>JACEEZ010021714.1:122500-175000 GCA_016584305.1 Chionoecetes opilio
ACACACACACACACAGTCAGTCAGTCACACACACACACACACACACACCACACACACACAGTCAGTCAGTCACACACACACACACACACACCACACACACACAATCAGTCAGTCACACACACACTGACTCTCACACCTTTTCCTTCTTGCAGCCGGATGAGGGCGGTGGGCGGCAGTGAGGGTGGTGGTGCTGCTGCTGCTGGTGCGGGCGTGGGCGGGGCGTGTGGGAGAGCGGGCGTGTGGGTGGCGTGGCAGCACCATGAGTCCGGAGGAGAGCAGGAAGGAGCGGGAGGCGCGGTCCCTGGCCCTGGAGCGCGCCTACGTCCACGATGTGTATGACCAGATCTCGGTGCACTTCTCCAGCGGCAGGCATCGCGTGTGGCCCCGCGTCAGGCAGTTCCTCCTCGACCTGGAGCCCGGGTCTTTCGTGGCGGATGTTGGTGAGTGTGTGTGTGTGTAAGGGGGGGGGGGGCAGTGTGTGTGTGTGTGTATGTGTGCGTGTGTGTGTGGGGGGGGGGTAGAGTGTGTGTGTGTTTGGGTGAGGGAAGGGTGTTTGGAAGGGAAAGGAGCGCTGCATTCGTATGTGTGTGTGTGTGAGTTGGGGGGGGGTGTGTGGGTGTGTGTGTGTGTGTGTGTTGGTGTGTGTGTGTGTGTGTGTGTGTGTGTGGGTGAGGGAAGGGTGTTTGGAAGGGAAAGCAGCCCTGCATTTGTGGAGGGAGGGGTTAGAGAGAGAGAGAGAGAGAGAGAGAGAGAGAGAGAGAGAGAGAGAGAGAGAGAGAGAGAGAGAGAGAGAGAGAGAGTGTATGGGGTTATGGTAAAGATAGAGGAGAGAAGAAAGAGAGAAGGAGTGGCGGGAGGAGTGTGGTGGTTGCTGTGTGTTTGGGTGTGTGTTGTTGTGTGTGTGTGTGTGTGGTGTGTGTGTGTGTGTGTGTGTGTGTGTGTGTGTGTGGTGTGTGTGTGTGCGCGCAAATAAACAAATAAGAAAAAATAGATACACACATGACAATGACATAAGTAGTACAAAATCTAAAACCATTCCAATTTTTTTCTCTCTCCCTTCTTACTCCCATTCCTTCCTATTCCCTTTCACACCATCACTTACCTTTCCATGCCATCCCTTCGCATTACCCATCCACCCATTCTACACATCCCCTTCCATATCCTCCCATCTCCTATTCCATCTCATCTCTCAATTTTCCTACCACATCATCTACATTCCAACTCATTTGATCATCATCTCATCCATCCATCTTCTTCCCTTCCCCTTTCTTTCCCATCCCCTTCCACCCCCCTGCCGCCCCCTGCAGGCTGTGGCAATGGCAAGTACCTCCACATTAACCAGAAGATTATGAAGCTTGGTGTCGACCGCTGCCTCAACCTGACCAACACAGCGAGGGAGCGAGACCACGAGGTGAGGAGGAGTCTAGAGCAGCGGTTCTTAACCTGGGGGCGCGCCCCCTTAAAGGGGCGTGGGTAATTACCTAGGGGGGCCGTGAGCCAAGAAAGAAAGAGGAAGAACTGTCAAGTATTTAGCTTGAAGCTCAGCCTTTGCTTTAACATGAAGCTCGATCGCGAGGGGGAGCGAAGAAAGTCTGCACAGAGAAGCAAGTGTGGGTGAAAAACTCTGCGGTGACGTCTTGCCAGGTTTCACTAACTCTAGATTTTTATGCACTATTATTTTTGTTATTACAATTACTATTATTAGTCATTATTATCATTATTATTATTATCTAAACGTGATCTAACTAAATATTCTGGGTGTGTGCAAGATGTTAATGAATAATTATGTGCACAATAAGACTTAGTGTTAAAAACGCAATTTTTCAGTTTTGTTCTGATTCAGGATTATTTTGAAATATCTTGGTTGAAGAAGTGAAGGGTGGGCATGAAGGCAAGGACAAACTACTAAAGGGGCGTGGTGGTAAAAAGGTTAAGAAACACACACTTGTCTAGTGGTGCTTGGATAAGAGGGAAGATGGATGAAGGGTATTGAAAGAGTTGTAGTAGTATAGTAGTAGTAGTAGTAGCTGTAGTAATAGTAGTAGTAGTAGTAGTAGTATTTGTTGTTGTAGTAGTAGTAGTAGTATTTGTTGTTGTAGTAGTCAGTAGTAGTAGTAGTAGTAGTAGTAGTAGTAGTAGTAGTAGTAGTAGTAGTAGTAGTAGTAGTAATAGTAGTAGTAGTAGTAGTAGAATGATAAGAGTAAGGCGAGGAAAATGAACACAAGGAGAAGAATTATTGTATGTTGCTGTTTTTTTACTCCTTTGTAATCCTTCCTTCCTTCCTTCCTTCCTTCCTTCCTTCCTTCCTTCCTTCCTTCCTTCCTTTCTTCCTTCTCTGCAGGTAATGCTGAGCGACAACCTAACACTGCCCTACCGCGACGAGGCCTTCGACGCCGCCCTCAGCATCGCCGTGATCCACCACTTCGCCACCACGGAGCGGCGGGTGCGCGCCCTCAGGGAGCTGGCGCGCATCTTACGTATCGGAGGGCGGCTCATGATCAGCGTGTGGGCCATGGAACAACGCCATAGAAAGGTACAGGTGTGTGTGTGTGTGTGTGTGTGTGTGTGTGTGTGTGTGTGTGTGTGTGTGAACATAAGAAGAACATAAAAAAATAGGAAGCTACAAGAGGCCGCGAGACCTACACGAGGTAGTTCCTGTTACTTAACACTACCTACATCCACCTTTCAGCCCCATCCATGAAATTATTTAGCCTCCTTTTAAAGTTCCCTAATGACTCCGCACTAACTACCTGTCTACTGAGTCCATTCCAATCATTCACCACCCTATTTGTGAACCAGTTTTTCCCTATTTCTTTTTCTAATCTAAGCTTTTCCACCTTAACTCCGTTACTTCTTGTTCTACCCTGATTACTAGCCGTAAGAACTCTGTGTGCGTGTGTGTGTGTTGTGTGTGTGTGTGTGTGTGTGTGTGTGTGTGTGTGTGTGTGTGTGTGTGTGTGTGTGTGTGTGTGTGTGTGTGTGTGTGTGTGTGTATCATGCCCCTGACTCACGCCCACGTCCTCCCGTCCCTCACAAACCCCAGTTCGAGTCCCAGGACGTGTTGGTTCCGTGGCACCGGCCCGAACACTCCTCCAGCGACGACAAAACCTCGAGTATAGAACGCGACCTCAACTCCACCACCACGGATGACGACGACGTCCTCCACTACCACGCCCACAACCACAGCGACAGCGACTCCTGCCCCTCCAACAGGTACGATAGGAGTGGCAGGAGTAGGAGGAGGAGGAGGAGCAGGAAGAGGAGGAGCAGGAGGAGGAGGAGGAGAAGGAGCAGAAGAAAAGGAGAAGGAGGAGGAGGAGAAGGAGGAGGAGGAGGAGGAGGAGGAGGAGGAGGAGGGTTTACAAAAGGACTTCCTACCAATTTTCACTGTTCTAACCCAAACAAACTTGATATTATGAGTTGTAAAACAGTAAAATAAAAAATAAATCATTAGAGGAACAGAAGAAGGAGAAGGTGAAGGAAGAAACACTTCATCTAAACATATTTTGGAAAGTTTGTTTAAATGTGTGTTTCTTTGTTATATAATTACAACATGAAGTATTTTCGCAGGCGCTGAGGTCGTGAACACAGCCTTCAACGCGCATTTATTTAGAATTTCCTGTGTGGCTTACACTTATTTTACACCTTAAGTGACTTACATTGCACGTAGTTTACATAAATGACAACATTTATCATTCCCACAGGCACGGGGGTCATAAAACTGACCTTAAACGCTCGTGTATAATATTCGCCATGGATTTCACTCGTATTTTGTTTTTATTTTATTCATTGACTTTCCTTTCACCATTCACAACATTCACAACCTTAACCATTACTCCCACAGGCACGGGGGTCGTAAAAATGGCCCTAAACGCTCGTATTTAGTATTCTCCATGTATTTTACTCGTACTTTACACCTTCATTGACTTTGTTTTACTATTCACAACCTTAACCATTACTCCCACAGGCACGGGGGTCGTAAAAATGACCTTTACCGCTCGTATTTGATATCATCCATGTATCTCACTCATACTTTACACTTTCATTGACCTTGTTTGCCTATAGACAACCTTACCCGTCCTTCCCACAGGCACGGGGATCGTAAAAATGACCTTAAACGTTCGTATTAGATATTCTTTATGTATTTCACTCGTACTTTAGACCAAGACCTATATTTTTTGCTTTACACCATCATTGACCTTGTTTCACGATTGACACCCTTACCTTACCCATCCTTCCCACAGGCACGGAGGTCGTAAAAATGACCTTAAACGCTCGTATTAGATATTCTTTATGCATTTCACTCGCACTGTCCACCTTCATAGACCTTATTTTCACTAGTCAAAACCTTACCCATCCCAAGGTCACATTTTTAGCTCTATAAGTGACCTTGACCCATCCTTCCCACAGGCACGGAGGTCGTAGAAATGGTCGCAGACGCACCCGGTCTCGCGCCATTGACCCTCTCGGCGCGGCGTCCTCGTCCCAGAGTTCCTCTGATCTGAGTAGCCCCAACGAGAGCTGCTACAGCTTCGTCCGGCGGGCACTACAGGTATCCTCCGACACTAGCAAGCAGGTTGATCGAGGCGTATAGAGCAGTGTTTCTCGTTCATTCAATGTTTTATATCTATACTTTTCCTTCCTTTCCTTCCTCTTCCCTTTCTCAGTCACTCCATTCTCTCGACATACCCGTTTTTTTTTCTCGATATTGTTATTTTATTTAGTTTAAAAAAAAAAATCCTGTTCTTTAAGTTTGTGGCCATCTTTGTTATCTTCTTTTTTCTTATTCCGTTTTTTAATATTATAATGGTTAGCCATAATGACTTTAATTTTAACCTCTTCACACCCAGATCTTTCATTTGCTATATAAAATCGTCTGTTGTTACCCATGAAATTACGAAATTTAACTAAATATACCAAATTAGTTAGTGGACAAGGATACTAAACTGGTCATTATCTATAAAATATTGCTGATATTAATTAAAATCGACTAATAATACCCAAATTACAATGGAAATTATGTTCTGGGCCTCAAGGGATTAATACAAATATATAAACCTACCATTACCCTTAAACGTAAATAAATCAAATAAGTTTATAAATATGAAATGATAACTTCAAGAATGTAAAATAATAATAACATGGCCACATACTTTTCCTTCAATATTCTTAACCTTTCAATATATCTACGCTTGATTCTTCTTACTTTTCCCCTCTTTAACCCCCATCGTCTTCTTATTTCCCCTCATAACCCCCATCGTCCCTCTCAAAGGTTGACAAAAAAACATGAACAAATAGAAGATATACATTTTTTGCATATACGATAGGTAAAAACTGATTCCTTACTCTCTCCTATTAATCCATGTTACTATTTTTACTCTTACTCAAAATACTCCCCCCTCTTCTCACCCTCAAAAAAAAGATATATCCCCCTTCTCACCCTCAAAAAAAAGATATATCCCCCCTTCTCACCCTCAAAAAAAAAATATATCCCCCTTCTCCCTCTCAAAAAATAATATATCCCCCCTTCTCCCCCTTTAAAAAAAAGATTTATCCCCCTTCTCCCCCTCAAAAAAAAATATATCCCCCTTCTCTCCCCCTCAAAAAAAAAATATATCCCCCCTTCTCCCCCTCAAAAAAGATATATTGCCCCCCCTTCTCTCCCCATAAAAAAAAAGATATATCCCCCCTTCTCTCCCTCAAAAAAAAAATATATTGCCCCCCCTTCTCCCCCCCAATAAAAAAACACGAAATAATCACATCATTTTCTCCCCTTATTGACTAGACCAGATACCCAACAACTGCTGTAAGATTATTCTCCTGCATAGCTATTTTTTAACGTGTATTTAGCTGGTGTTGCTTTTTTGTGTAGGCTAGACTGCACTTCCTCCTCCCTCTCCTCAGGTCCTCTCTCTATAGCTATCCTCCTCCGTCCCTTACACCGAGCTGCACCCATCAGCTATTTTTTTTTTTTTTTTTTATATCACAAAGGACTGGCCAAGGGTAAAATAAAGAAGTAACAAAAAGCCTTCTTAGTTGTCAGTCCCCATAAAGGAGACAGTAAGATAATATAAAAAGGGGGGGGGGGGGTAAGTTAGTTCGGCAGGTGTCTTGTGTCCTGCATCAACATGTTTTAGAACCGTTTCAGTTTTAGCTTCTTTTTTTAGTTTAATCTCTTATTTTGTGGAAGTTTGCCAAGCGTCTTTTTATTTTGTTTTGTTGTGTTTCCTACAGGTTGCATTTGTTATTTTCATTTTTTTTTTTTTTTTTTACTATTATTGTTCGGCTATTATTATTTTTGTTTCTACTTTTATCATTAGTGTATTTTTTTCTGTATTTCTCTTTCTCGCATAAAGAGACAGGTGTGCTATGACGATAGTATACTGGAATTATTATTATTTTCTATTATTCAAATTATCACTATTATTATTTTTAGTATTGTTATTAATATCAATTTCATTTTTATTATTTTTTCGAGCAAGTTCGAAATTTACCACACACGCACACACACACACACACACACACACACACACACACACACACACACACACACACACACACACACACACACACACACACACACACACACACACACCTGGGTACTCCGTAGTGTAGAGGTAGCACGCTCGGTTCACAACCGAGAAGTCCCGGGTTCGATCCCCGGGCGGAGCGGAGACAGATGGGCTGTTTCCTTAAAACCCGAGCCCCTGTCCACCCAGCAGTGAATGGGTACCGGGTGTTAGCCGGGGGTTTGTGATCCGCCTCCCGGGGTGATGGCTTCGGCCAACACTAAGCACTAAGGATGAATGATAAGAATGTTGATATGGAGACGGGGCCATACGAGTGTAGCTCAGGCCCTGTAAAATACAACTAGATGAATACAACTACGTAGATGAATACACACACCCTGTAGTCGCGTCACCTTCCCACAGTACTGTAACCACCCTCCCTCCCTCCCTCCCTCGTCCACCTGCCTCGCTTAGCCTGCCTCCACCCACCTGTGAACGCCACGGCATGCATGGCAGCACCCGCCTCGCCCGCACCATGCATGACCTTCCATCTGCCTTTACCTGTGCTTGTGCCGTGGGTGAGGGAAGTCGGTCCCGCCCCTCCGCAGTCTGCCCCGCTGAGCTGTTTTGAAGTAGTGTTCCCTGTAGTGTGCGTGGCTGTGGTGGTTCCGCCCGTCCTTGCTGGTGATATACTAGATCGTGATGAGCCATAAAGATCATGATATATAATGACAATATATGCTGCGTCACTGCAGGTCAGGGTTAGGTTGGCACCTCAACCAGCTTCCTCCCATCTCTACTGACGTGTGTTCGACAGAAGCTGACCAGCAGTCGTCGAGGCTCGTCGTCCTCAGGCAAGGCGTGGTTCCTGCACGGCAGCGGCCTCTCCGCCTTCAAGTCAGACATGGAGGTGGGCGGGACGTGTGAGCCGCGGCCCTCGCTCAGCGGTGCCGGTCAGCGACCCTCCGTCAGCAACGACGGCTCCCTTGACTCTCAGGAGAACCTGGACGACGTGCCCATCGAGCTGCGGCACCTGGAGCCTGACGACCCCGCGCTGCTGGACATCCCCTTGTCTCCCCTTCCAATGCTTCCGCGCCCCGCCGGTGTTACCACCACGGGAGGGGACCCTGAGGGGAAGGCCAAGTCCAAGAGTCTGAGTGATTTGGTGCAAGCGACGCCGCGCTCCATCGGGAGCCTGCTCGGGGCACATGGCACCTCTTTCTTCCCGAGGGAGAAATCTGTTAGCAGGGAAGGCCTTACCTCGGGCACGTCGAGTGAGACGTCCATCAGCGTCCTGCGGTCCAAGTCAAGCTCGTCGTGTTTGTCACTGTCGAGTCGTGAGCTGGCGGGGGAGGCGGAGCGTAGCAGCGCCCTCAGGAAGGTGCCCAGCGACGGTGTGTGTGTTAGTGGTGACTACGAAAAGAAGGAAAGTGTCGCTGACGACGATAGTGGAGCAGCGGCAGCAAGGAAAAGAGAACAAAGAGAAGGAGAGGAAAGAACCGAACCAGAGAAAGGAGGGGCGTTAGGAGGTGTAGAAGGTGCAGGAGGCAAGGGTGAAGCAGATAGTGGTAGAGACATAGCAGAGGATAGTGCGGGCAGTCCTCCACCTTCAGGCAGAAAGAGACCTGCACTTAAGAAGCAAAAAGCTTCTATTAACGAAAGTGACGCGAGTGACGTGGATGCACCCATTGTTATTGAAATTAGTCAGGTGCCGCGAGCGAGCCAGGCGGAGGCGACGCCAGAGCAGGACGAGGACCACCTCAGCATCCCCAAGGGTCCTGGCATCGTCAAACAGAGCTCCCTCAACGACGACTTCATCTGCATCGACAGGTTTCTAGAGAAAGAGAAGATAAGGCAGAGCATACAGAAGCAGAGTTCCCTCAACGAAGACCTCATCTACGGCAACAGACCTGATCGGCGGGAGAGTCTACGTGAGACCCTCTTCACCACACAGTTTCGGCGCCTGCAGAATATCCGCGAGAGCTTTCAGCGGCTCCGCACAGCGAGCCTCGACCGCTTTGAGAGGGAGAAGTCAGATTCTTCCTTCAAGAAGGGCATTGTAAAGCTCCTCCAATCGTGGAAAAGCGAGATCTTGGTGCCGAAGGAGGACAGTTCCCGTGAGGGATGGGACGCTGATGCTCGTCGCTCTGACGCCTCCCTCATCGACAGTCTGACGGACGACCAGAAACACACGGAGGCCCAACGCAAGGGACAGGGGATATACCAGCTGGGGAGGTCTTGTGAGGGCGGGGAGGCTCTGAGGACTTGTGTTGTGGAGAAAAAGTTATTGAGTAGAGAGCCGAGTGAGCGAAAACCCTCCCGCGAGGAAAGCTCTGACAGTTCCAAAGAAAATAGCTTCCAAAGTGACACGAGCCTGGACTCCGAGGACAGCTGTGTGTCTGTGATATTCGTACCCAAGCCGGGCCAGGCAGGGATAACCGACCTTGATAAAGAAAGGCACCGTTCTGTTTCTTCGGAGTCCTCTGAAGGTTCTGACAAACAACATTCCCCGAAGTCCCCCAGATCCCCCAAGTCTCCCAAGTCTCCAGGTCCAGGCGGTGGACGCTACTTTACGCCCACCCGCTATCTGGGGACCAAAGGCGGAGTGAAGACGGGGCCCAAGATGGGGACGCAGGTGCTGGCCGGAGCAAGCCGACCAGAACCTCAACGTCGCATTAGCCCGCCTTCAGACTCTGTCCCGGAGACCACTGCCAGCCCTGGGCCCGCCCCCGTGCCCAGTGCCGCTCCCATCTCAGAGAGCAAGAATGAGACGGAGTCCGTGGTTGTGCGCGAGGTGCCAGCCATCAAGACAGTGGCGAGTGGCGCGCCGCGGCCTACTTTAGGGCGTGCAGGCAGTGGCCTGACACGGGTAATGAGTCACTGTGGCTCGACACCGCCTGCCACGCCGCCTCCCACAGTCACCACCGCTTCCTATTTCTCACATCACACGCCGCTGCCTTCGAGGACAAGCCTGGGCACCGTACTGTCGGCGCCGCCACCGTCACAGCCGTCGCCGCCTTTCCTGAGGCAACAAGAGTCACCAGCAGTGCCCAAGGTGCCGCCCCCCATCACTGCCATTCCCCCACCCCAGGCGCTCACCTCTGCCCCCCTGCCTGCCCCGAGCCATGGAGGCGGCAAGCAACACATCCTCAAGTACGAGCCGCAAGTTGTGAAGCGAGACACCAGCTTTACACAGCAGCTCTCCTCACTCCTGCTGGGGGAGAACATCGAGATCATCCGCAAGACGGGCAGCAGCGGCAGCAGGAACGTGCAAATTGTGCGCAAAACAGTGCCTCGCTACCTCACCTTCGACGTGTTCAACCCCGAGACGGACGACCTGGACAGTGACTCCTCTGCCTCCTCCTCCCCGAACTCCGGCTCCTCCGTCATCGAGCGCGGCTGGCCCACTGAAAAGGACATCGAGGAGCTGGACAAGGAAATCAAACGGCGCGAGGAGGAGGAGCGGCGGCGTGCGGTGCCTTCCCAGGCGGCGGCAGCGGCGGCAGCGGCGGCAGAGAGGAGCGCTCCGCCGCCCGCCGAGATCCCCAAGTTGTCGCTGGTCGAGGACGTGCACCGCATGGACACCATCAGCGAGGACGTCCGCGAACACTCAGGTACGTTTGTGTGTGTGTGTTGCATGTGTGTGTGTGTGTGTGTGTGTGTGTGTGTGTCACTATGTGTGCGCGTATGTGTTTGTGTGTGTGTATAGAAGCACCCTCCCCCCCCCCCTCCTCCCCCATGCTCACGTTTGCCACCTCACCACAGGTTTGGAGATGTACAGGGGCCGCGCGGGAAGGCGGCGCGAGGCATCCCCGTCAGCCGCCCTCACAAGGTCGTCCTCCGTCAGTCGTGCCTTCGTCGAGCAGGCCCTCGGTGTGTGACCTCTCTCTCTCTCTCTCTCTCTCTCTCTCTTGCACACAATCACAAATATTTTTATAGTAAATGATACACCACGGGATCCATTAACTCTCACTGACCTACTGATTGATCCACTGACCCAGTCCCTGATTCATCCACTGACCCAATCAGTGGCACTCACTGATCTGCTCACTCACTGACCCACTCACTAATCCGCTCTCTCACTAACCCACTCACTGATTCGCTTACTCACTGACCCACTCACTGATTCGCTCCCTTACTGACCCACTCACTGATTCGCTCTCTCACTGACCCACTCACTGATTCGCTCACTCACTGACCCACTCACTGATTTACTCCCTTACTGACTTCCCCATTGAGCCACTCACCTACTTCACTGATTCACCAAGACTCACCCGCTCACCCACTGGCTTACGGACTCATCATATACTGACTCACGGACTCAGGCAACCAGTACCTGACTGGCTGACTCCCGCAGCGACTTGTCATCCTGAAGGATGAATGAATGTCTGTTTTGCAGGGATGTCCCGGTGGGAAGCGGAGGGCGGCAAGCAGCGGGCGGCCAGCATGGTGTCAACACCCTCCTCCTTCCTCAGCACATTTTCGGCGGGCAGCTCAACGGTGGCGGCGGGAAACGGCATGTCCGAAGCCAGTCTAAAGAGGAGCCCCAAAGGTCGGCGGAAGCTGACCATCGCCCACCCAGACCAGCCGCTGCCCCTCCAGCCCACTCTGGAGCACAAAGCTGAGCCCAGATGGCACAGCCGCAGCCCAGAGCCCCTGCTGGACCGACAGAGCCTGAGGAGCCGTGTACCCGAGCGACATCATCAGCAGGCCAAGGCGCTGTCCCCAATGGGCGCCGACCCTCTCTCCCGCAGCGGGGACATGAAGCCTTGGGCTGAGGTAGCCATCAAACCCTTCACCGAGACCGGCAACCTACCGCCGCCCTCCTCCTGGAGAGGACGTTATTCTCCCGAGGGCATCTTCAAGAGCTTGTCTGAGTTTGAGAAGATGAAATCTCAGGAAGCGAGAAAGAGTGGCCTGGAGCTCCCCTTCGGTTCGCCTTCTCGAGGCACGCTCTCCCCCAGCAGCAGCGTGTCCTCCACCTCCCCCTCCGTCTCCAGGGAGCTCGGGAGGGAGGACTCTGCCTCCAGGAGTCCGCTGCTCAGCTCACCGACGCCCTCCACGAGCAGCGGAGAATCCCGCTCAGGGTCGCACGTGGCCATGTCGCTGTTCCGCGAAGGACCCTTCTCGCTGGACTTCTTCAAAATGAGTCGTAGCGAGAGCAGCCTCCCGCTGCTGAGCCCTGAGGACCACCGGACTAACCACGGCACGTTCAGGGAGCCCGTGCGGCCCCTGGTGTTGTCTGGGCCTAAGAGGACCTCCAAGCTGGGCCTAGAGGTCGAGGTGGACGGCAAGGAACCCAGTCCTCGAGGTCACAAAGAGGAGGCGTCGTCCACCAAAGAGGAGGCTCCCGCCCGATCGCGAAGGCAGCACTCCAGCCCTCTCAGGGTGAGGATTGAGGACTTAAAATCTCAGAGGGAGAGCGATGACGGCAAGAAGACCAAGTGTCGACTTTGTGCGCGTGAAAACGAGAAGCGACTAAAAAAGCGTCGGGAGGAGCAGGCAGCCAGCATACAGCTGTCACGTGAACAAGTGTTGGCAGGAGGTCTCCGGCGACGGGCTGCCACCCAGGGTAAGGCTGACGGCCCCCGCCGTGGAGAGCTACGCTCCCAGGGATCCCTGGACTCAGCCACGGAACAGAAGGAGGCGACTTCTGCGAGGACCACCCCGCCTCTGGTGCGCAGCGGCTCTCTGGACCTGGAGAAGGCGGAAAGGACGCAGAAGATGAACAACTTGAGCCGCGACACGTCCACCTCACAAGACTCCCTCCAGAGCGACATGGGGGGGGCGCCCACCCTGCACCGCTACTATCACGTGTTCCGCGAGGGCGAGCTTGACCAACTCATCGAGAAGTACGTGCACAACCTGCACATTATATCTTCGTACTACGACCACGCCAACTGGTGTGTTGTGGCCGAGAAGGTGCAGGTGTGGACCATATGAGGCACCGCTGCTCTGAGTGTATGTCTGTGTGTGTGTGTATCTGTGTGTGTCCACCGACCCTCCGCTGGCCAGGTGCTGCTGCTGACGTGGGTGTGACGTGGATGTTCTGTGCTTACTGAAGCGGGTACATGTTTGCTGAAGCAGGCCGTCGGTCTGAGTGTAGCCATGAAACGAAATAAACTGAAAACTGAACCGCTGCCGCCCTGCTGAGAGTCACGGATCCGCTGAGGTGAAAATGACACTCAAGATTTTTTTTTTTTTTCATTTTTTCATACGTGAAGGACCGAACCCTTATCGCCTTAATGCTGAACTAATACACTTTTTTAGCACTACGTAGCGGACCTTAACACTGGGTGCGTGAGGATGCTTGTCGAGTGTGTGTGTGTGTGTGCGCGTGTGTCGAGAAACAGGAGGGACGCTTGTAACACGACCCCGACATGCACGACAACAAGGAAGATCAGGAGAAGGAACGACAAATCACACGAAGAAAAGGACAAATTGGATGAATGACAGGGATGAATGCGTATATAAAATGTTCAGAAAGTGTTCTCTTCCCTCAGTGAAACACGGCGCCGCCTGAAACCCCTGCATGGTCGTCCTTACCCCACCTCGAAGTCACTCAAGGCCTTGTGCTGCGTGGCCAATACATGTCTTACTTCCTTTCTTTTTCATGGCTTTTTCTTTTGTTCAGTATTCTGTAATGCATGGTGTGTGTGTGTGTGTGTGTGTGTGTGTGTGTGTGTGTGATATGTGTGTGTGTGTGTGTGTGTGTGTGTGTGTGTGTGTGTGTGTGTGTGTGGTGTTCTTCCTCATTACACATCATCAGTTACACACAAGACCCACCTCACTCAGGGCCGAATCATACACTTGTTTCAAATCCTCTCAACATGCTCAACACTTCGGTGGCCTGCCTGCCTCACACCCTCCCCTGCCCTCCCACACAACCCTGGTCACTGTGCTAGCCAACGCTGACAGAACACAACACAACACACGTCCACACTTTCCCTTGGACTCTCCGTAACGCGGTTTGGGTGACGCTGTGATGTCAGAGTCCCAGACGCCAGGATATGCTCTACTTTCTGATCTATCTGTGCTGTCCTTCAAATTTCTAGTTCTTTAGTATGCACTTATACAAGTGACGTCGACAAATTTGGATATATAAATGCGGTAATTGAATGAATTGAAGCGCCAAATAACTTTAGAATTTAAAAGTAAACGCAGGTATTAACTTTTCTTCAATGCGTTTTATAATCTGAAAAATTTAGCTATTTTTTTCCGTTTAGCTAATAACGTACGTAGTACGTAGCTATATATCAGGAAATGTATTCGATCTCAAGTTTTCTAATAAGAATGCTCATCAGGAATTCGCTTCCATATTTCCTTCTCAGCCAACACTGCTGAGCGCTGATTATACTGACTCAGCAGGCTGCGGGAAACATGTTATGACTGTTAACTCAGCTCAACACTTGAACACACACACAAACACCCTCACAACAACACTTACACTTTCTTTTAATCTTTCACATCTAACGACAATAATCTTTCCTTTCGAAGCTCAAGTACCTTTCGCTTCCCATAATCTCACACTTATCAAATTATCTAATTATTCCTTATGAGTTCTAGCCAAAATATAATGGCATTCAGTCGTTTATAACTAAGTGGCCGTGACGGAACGTAATTATTTTTCTCGATGAAAATAATGGCGTGATGATACGACTGCACTGTCATTTTCTTACGCCTGCTGATAACGTGACTCCTTCACCCCTTCAACAAGTACTTAGATAAACAGTCTTACCCCTATTTCTGCTCCCGGCGCCCTGATAGCCTCGGCGCCTGACACGCTGACGAAGGCGCTGTAGTGACTCAGCACCCGGGGGAGGGGCGCCTCCTTTGCGAGTGTACATACATGGTTATACAAGACAGACAGTGACAGCAACAGTAACTTTCCCTTATACTAGCGGGCGCGTCGACTGTACTCTGGGAGGGCTGTGAAAGTATGAGAGAGAGAGAGAGAGAGAGAGAGAGAGAGAGAGAAAAGAAAGTGTCCTTTCCTGGTGGTGTGTGGGTTACGTCTCTTCGCCTCTCGACAATGGCGACTCTTCTTTGTACAAACTGTATTATAATAATGAATTATTCACCGACGCTTTTATTTGCCCTCCACCACCACCACCCTCACCACCTCGCTACCACCATCACCACCTCGCTACCACCATCACCACCTCGCTACCACCATCACCACCTCGTCCCCTCCCAGAATCAATTATTCACGCGGAGACATTTAAAGTGGAGTCATTTGTGTGTTGTTCCTCTGCTCCTTCATTCCTTCCACCAATAACCTCGGAGTCTAGAACATCTGAATTACAAGTATTCTGGTTTTCCCCCACCTTCCTGTCACCTCAAGACACTGCATTCTGGTATAAAGTAAACACTAAACTCGCCTTATCTCATTTTTATCTATATAGTTTCTTTTCAAGGGAGCGACAACTATGCTATTTGCTTTCCTAGATTCCGTTCCCCTTATCGTGTCACCTCATGTAACAAAGAAATTAAAATAGAGACATTTATAGGTAGATAGAATGACATAATAGATAGCTAAGGAAGTTATATCGACTAGAGTTAATTGATTTGCAGTCATCTCAAAACAGTCAAAACATGCAGGCTAATCATGGAAACAAAACAAAGAATTTATAATTATGCCGTGAGTAACAATCAATCAATCATTGGGGGCATACGCCGGGGGGCGCGTCGCCTCGCCCACCGTATACGACGCCACTCCCGGGGGTCACCACGCGCGAGTTCCCATGCAGGCTCCTTTCCCATACCAAGCAGCTCTCGACAAGAAGCAGAGAGAGAGAGAGAGAGAGAGAGAGAGAGAGAGAGAGAGAGAGAGAGAGAGAGAGAGAGCAAAAAACAACAACGTGCGGTTAGGCAGGCCTCTGTAAAAAGTAAAGATGGGGGCATGGGTTAAGCTGCGCGTGGCCTCGGTGCTCATCTCCGCATTAGCCCTTGAGCCTGTGGTGGGTAACAACCAAGGATACTATACTCTTGTAGTCTTGTATTATCCTTGGTGACAACCCGCTACCCCGGGACACAGGGCTATATAGGGAGGTCCCGTTATACGAGCATTCGATATACGAGAATCCGATGATACGAGAGGTGTAAATTAGGGTCTATTTTCAATATACGAGATCAAAAATCCAATGTTACGACATTCAAACTGGGGTGAGTAAAATTACCAAGTTATTTACTAAAGTAAATTACAAGTTATTTACTAAAATTATAAACATTTACTGACTACATATATGATTTTACCTAAGGTTGTACGATAATCAATCTGAAAATAACGTGCAGACTGGCCAACGACTGCTCGAGACTGGTATTAGCAGAGGTAGGAAGTCTCCAGGCTCGCTTATTATTGTTTGGTATGCTATGAAATATCATTTCTCTAGGTGAATGTAGACATATGATTGCATTTGGATGGATATCATTCATATATATGAGTAAAGAGATGAAATACAAGCAAGGGACTCATCCACGTCTGGCAGCACGGCCTTTGGTAGCAGCAGCAGCAGCAGCAGCATGAGCCAGCCCATGAAGCCCGTGAGGTGGATATCAACACCATTAGAACAAGGGACATAGATGTCTTTGGTAATATTTAGTAGGGGAGCGAGAACCCCTTGAGGAATCCTATGATCCCTGGTGATATCCTATGGTGCTGTCACAGGCGTGGGAGCTGACTGTCTTCAGGAAGGCACAGGTGAGGCGGATGACGGCGGGTTTTTACTCAAAAGTTTTGAGTGGCGGCGCCGCTGGAGCCGCCACAGTAGGTTTGGGCAGGATTAAACGTCTTATTACTCGTTATTATACAACTTAGTGATTATGGTGTGATGTTATATACACGTGTCATTATCTATATCAATGTAGCACCGTGTTTCACCTTAAATAAGGGTGATTTAAAGATGTTATGATGAGGCGCGACTGGCGGGGCAGAGTGATGGAGAAATATTCTTGCCGCGGGGTCGCCCCATGACACGAATATTCACTATTTCAACCCACATACACACCTTCTACCACCAAAACACTAGCAACACAGGCTCCTTACTTATATATCTTACTATCTGATACATTAAAACTCCTTAAAACGCAAGCATTCCAAATAAAACGAGAATTAGTTTGAGATGACGGGGACAAGGCGGAGAGAGGCAGTCTGGCATGCCATTCTTGCCCGGAAATATGTCTCGCTGACTTGTGATTGGTCGAGAAGTTTTAAAAACAGTTTATCATTGGCTGGTGACTGATGATGAGCTTGATGACATCATTTATGTTTTATGTTTAATTAATGTGCAGTTATGTTATTTTGTGTGCTATTTTCTCTTTCAGAATGGTTTTTCTACAGAACAGGTAGTACAGTGTAGGTATTATAGACGCTGTGTGTTTGTTGTGTTTGCTATAGTTTATTTTAGCTTGAAAAACATAGTTTTTTTTTTTTTTTTTTTTAATTGATGGGGTCCTGGAACCAAACCTATATTTTACCATTAGTTATGTGTTTCGTTATACGAGATTTCGCTTTACGAGTATGCCAGGTGGAACTTAACTGCTCGTATCTTCGGGACCTCCCTGTATATAGTGTGACATCCGGCCCCTGGGTTATGACAGTTACCTTTCCCAGGTTTCCTCAGGTACCCATTTATCGACCAACTCCGAAAGGAAGGATGAACAGCTGTTTGGGCTGCACGCCGACTGCCTTGGCTGGGATACGAACCCGGGCCCGTGGATTCGTAGGTAGGCTCGCTAGCCACTACACCACGGAGGCGCATACACCTCCACGGCAGGCCTCTGGGAAGTGTTAAAAGTCCTTACCTGCCATAAATAAGGTCGTTTACAGTAGTATGAGTAGTAGTAGCAGTTGTTGTTGTAGTAGTGGTAGTAGTAGTAGTAGTAGTAGCAGTTGTTGTTGTAGTAGTATTCATATATCACTGTTATAATTTCTATCACTCTTTTTTTTTTTACGATGCCATACATCTTACCATCTGTCTTATAATAGTCTTACCTGTGTTTCCTGGATGAGTCTCGCTTCATGTATTTCGGCCTCGACCGCGGTGGCTTTGTTTCGCTTAGCTTTGACTAGCTTATTAGTTAGATGGCAAAGCAATTAACACATTTCAGCCGTGCATGGACAAAATACTAATGTTCTGAGTAGGTACAAAAACATCCCCTGAGGAAGTTACTCTTATTCAGAACGTCCCTCAAACAAACCACAATGAGTATTGTATGCTACATTCATGCTCACTCAAGCTACATTATAGTATATCAAGTATAGACGTCTAGCCTCTGGCCCCTTTGCTTTTGGCTCAGTTCTTACAGCTGGAACGTGACAGCGAGCCACGTTCCAGCCAATTAACTCATTACGTGAATTACTCATTAAGGGCTTGTTCTATGCAAAAGCGTTTGTTATACAGATCCCCGTTGATTTTGACAGCACTACTTGCATGTCGAATGTCAGCTCAATCCGACAATAATTAGGAGTAGTTTACGCTTATTACTCATTAAGGGCTTGTTTTACGCAAAAAGTTTCTTCCGACGACCCCCATTGATTTTGTCAGCACTACTTGCATCTCAAATTTCAGCTCAATCCGATAATATTTAGGAGTAGTTATACACTTTTTGGCGGAAACTTGGTTCCACGGGTCTTATGGTAAGCGACAGCGAGCTTCGCTCGCTGTCAATCAAGTATAGACGTCCAGCCTCTGGCCCCTTTGCTTTTGGCTCAGTTCTTGCGGCTGGAACGTGACAGCGAGCCACGTTCCAGCCAATTAACTCATTACGTGAATTACTCATTAAGGGCTTGTTCTATGCAAAAAGTTTTTTGTACAGAACCCCGTTGATTTTGACAGCACTACTTGCATGTCGAATGTCAGCTCAATCCGACAATAATTAGGAGTAGTTTACGCTTATTACTCATTAAGGGCTTATTTTACGCAAAAAAAAATTCCGACGACCCCCATTGATTTTGTCAGCACTGCTTGTATGTCAAATTTCAGCTCAATCCGATAATATTTAGGAGTAGTTATACACTTTTTGGCGGAAACTTGGTTCCACGGGTCTTATGGTAAGAGACAGCGAGCTTCGCTCGCTGTCAATAATACAGTGCTATATCAAGTATAGACGTCCAGCCTCTGGCCCCTTTGCTTTTGGCTCAGTTCTTGCGGCTGGAACGTGACAGCGAGCCACGTTCCAGCCAATTAACTCATTACGTGAATTACTCATTAAGGGCTTGTTCTATGCAAAATGTTTGTTATACAGACCCCCATTGATTTTGACAGCACAACTTGGGTGTCGAATGTCAGCTCAATGCGACAATAATTAGGAGTAGTTTACGCTAATTACTCATTAAGGGCTTGTTTTACGCAAAAAAAGTCTTCCGATGACCCCGATTGATTTTGACAGCACTACTTGCATGTCAAATTTCAGCTCAATCCGACAATAATTAGGAGTAGTTATACACTTTTTGGCGGAAACTTGGTTCCACGGGTCTTATGGTAAGCGACAGCGAGCAAAGCTCGCTGTCAATCAAGTATAGACGTCCAGCCTCTGGCCTCTTTGCTTTTGGCTCAGTTCTTGCGTCTGGAACGTGACCGAGCCACGTTCCAGCCAATTAACTCATTACGTGAATTACTCATTAAGGGCTTGTTCTATGCAAAAAGTTTGTTATACAGACCCCCATTGATTTTGACAGTACTACTTGGATATTGAATTTCAGCTCAATCCGACAATAATTAGGAGTAGTTTACGCTAATTACTCATTAAGGGCTTGTTTTACGCAAAAACATTCTTCCGACGACCCCCATTGATTTTGACAACACTACTTGCATGTTAAATTTCAACTCAATGCGACAATATTTAGGAGTAGTTATACACTTTTTGGCGGAAACTTGGTTCCACGGGTCTTATGGTAAGCGACAGCGAGCGAAGCTCGCTGTCAATAATCTAGACATCCTATAGCAACCCTCCAATAACCATAAAGCAAACTCTGCAGTTATTATTCTTTAACTAGGTAAACCAAATTAAGCCACTGAAAACTTACGTGAAATAATGCAAAAACAAGAAAAGCAGTCAGTAAATGTGCTCCTTGTTGACGCCATTAGTTCCTGTGAGTGCAGAGGGACTGCGCTAACTATCAAATCAGCTGATTGGCGGATGAATTAAGAAAGAAGGACAAAAGAGAGAAGGGGAGGAGGGTGTTTAGCCCCGGCGGGACATCTTACCCCACGTTCCCCTACATATATGCCGCGATATTCATAGGGTCAATATTTTGCATGTAAGGGCTGTTTGATTTGTCTTGTTGATGCTATAGGTCACGCATGCAGTAAGATAATATGCAGGGTTAGTATTAGGTCTGTAATGAGCTTATGATGATTGATTGAGTAAGCTTATATACATGTTATGAGGGTGGGAATGCGCGTGTAATGCTGCACCTGGCTTATCTAGGCTCTCTTGTAGGCACATAAGGATGTCGTGAACGATAGGGAACAATGTACGGTCATGCAGGGTTTTTATAATGTCTGTAGTGGCCCAGTGGGCACATTCAGGTGTCATGAGTGGTAGGTTACTGGTAGTTAGGAATGCGCGGGCAGAGGAGAAAGTGGAGGTTGAAACGTGGGAAGAAACAAGAAAAGATATAAAGTGAGTTAATGGTTATATTCTCGTCTGTATTAGTTTTAAGCAGGGCTTCTAGTAGGTCTGTAAAGTCTCTATATTCAGGTGTTATGAGTGGTAGGAATGAATGCGCAGGTAATGGTGAAAGTGGAGGTTGGAGCGCAGGCAGGCAGAGGGAGCGCGGGAAGAGCCTCGCGTCCTCGCCGAGTCGCGGCAACAACTTCGGCAAAGTAGTTGACTGTTGAGTGTGTGACGGGGAGGTCGTGTCGCTGTTGCCTTGCGGTGTGTGCGTACTTTATCAGTGGATTGTGCCTGCGTTACTAAGTTAAGACAAGCACCAGTGTGGATAATAAAAGTGTTACGAGTGTGTGGTGAGGCAGGAACAGTGCTGAGGACGCCTAACCATGGAACGGAGTAAGTATTGAACTCGCCAAACTTATTTTTTCCAGTTTTCTTTCCAATGCCAAACCAATGAAGTAAATATGAAGTAAGATGGTCCTTTTGTTTAGCAGGAATATTGCATGTACAGGCTGAAGGAGTGGCTGTGTGATGAAAGACCTTTGTGTGTGTGTGTGTGTGTGTGTGTGTGTGTGCGTGCGTGGTGGAGAGACTTTTAAAGGGGGGAGAGGAGGGAGGAGGGGGAAAGCGGTGCACAACTACTGAACCATTGTTGTGGGTCACCTGTGTACGTGTGTGTGTGTGTGTGTGTGTGTGTACGTGTGTGTGTGCTTACGGGATTGAGTCAAACTGTAGTCTTTTGATATTAAATTATTCTTCTCTGAATTATATGTATACTTTGATATATATTTTATTTGTGCGTGTGTGTGTGTGTGTGTGTGTGTGTGTAGGTAGGTAGGTAGGTAGAACTAGACAATCAACCATTATCTATTATTTCCTATTCCGCATAATCTGCTATCCAATAATCTATATCCGCATAATCTACTCCCTCAAATTGTATTATAATATCTACCCAAGTACCTGTCTATTATAACTATTACCACCATCACCACTACTATACTATCACCCACTACTACCATTGCTAATTATTATTATTATTTTCATTATAGTTAATTGTAGTAATACGCATAAAGGCACGTGTACTGCAAATGATGGCTAGTACGTAATAAATGATAACACTTGCTTTGCCCTCTATAGAGAAGTGCGTGACTTGTGTGGCCAGATATAAAAGATAAAAAAACACTCAAAGAAAATATAAATGCTAGGGAAAAGGTTTTCCGTTCTCAAAGATAAGATCAGATAAAGACTTCCATGTCATCTGATAGCGTATCGTTCAAATATTATCGCCAGAACTTTTCATGACACCTAATAATGACACATGCGTTGAGAGATAGAGATAGAGAGAGAGGGGGTATCCGGTCATTTCGTCCACATGTCAGTTCGCCCACACCAAAAGGTCGTTTCGCCCAAAGTCAGTTCGCCCACTCGGTGGAGTCATTTCGCCCACATTAGATAACTCCTTTACTGTGCAACGCCAAGTTAGAGTTGGCGTCAAATGTAGGGGTTGTATTCTATATTCTATATATCTAGTGGCACAACCGATTAAATACGCGTGCAGCAGGTAGAAGTAGCCTCCAATTCTATCTTTTGGTAAGCCTTCTGCATAAAGAGGCTAAATTAACATCATGACAGATAAGGCTGGTGGCGGAAAGAAAGCTCCGAAGGATCCAACGAAGACGATACAGGGAACTGCAAAATAAATTGTTAATTCTTGGGGTGAATATATGAGGGTGAGAGATCCTCATTACAACTTATCAAGGCTTGCTCATATTTAAATGGACCAGTAAGCTCATAATAATTTTAATTACCTACATGCATTTTACATGAATGCTCGATCACTGGTTTTTTTCTTTTTCTTTTAGAATTATCACATTAGTTTTCATACATTTTATTCTTTGTATGTTTCTCTTGGGTTTTAATAAAGTTTTTGCTAAATGATTTGTGCATTTTTGAATAATACTTGTGGGCGAACCAACTTTAGTGTGGGCGAACAAACTCAACATTTGGGCGAACTGACTTGTGGGCGAACTGACATGTGGGCGAAATGACCGTAAACCAGAGAGAGAGATGCATCTTGTGTTGTTTTTTCTCTTATTGTAGTTTTTTGTAGGTAGCGTTGTAGTATTAAGTTTAGTAGTGTGTGTCGTATTGGCCCTGTGCGTCATCTACAATGTGTAATTGTTTTTTCTCAATGCGTTTGTTTTCTCTCAATTTTCTTAATGTATAGTTTTTTTCACTTGTGTATATGTCTTGGTAATTAATTATTTTTGGCTTGTTAATGACAATTGTATCATTAAGTTTAGTAGTTAATTCGTATTGCCCCTATGTGTCATCTACAATGTGTATTTGATTGGGGTGGTAAATGATTGGAAGGGTGGTAAATGATTGGAATGGGTGGGTAAATGATTGGAATGGACAAAGCAGACATGTAGTTAGTTAGTGCGGAGTCATTAGGGAGCTTTATAAGGAGGCTAGATAAATGCATGGATGGGGATGAAAGGTGGATGTAGGTAGTGTTAAGTAACAAACTACCTCGTGTAGGTCTCACGGCCTCTTGTAGCTAACTTATTTTATGTTCTTATTTGTCTTTTCTACCACCACCACCACCAGGCATACACAGAAGACGAGGGATGGCAGCCACAGCAATCCTACTCTCCTATCTCGCCGCCGTGACATCGGGCTTCTCTCTCGGGGCCCCTGACACCACCTGCAGCAACATGATACCCGCACACGGCGTCCCCGCACAGAGCACCGCCGCGCCCTACACCATCACCCCCTCCACGGTGGCTATAGACGGCGGGAAGGAGATGCTGGTGACCTTGGAAGCGAACGCAGGCAGTTATTTTGAGGGTTTCTTGGTGCAGGGAAGGAGCGCCGAGACCCAAAAGGTGGTGGGCACTTTTTTCACCACCGATCACAAGTTTCTGAACTGCGAAAACGGGATGAATGTGAGTATTGTATTTTTCTCATGTATATTCTTTGCTTTGTCTTTGTCATTTGTCATTTGTGTTTATTTATATATATTAACCCCTTCACACCCAGATCTTTCCTTTGCTCTATAAAATCGTCTGTTGTTAGCCATAAAATTACGAAAATTAACTTGATATACCAAATTAGCTAGTGGACAAGGATATTAAACAGGTCATATCTATAAAATCTTGCATATATTCATTAAAATCGTCTAATGGTAGTCAATTACA
This sequence comes from Chionoecetes opilio, assembly GCA_016584305.1. Classification (NCBI taxonomy): domain Eukaryota; kingdom Metazoa; phylum Arthropoda; class Malacostraca; order Decapoda; family Majidae; genus Chionoecetes; species Chionoecetes opilio. Next base: position 145,827 of record JACEEZ010021714.1, read on the forward strand.
ATAAAAAATTACGTTCTGGGCCTCAAGGGGATAAGATTTGTAGTAGGTGTGTATGGGTGTGTGTTCGATTAAGTGTTTGTCTATGTATGTTAGGTATTTTGTTTGTGTGTGTGTGCGTGTGTGTGTGTGACGGGAAAAATTGATAACGAAAATGTCGTTAATTAAAGTAGGAGGAAGTTGCAAGTCATTCTCCGACAATATTAAATTTCAACCTTGACTAAATAAATTTTTTGGTAGATTTTTTCTTTCTTTTTTATTCTCTCTCTCTCTCTCTCTCTCTCTCTCTCTCTCTCTCTCTCTCTCTCTCTCTCTCTCTCTCTCTCTCTCTCTCTCTCTCCTCAATCGATAACAATAACAGGAAAAAATAATCTTCTCGGATTTCCGTTTATTTCTTCTTAATCTCTCTAGATAACAATTACAGGAAAGAATAATCTCCGTTCGGATTTCCGTCATCATTCTTTGTGATTCAATTCTCAGATCTTTAAAACATTTCCTTACACTTATTTTTTTTTCTTCTAATCTAAATTATTCTTGTTATTGTCATTATTATTATCATTATTTCTGTAGTTTCTTTTTCTTTCCCTTTCGCGTTCATGGAATAAGAAAGGAAATGAAGACAGAGGAAACCTAAACATCCTTAGCAAACTTTGTACTGTACATAGTATCCCTCCCTCCCTCCCTCCTTCCCTTCCTGCTTCACTCCAGAGTCCCTTCTAAACAACCGTTATGTAGACAAGGTGGCCCTAGTGACTCTCTCTCTCTCTCTCTCTCTCTCTCTCTCTCTCTCTCTCTCTCTCTCTCTCTCTCCGGATTGGACTGTTTTTTAGGTTATCAGTGACAACACACACACGCACCTTTAAAGTGAATCCTTATACATTCCAAAAGAGAGAGAGAGAGAGAGAGAGAGGGGGGGGGGTTGCAGTACATAATGAGAAAAAAATATAGCACAAAAAAATCAGGAAGTCTGAGAACAACCGAGAAAATGGAATTCACAAATTAAGAAATTTTATCTTATTTTTTGTGACCTTGATAACTTTTTTTTGTTTCCTATCTTCATGTTTTTATTTCCTGTGTGTGTGTGTGTGTATTCATCTAGTTGTATTTTACAGGGCCAGAGCAATGCTTGTATGGCCCCGTCTCCATATCAACATTTTTTTATCATTCATCCTTAGTGCTTAGTGTAGGCCGAAGCCACCACCCCGGGAGGCGGGTCACAAACTCCGGCTGACACCCGGTACCCATTCACTGTTGGGTGGACAGGGGCTTGGGTTTTAAGGAAACAGCCTATATGTTTCCGCTCCGCCCTGGGATCGAACCCGGGACTTCTCGGTTGTGAACCGAGCGTGCTAACCACTACACTACGGAGTACTCTGCGGACACACTCTACGGAGTGTGTGTGTGTGTGTGTGTGTGTGTGTGTGTGAAGCAACAACATGGCTGCCTTGCCCTTGCTGCTTCAAGTAACATTTCTTCCTCCTCTTTAGTTGAATACAGTGATGAAAATGGGAAAATGAATGGAGGAATATGATGAGGAGGACGTGGTGGAGGAATGCTGGGAGGGAGATGGAGTCAGGATGATACTACCTCCTTCCTTCCTCTTCCTCCTCCTCCTCTTCTTCCTCTTCCTCCTCTTCTTCCTGTTCCTCCTCTTCTTCCTGTTCCTCTTCCTCCTCTTTCTGTGTCTGCGTCAATGTCAGGTGTTGTGATGCAGGTGAGCACTTGGGTGCTCCCTCTCCTGCATGCCTAATGTGTGTGTTTGTGTCTGAGAAAGAGAGAGAGACAGTTGCCAATTAGTTAATATATTTGACGGCCTGTGACGCCACAACTCAGCCCACAAGGCCACATTCTGCGAAAATCTCTCTCTCTCTCTCTCTCTCTCTCTCTCTCTCTCTCTCTCTCTCTCTCTCTCTCTCTCTCTCTCTCTCTCTCTCTCTCTCTCGTAAGATTTTGGATAATGACGTGTGAGGGAGGACCAAGGGGGTAGGGTGTTGGAGGCAGTGGCGTAGCTATAATCTTACAGTAGGTGGTATCTATTAGGTAGCTTATAGGTATCAGGTATCTCAATGAGGGGCACAGCTGAGTATAGGGGAGGAACACTAGGCAAACGGGGCTGAGGGGCATTCTTATTCCACGTAGAAGGGTATAAGGGCATATTCTAAGTTCAGATCAGTGGTGGGTATTAGTTCATTATACAGAATACGGCAGCCATGGCCAGTGGGGGGGCACCGGATTCCCCCCCCCACCCCCGTAGCTACGCCAGTGGTTGGAGGTGAAGAGGTGTTATTGCTAAATTGGGGGAGGGAGGGCGATATGGTGAGAGGTGGGGATTGTGGTGGGGGTCAGAGAGGAGGAGGGGAAGAGGAAGGGAGGGGGGATACTGGAAGTAAGGAAATTTCTAAGACAGGAAGTGAAAGTTTTTTGAAGGTGTGGAGGGGAGGGGGGAGGCAGGCGGCGTGAAGGTGTAGAAACGAGGAAGTGAGAGAGAGAGAGAGAGAGAGAGAGAGAGAATGATCACACATACAAAATATTCCCATGTTGAAACCGGAATGTCCGCCTCCTCCTCCTCCTCTCTACTTTACTCCCATCATATGTATTCTTCCTGCAATTCATACACAACACAAATGAATGCATACAAAGTCTCCTCAGAGCGTCATCTCTTTGTAATGATACATATTTGGGCTCAGAGCGTCATCTCTTTGTAATGATACATATTTGGGCTCAGAGTCATCTCTTTGCAATGATACATATTTGGGCTCAGTGCGTCATCTCTTTGCAATGATACATATTTGGGCTTCTACACTAGCCACATCGTACGCAGAATACATAATTATATAATAATAATAATAATTTTACCATCACCCGGAGGCATACAGGCAAAAAAAAGCAGCAACAACATGACAGTTAACTTCAGCACTAGAGCATAATATAGGCACATTAGAGTACATAGTGCATACAGTACATACTATACTATATGTACACCTGTGCTACCCCACATTCTGTACAAACAGCAGGCCCAGCCACCGCTGTTGTCTGGGTCCACTTGTATACTGGCCATATGGTACTACACAGGAATACATAGAATACATAGGTAGCTTGTATACTGATCACATGGTATATACACAGGAATACGTAGGATACATAATAGCTTTTTAATACATAGGAACATACAGGGAGTGTATAGTATGTAGGTCATTGTATACGTGGAATTACACAGACAGACAGGTGATCTCATACATAGTACATATACACACATAAACGACGTAAAATAGAAACACACATAAGTAGGATATCTTTGACACACACACACACACACACACACACAACAACACACACACACTACGGGTACTCAGTAGTGTAGTGGTTAGCACGCTCGGTTCACAACCGAGAAGTCCCGGGTTCGATCCCCGGGCGGAGCGGAAACATATGGGCTGTTTCCTTAAAACCCCAACCCCTGTCCACCCAGCAGTAAATGGGTACCGGGTGTCAGCCGGGGGTTTGTGACCCCCCTCCCGGGGTGGTGGCTTCGGCCTACACTAACCACTAAGGATGAATGATAAAAATGTTGATATGGAGACGGGGCCATACGAGCATTGCTCTGGCCCTGTAAAATACAACTAGATGAATACACACACACACACACACCACACCACACACACACACACACACACACACACACACACACACACACACACAGTATAATCTTGATAGGACTAACACACAGGCTTATCACAAGTCTTAGCATTGCATGACGGCGTGATAAGATGTTAGACGAGATGAGGTGATGGTGGGTGGGTGTTATCGGATGAGGGACTGAGGGGAGGTGTGAGGGGGTTACGGTGTGGAGGTTAACAGGTGAAGGGAGGGGGGTTAGGGGGGAGGTATGGGGAAAGGGTAAAGGACGGGGCAATAGATAGTGGAGAAGGAAGGAAATGTGAGAGGTAGAGTAGAGAGAGAACGAGAGAGAAGAGTAGAGGGTAGAGTAAAAGAGAGAGAGAGAGAGAGAGAGATACATGCATAGAGAAATGAGCAGATAGATAAGTACAAGGAGAGGAGGAGTACGAGTGCTGGGGGCAACAGGTGGTAAGGTTACCTGTATATCGGGTTGGAGGTGGAGGTAAGGTGGGAGGGAGGAAATGCTGCTGTGACCTTCCTCTGGTAAAATCGGTCACTTTTTTATACATTCTCCTCCTCCTCCTCCTCCTCCTCCTCCTCCTCCTCCTCCTCCATTCTTCACTACGAAACTTCCATGTTCCTATCTTCTTTAGGGACATGGTATCATTTCCCAACTGTTTTCTTACATGTAGTTGATAGTTAGTAGTATGTAGTTCAGCAGATACCCTCGTTATGGACCAATAGGACTCCTGGTGTCTGTTATTCCTATGTATTCCTATGTATTCCTTCTTTTCCTCCTCCTTCTCCTCCTCCTCCTCCTTTCACCATCGTGGTTTGTCTGATCTGAGACTCTGTGTCAGATGAAAGGAGAGCAGAGATAAGGAATGAAGCGAGAAGAAAAGATATAGTAAATTAGAAATAAAAAGAGGAACAAGAATGAGGGGAATGATAGAGGGGGAGGGGGAGCAAGACTCAAGAACCGAGTTTTTCTTAAGCACGATTTAAAAGCATATTTTGCCTTTTTGGACACACACACACACACACACACACACACACACGGCCACACGCACACGCACACGACACCACACCACAACACACACACACACACACACACACACACACACACCACACTTTCCACCCACTGAGTTGCTATCTTACATTCCTTCTGTGTGAATATTACTACTACCACCACTACCACTACCACCACCACCACCACTACCACTTCTACTACCACTACCACCATCACTATCATTACTGTTAACCTCATCATCTCCTTTCATGTAATTGTTCAAGGCCCATAAATATACACTCCCCTCGTCGTAGCCTCTCATTGATTGCACGCTAACTTGCACGTCACGATCTCTTGCACCAACACCAAGATTGTGTTGCACCTGCATGTCTGTATGTATGTATGTATGTGTGTGTGTTCTGGCAGGGTTGGTTTCGTGTGCAGATCCAGTTATTCATGAGTTCTAATAAGGATCATTGGCATTAAACTTTAGAGGTGCGTGTTTGACCTTGAGAAGTGTATATGTAACGTGATGGTATACTTTTTTGTACATTTTTGGTATTACGTGGACTGATACGGCTCTATCTGCTGCTGCTGCTGCTGCTACTACCTCTACTACTAGCTACTACTGCTACTACTACTATTCTACCACCACTATTGCTACCACTACTATTGCTACCACTACTACTACTATCACTACCACCACTACTACTATCACTACCACCACCACTACTATCACAACCACCACCACTACTATCACAACCACCACCACACCACTACTATCACAACCACCACCACACTACTATCACAACAACCACCACTACTATCACAACAACCACCACTACTATCACAACAACCACCACTACTATCACAACAACCACCACTACTATCACAACAACCACCACTACTATCACAACCACCACCACTACTTTCACTACCACCACTACTATCACAACCACCACCACCACTACTATCACAACAACCACCACTACTATCACAACCACCACCACTACTATCACAACAACCACCACTACTATCACAACAACCACCACTACTATCACAACCACCACCACCACTATCACTACCACCACCACCACTAGTATCACTACCACCACCACTAGTATCACTACCACCACCACTACTACTACCATCACTATTACTACCACCACCACTACTACCACCACCACCACTACTACTACTAATACCACCATTTCCACTACTACTACCACACCACCCCCCCACCACCACCACCACCACCACCACTACTACTACTACTACTACTACTACTACTTCTACTACTACTACCACCACCACCACTACCACTACTACTACTACTACTATACCTTTCCGTCTACCATTCATCGCCTTCTTTACACTCCTCCGTCCTCCCATATTCAACAATCTCCTAATATTGCGTACCCATTCCCCTTTGCTCCTAACGTTACCTAATCCCACAAAAAAATCACACCACTTGCACTTATCGGTATGTTGATAATTACCTCAGCTCAGGTGTTCCCTTAATGAATCTAATATTCCCCCTACACCTGAAGCTCATTAATCAGGGAGGATGGTTGTCTGGCGGGATTTATTACTATTTGAGGGATGTATAAGGTATTTTACTTAGCTACTGCGAGTGTAAGTAAACCTATATTTATCGTTTTTATGTGAGAATTTACGTGAATTGATAGGTATTCGTGAAACATAATTTACGTGAATTCATATGTATTCGTGAATCAGGCATACCGGCAATGTTACGTGAATTAATAGGTTGTATTTTGACGATTCTACCCATTTTTCTCGATTTCTATGCTCTATTTAACATTGTCAATCTTTTCATTTATTGTTACACATGAACTTCTTTATCATATTTCATAAGCAATACCATTTTTTTTTCTTTTCATAAACTCGTAATGATAATTTCTCGCATGTTTTTTGCTTAATTATTTCCTTTATAGATTACTTTTCTAGAAATCACCCTGTTTATCTTAACTTTCTTATCGGTGATAGCCCTTAACACTAAGCTTATATCCTTCATAAAGTCTATATCATATTTTCTCACATTTCCGTACCAAGTAATGATTATCTGCTGTATTCTGAGTCACCACTTGTACCGATTAAACTGTTTTGGCATAATATGTAACAGGCAGACGGCGCTGATCACTTACGTTATATACCGAGATCGGATGTCCTCGCTGATTGATTAAAGGGGTGTGTCTTAGTATGGCGTGTTAAACAATGGTGTAGTTGCATCATAGTAAGTCGTATTGTCACGGTTACTACATCTACTACTATACTAGTCTACTACTTCTACTACTATACTAGTCTACTACTTCTACTACTATACTAGTCTATTACTACTACTACTACTATACTAGTCTACTACTACTACTACTACTTCTACTACTTCTACTACTACTAGCTGCCACTACTACTAACTATTGCTACCACCACTATTGCTACCACCACTACTATCACAACCACCACCACCACTTACAATACCATGGGTCTGCCACTACTGATAATAGTGGTGGTGGTTGTGATAGTAGTGGTGGTAGCAATAGTAGTAGTAGTGGTGGTAGCTAGTAGTAGTAGATTAGTATAGTAGTAGTATAGTAGTAGTAGACTAGTATAGTAGTAGACTAGTATAGTAGTAGAAGTAGTAGTAGTAGTAGTAGAAGTAGTAACCGTGACAATACGACTTACTATGATGCAACTAATCAATATAATAAACAGAGTCTGGTAGATAATTTTATTGACACAACACAGCACAGTTCAAACATGATGGCTTACGAACAGGGAATAAGGAATAGTTAGATAAAGAAAGAAATGGAATATAGAAAAATACATCCTAACATACAGAAAGATAGGTAGGAATAAAGCCATGCACTGCAAATAACGTTGTCTGGCAAATTCATGAATGCCTTGACGTGAACAACTATTGCGTAACACGAGTTGTACAAAAAAATTATTAAGAATTTGTGGTTATAAAATTGTATCTTTAAAGCTGACGTCGTTGATACTTCCACAATTCTCGCTCACAACAATGTATTATTTTTGTTATTAAGTTGTTTCCATTATTTGTCGGTCATAAATAGTGTTTATTTCTTTGCCTTCAATAAGATAAACCCGATGATTTATTGTCTTTAATGTTACGGTGATGAAACAAGTAACTAAATACTGTACAGGTGTAGTGAATATCATACGTCATGGTCTAAGATGCCGATGCTTTCTATACGGTTACACGCACCTAATGTCCTTCAATGCTAATAAGAGTTATGGAGGTTTAATGTTGATAATGAACTCTGATCGTTTAGGCTTTTCTCTTTACCTGAATGACTCATGGTTAGCTATTACAGTTAATGGTCGGCAATTTGTACACATGTGAGTTCTCTTCAATCATAATTTTCACGACTATTATCACTAATTAATTTTAATTACAATTATTCAACATTATTCAGCCTTCACACTTTTAGGTCTATTTAAAACAAAAATTCTCGTCAAATCTGAAGTGACTGTGTTCAGTAGTTACTACAAATATTCTTTGCTTCTATTATAATCGGAATTTTTTTTTCATTTTTTTTTGTAATTTCGTAATATTTTTTCTTTCTTTTTACATAACAAAGGACTGGGCAAGGGCACAAAGAGGTAACGTAACACGAAGCCTGCTTAGTTACCAGTCCCTATAAAGAAGACAGTAAGAGAATAAAGAAAGTGGGCGGGCCAATTTAGCTCGGGAGGTGTCTTGTCACTCCTCTCTTGAAAAGATTTAAGTCTTAGGAAAGTGGAAAAATAGAAACAGGAAGAGAGTTCCAGAGTTTACCAGTGAAAGGGATATAAGAGTAAAGATACTGATTAATTCTTGCATTAGGAAGATGGACAGAATAGGTATAAGAATGAGTAGAAAGTTTCGTGCAGCGAGGCCGCGGGAGGGGGAAGGCATGCAGTTACCAAATTCAGAAGAGCAGTGAGCATGAAAATAACAGTAGAAGATAGCAAGAGAAGCAACATCTTCTTATCATAATGGTCTTCAGTCCTAATAATTCCTATTTAATCCTATTAGTTTCTATGTTTGTTATTAGTAGTTAACTAAGTTTTATTCTTATGGATTTTATATTTTACTAGCCGCAAAGCCGCCCTCCGGGCGGACTTTTTGGCTAGCTCTTGCGGAGGGCTATTGGTGGGCCTTCGGCCCACCACCTGTGTTTGGTGGGCCTTCGGCCCACCAAACACAGTCTCCCGGCTATCTGGAGACTCTCCAGATAGCCCCTTCTAACTTTCCTGAAATCATGGATGTAGAAATGTATGTATTAACGCCAACCCATTCACATCACCCCCCACCCATTCACTCACCCATTACCCATCACCCTCACCCATTCACTCACCCATTACCCATCACCCCCCACCCATTCACTCACCCATTACCCATCACCACACACCCATTCACTCACCCATTACCCATCACCCCCCACCCATTCACTCACCCATCACCCCACACCCATTACCCATCACCCCACCCATTCACTCATCCATTACCCATCACCCTACATCAAGGTTTCCTCAATTCTCGCAACCCACTTTTTTTTCACAATTCTCGCTAATAGGCTACTAAAAAAAAAAAAAAAAAGTGATCGGATCATCCCATAAGTGGGCTTAAAACCTTCCCCTGGTCAACCTGGTTCCAAAAATGTGCCATATGATAGGATTCCGCCACGGGGGGCGGAACCTATACCACACACACACACACACACAGACATACACACACACTTTCGCTTTTATTAATATTTGATTGTTTTTTTATGTATCAGAAGTACCGATGTTTGGTCCTTATGGTGTTAAATCATCATAATTTTCACTTTTACTTCAAGTCTTGAATAACTTTTTCAATAGATTTTGCGCAGTTCAATTTTTTGCGGTGTTAAATTCTTTGTTTCATTTATATTAATTTTCAAACAGCGGTCTTTAATTCCAATAATCTTTTTTTATAAGTATTTTTTCAGTGTCATTTTAAAATTAATATTACCATTATTATTATTTTTTTTTTTTTTTACGAGAAGCGCAGTGTAGCTTTTTAATGGTGTTGAATTTCTCATTGTTTCACTTTTTATTTTCCAGCAACAATCTTCAATGCCAATAGTCTTCACCTTCGCTTTATAAATCGTAATATTTCTTTTTCACGTATATCATAAACCACAATTTTGCCTCGTTCATTCTTACAAATCTAGTTACAAATATTTGATAACAAAGTTCACAAATAATGCAACCACAAATCTCTCACAACAATGTATTATTATTGTTATTAAGTTGTGTTCATTACTTGACGGTCATAAATAGTGTTAATTTCTTTGCCTTCATAAGATAAACCGATGATTAATTGTCTTTAATGTTATAGCAATTAAACAAGTAAATGAATAAAATAGTGAGCAATATCATCGAGAGAGAGAGAGAGAGAAGAAAATGAGAAGAAGAGAGAAATGAGAAGAAAATGAGAGAAAATGAGGAGAAAATGAGAGAGAGAAATGAGAGAGAGAGAAATGAGAGAGAGAGAGAAAATGAGGAGAGAGAAAATGAGGAGAGAGAGAAAATGAGGAGAGAGAGAAAATGAGGAGAGAGAGAAAATGAAGAGAGAGAGAAAATGAGGAGAGAGAGAAAATGAGAAGAGAGAGAAAATGAGAAGAGAGAGAGAAAATGAGAAGAGAGAGAAAATGAGAAGAGAGAGAAAATGAGAAGAGAGAAAATGAGAAGAGAGAAAATGAGAAGAGAGAAAATGAGAAGAGAGAGAAAATGAGAAGAGAGAGAAAATGAGAAGAGAGAGAAAATGAGAAGAGAGAGAAAATGAGAAGAGAGAAAATATGAGAAGAGAGAAAATATGAGGAGAGAAAATATGAGAGAGAGAAAATATGAGGAGAGAGAAAATATGAGGAGAGAGAAAATATGAGAAGAGAGAAAATATGAGAAGCTATACCTGCGAGTCTCTGCGAGTGTAAGTAAACCTATATTTATCGTTTTTAGGTATTCGTGAAACATAATTTACGTGAATTGATATGTATTCGTGAATCAGGCATACCGGCAATGTTACGTGAATTAATAGGTTGTATTTTGACGATTCTACCCATTTTTCTCGATTTCTATGCTCTATTTAACATTGTCATCTTTTCATTTATTGTTACACATGAACTTCTTTATCATATTTCATAAGCAATACCATTTTTTTTTCTTTTCATAAACTCGTAATGATAATTTCTCGCATGTTTTTTGCTTAATTATTTCCTTTATAGATTACTTTTCTAGAAATCACCCTGTTTATCTTAACTTTCTTATCGGTGATAGCCCTTAACACTAAGCTTATATCCTTCATAAAGTCTATATAATATTTTCTCACATTTCCGTACCAAGTAATGATTATCTGCTGTATTCTGAGTCACCACTTGTACCGATTAAACTGTTTTGGTGTGTACGTAACAGGCAGACGGCCTGATCACTGTTACGTTATATACCGGGATGGGATGTCCTCGCTGGTTGATTAAGGGTGTGTGTCTTAGTATGGCGTGTTAAACAATGGTGTAGTAGAAGTAGTAATAGTAGTAGAAGTAGACTAGTATAGTAGTAGACTAGTATGGTAGTAGTAGTAGACTAGTATAGTAGGAGAAGTAGAAGTAGTAACCGTGACATTACGACTTACTATGATGCAACTAATCAATATAATAAACAGAGTCTGGTAGATAATTTTATTGACACAACACAGCACAGTTCAAACATGATGGCTTACGAACAGGGAATAAGGAATAGTTAGATAAAGAAAGAAATGGAATATAGAAAAATACATCCTAACATACAGAAAGATAGGTAGGAATAAAGCCATGCACTGCAAATAACGTTGTCTGGCAAATTCATGAATGCCTTGACGTGAACAACTATTGCGTAACACGAGTTGTACAAAAAATTTATTAAGAATTTGTGGTTATAAAATTGTATCTTTAAAGTTAACGTCGTTGATACTTCCACAATTCTCGCTCACAACAATGTATTATTTTTGTTATTAAGTTGTTTTCATTATTTGTCGGTCATAAATGGTGTTTATTTCTTTGCCTTCAATAAGATGAACCCGATGATTTATTGTCTTTAATGTTACGGTGATGAAACAAGTAACTAAATACTGTACAGGTGTAGTGAATATCATACGTCATGGTCTAAGATGCCGATGCTTTCTATACGGTTACACGCACCTAATGTCCTTCAATGCTAATAAGAGTTATGGAGGTTTAATGTTGATAATGAACTCTGATCGTTTAGGCTTTTCTCTTTACCTGAATGACTCATGGTTAGCTATTACAGTTAATGGTCGGCAATTTGTACACATGTGAGTTCTCTTCAATCATAATTTTCACGACTATTATCACTAATTAATTTTAATTACAATTATTCAACATTATTCAGCCTTCACACTTTTAGGTCCATTTAAAACAAAAATTCTCGTCAAATCTGAAGTGACTGTGTTCAGTAGTTACTACAAATATTCTTTGCTTCTATTATAATCGGAATTTTTTTTTCATTTTTTTTTGTAATTTCGTAATATTTTTTCTTTCTTTTTACATCACAAAGGACTGGGCAAGGGCACAAAGAGGTAACGTAACACGAAGCCCGCTTAGTTACCAGTCCCTATAAAGAAGACAGTAAGAGAATAAAGAAAGTGGGCGGGCCAATTTAGCTCGGGAGGTGTCTTGTCACTCCTCTCTTGAAAAGATTTAAGTCTTAGGAAAGTGGAAAAATAGAAACAGGAAGAGAGTTCCAGAGTTTACCAGTGAAAGGGATATAAGAGTAAAGATACTGATTAATTCTTGCATTAGGAAGATGGACAGAATAGGTATAAGAATGAGTAGAAAGTTTCGTGCAGCGAGGCCGCGGGAGGGGGAAGGCATGCAGTTACCAAATTCAGAAGAGCAGTGAGCATGAAAATAACGGTAGAAGATAGCAAGAGAAGCAACATCTTCTTATCATAATGGTCTTCAGTCCTAATAATTCCTATTTAATCCTATTAGTTTCTATGTTTGTTATTAGTAGTTAACTAAGTTTTATTCTTATGGATTTTATATTTTACTAGCCGCAAAGCCGCCCTCCGGGCGGACTTTTTGGCTAGCTCTTGCGGAGGGCTATTGGTGGGCCTTCGGCCCACCACCTGTGTTTGGTGGGCCGAAGGCCCACCAAACACAGTCTCCCGGCTATCTGGAGACTCTCCAGATAGCCCCTTCTAACTTTCCTGAAATCATGGATGTAGAAATGTATGTGTTAACGCCAACCCATTCACATCACCCCCCACCCATTCACTCACCCATTACCCATCACCCTCACCCATTCACTCACCCATTACCCATCACCCCCCACCCATTCACTCACCCATTACCCATCACCACACACCCATTCACTCACCCATTACCCATCACCCCCCACCCATTCACTCACCCATCACCCCACACCCATTACCCATCACCCCACCCATTCACTCATCCATTACCCATCACCCTACATCAAGGTTTCCTCAATTCTCGCAACCCACTTTTTTTTCACAATTCTCGCTAATAGGCTACTAAAAAAAAAAAAAAAAAAGTGATCGGATCATCCCATAAGTGGGCTTAAAACCTTCCCCTGGTCAACCTGGTTCCAAAAATGTGCCATATGATAGGATTCCGCTACGGGGGGCGGAACCTATACCACACACACACACACACACAGACATACACACACACTTTCGCTTTTATTAATATTAGATTGTTTTTTTATGTATCAGAAGTACCGATGTTTGGTCCTTATGGTGTTAAATCATCATAATTTTCACTTTTACTTCAAGTCTTGAATAACTTTTTCAATAGATTTTGCGCAGTTCAATTTTTTGCGGTGTTAAATTCTTTGTTTCATTTATATTAATTTTCAAACAGCGGTCTTTAATTCCAATAATCTTTTTTTATAAGTATTTTTTCAGTGTCATTTTAAAATTGATATTACCATTATTATTATTATTTTTTTTTTTTTACGAGAAGCACAGTGTAGCTTTTTAATGGTGTTGAATTTCTCATTGTTTCACTTTTTATTTTCCAGCAACAATCTTCAATGCCAATAGTCTTCACCTTCGCTTTATAAATCGTAATATTTCTTTTTCACGTATATCATAAACCACAATTTTGCCTCGTTCATTCTTACAAATCTAGTTACAAATATTTGATAACAAAGTTCACAAATAATGCAACCACAAATCTCTCACAACAATGTATTATTATTGTTATTAAGTTGTGTTCATTACTTGACGGTCATAAATAGTGTTCATTTCTTTGCCTTCAATAAGATAAACCCGATGATTAATTGTCTTTAATGTTATAGCAATTAAACAAGTAAATGAATAAAATAGTGAGCAATATCATCGAGAGAGAGAAAATGAGAAGAGAGAAAATGAGAAGAGAGAGAAAATGAGAAGAGAGAGAAAATGAGAAGAGAGAGAAAATGAGAAGAGAGAGAGAAAATGAGGAGAGAGAAAATGAGGAGAGAGAAAATGAGGAGAGAGAAAATGAGGAGAGAGAAAATGAGAAGAGAGAAAATGAGAAGAGAGAAAATGAGAAGAGAGAAATGAGAGAAGAGAGAAAATGAGAAGAGAGAAAATGAGAAGAGAGAAAATGAGAAGAGAGAGAAATGAGAAGAGAGAGAAAATGAGAAGAGAGAGAAAATGAGAAGAGAGAGAAAATGAGAGAGAGAGAGAGAAAATGAGGAGAGAGAAATGAGAGAGAGAGAAATGAAGGAGAGAGAAAGAGAAGGAAAATGAGGAGAGAGAGAATGAGAGAGAGAGAGAAATAATGGTCAAGAGAATGCACCTAAGAATAATGTTGTACACACAAACAATTCGTCACATCACACCTTTTAAACATAACGCAATTTTGATTAACCCCAACGAGATTCTTTTACTTCTTGCTTCTATCTTCTACTAACTCTTTTCACGCCAATCAGTGATCAACGGGCAACTTTATGTATTGCTGTACGTGCTGCAGCTTTGCAGTGTTTGTGAGTGCAGGTTTTGTGTTTTCTCGCGCTTTCTATCTTTAATATCATCTGGTTTTCCTTCTTTTCAGTTGACTCCGAATCCTTAGTGAACATGTGGCTTTGTTGTGGTGTATGGTTTTTTGTGTGTGTGTATGGTTGTGTGTGTGCGCGCGTGTTTGTTGTGTGTGTGTTTCCCATGTCTTGTCACGCGATGTGGATCCGATCGCCGTTAGTCACTGTGTGTATTTGTGTGTTGCGTGTTTGTGTGTGTATTTGTGTGTTGCGTGTTTGTGTGTGTATTTGTGTGTTGCGTGTTTGTGTGTGTGTATTTGTGTGTTGCGTGTTTGTGTGTGTATTTGTGTGTTGCGTGTTTGTGTGTGTGTATTTGTGTGTTCCGTGTTTGTGTGTTTTTATGTGTATGTATTTGTGTGCGTGTTTGTGTGTTGTTTATAAGTGCGTGTTTGTGTGTTGTGTTTATAGTGTGTGTTGTGTGGTTATGTATGTGTGTGTTGAGTTTGTGTGTGTTGCGTGTTTGTGTGTTCATGTATTTGTATGTGTTTGTTGTGCGTGTGTTTATAAGTGTGTGTTGTGTGGGTGGGTGAGTGTTTGTGTGTGTTTGTGTTTGTGCGTGTATTTGTGTTTGTGTGTGTGGAGTAAGAAGGGTTTTCGCGATACTTAAACGGACCTCCTCCCTCTCCCTCTCTTCCACCTCATCCACTTTCTTCTCCTCAGGGTGATATGAACACACACACACACACACACACACACACACACATGGAGAGAGAGAGAGAGAGATAGTTCCCTTCTTTCCTCCTTGTCACCTCTCCCTCCTCCTCCTCCCCCTCCTCCCCCTCCCCCTCCCAGAAAATGAAATGTCACTGGGTCGTTACAAAATAAATGGGAAGAATGGAATGGGTCGTTACACATCTATGGGAGGGAGGGGAAGGGAGGGAATGTGGGAGAAGGGAGAGAATATAGGAGGTGAGATGATGGGGGGGGGGGTTGAAGGCTGCCAGAAAATAGGTGAGTCACGTATATGGTTAGGAGGGGGGAGAAAGGGGAGGGGGGTATATAAAAGAGGGGAGATGGGAGGAGTAATTTAGAGAATGACTAAAGGTATAGGTGATGGTGAGAGTTTTTTTTCTCTCTCTTTCTCTCTCTCTCTCTCTCTCTCTCTCTCTCTCTCTCTCTCTCTCTCTCTCTCTCTCTCTCTCTCTCTCTCTCTCTCTCTCTCTCTGTATTATGGGGAGTGAGGGAAAGCACAAAATTAGGTGTAAAAGTAGTGTTTTTTCTAGTAAATCAATATACACTTGTTCTTCCCCTCACAAATCACCTGCTCCTCCCCTCCCCTCAGTCCCCTCGTTAACTTTGTATGATTGCCGGCACACTATAGTCTCCCTTTCTCTACCCTCCTTTCTCTATTCTTCTTTTCTCCTTTTCTCCTTTCTCTATTCTACCTGTCTCCCTTCTCTAGTCTACCTGTCTCCCTTCTCTAGTCTACCTGTCTCCCTTCTCTAGTCTACTTTTCTCCCTTCTCTATTCTACCTGTCTCCCTTCTCTAGTCTACCTGTCTCCCTTCTCTAGTCTACCTGTCTCCCTTCTCTAGTCTACCTGTCTCCCTTCTCTAGTCTACCTGTCTCCCTTCTCTAGTCTACCTGTCTCCCTTCTCTAGTCTACCTGTCTCCCTTCTCTAGTCTACCTGTCTCCCTTCTCTAGTCTACCTGTCTCCCTTCTCTAGTCTACCTGTCTCCCTTCTCTAGTCTACCTGTCTCCCTTCTCTAGTCTACCTGTCTCCCTTCTCTAGTCTACCTGTCTCCCTTCTCTAGTCTACCTGTCTCCCTTCTCTATTCTACCTGTCTCCCTTCTCTAGTCTACCTGTCTCCCTTCTCTAGTCTACCTGTCTCCCTTCTCTAGTCTACCTGTCTCCCTTCTCTAGTCTACCTGTCTCCCTTCTCTAGTCTACCTGTCTCCCTTCTCTAGTCTACCTGTCTCCCTTCTCTAGTCTACCTGTCTGCCTTCTCTAGTCTACCTGTCTCCCTTCTCTAGTCTACCTGTCTCCCTTCTCTATTCTACCTGTCTCCCTTCTCTATTCTACCTGTCTCCCTTCTCTTCTACCTGTCTCCCTTCTCTAGTCTACCTGTCTCCCTTCTCTAGTCTACCTGTCTCCCTTCTTTATTCTACCTGTCTCCCTTCTCTAGTCTACCTGTCTCCCTTCTCTAGTCTACCTGTCTCCCTTCTTTATTCTACCTGTCTCCCTTCTCTAGTCTACCTGTCTCCCTTTTCCTACCCTCTTTTCTCCTTCCTTTTCTTCCTACCTACTTCCCCCTTCCTTATTTCTTCCCTCTCCTGTCTCTTCTCTACGTTATCAATTCCTCCTACTTTTATAGGTACTCTCCTTAGTGTGTTATTGGCCCCTATTAACCCCTTGAGGCCCAGATATTTCCTGTGCTATATATATTATCATCTGTTGTCAGCCATAAAATTACGAAAAGTGACTTAATATACTAAATTTGCTAGTGGGATACTAAACAGGTCATATCTATAAAATATTGCTTATATCTATTAAAACTGTCTAATGGTAGCTACATTACAATGGAGATTACGTTCTGGGTCTCAAGGGGTTAAACAGTTGTAGTAGTATAGTAGTAGTAGTAGTAAGCCATTTTCCCAACCTCAACTCGGTGGGGGCAGCAAGTGGCTTTAATCTATCGCGGCCAGGACAGTCAACACATATAATCAGTTAACCCTTCACGCCCAGATCTTTCCTTTGCTATATAAAATTGTCTGTTGTCGAGCCATGAAATTACGAAAAGTAACTGAATATACCAAATTAGCTAGTGGACAAGGATACTAAACGGGTCATAGCTATAAAATATTGCTTATAGTCACAAAAAATCTGCTAATGGTACCCAAATTACAATGGAAATTACGTTCTGGGCCTCAAGGGGTTAAGACAAATTGTAGTAGTAGTAGTAGTAGTAGTAAGCCATTTTCTCAACCTCAACTCGGTGGGGGCAGCAAGTAACCTTAATCTATCGCGGTCATGACAGTCAATAAATATAATCAATTACCTAAGACAAATTGTATAACGGTTACAACATCATTACATAACACTTATACAATTTGTCTTCATTGATTATATACCTATGATTGTTATTACTACAAACTTATTACTAGAAAACGGTTCCAGTATATCGGAACTTTATTATTTTGTGAGTGATGTAGGTGGTGGTGGTGATGGTTGTAGTGGTTAAGGGTGGAGGGAGGAGTAGGAGGTGGAGGAGGAGCAGATGGTGGAAGAAAGAAATAAGTTTTGTCATCATTATCAAGTGAAAACTAACTCTCTCTCTCTCTCTCTCTCTCTCTCTCTCTCTCTCTCTCTCTCTCTCTCTCTCTCTCTCTCTCTCTCTCTCTCTCTCTCTCTCTCTCTCTCTCTCTCTCTCTCTCTCTTTTACACACCAAATTTTACCTTGAATTAATCTTAACCTTGAAAGAAAGAAGGAAAACAAAGAAAGAAAAAGATAGAAGAGACATTTGTGACTTAACTTTTTTTCTATTGGAGTGTACAAACAAAGTAGACGAACGAAGAGGAGTAGGAGAGGGGAGTGAGAGGTCAGTATTATATAAAGCATAAAGTCTATCTGGTATTATACAGAGGAATGCAAATTACCAGGTCATGTATTTGAGGTCACAAGGACGGTTGGTGATTTGGGAGCGTGACAGGCGAGGTCATAATAATACAGAACAGGTGAAGAGGAGAAGGAGGAGGAAGAATAAGCACTTCCTAACACGCACCTCACTTTCTACTACTACTTCTTTTCTTCTTGTTTGATTCTTATTTTTTCTTCTTCTTTAATTCTTGTTTTCTTCCTCGTCTTCTTTAACGTTCTTCTAATTATTTTTATTCTGAACCTTCTCCTTTTTCTGCTTCTCCCTAACCTCCTCCTCCTCCTCTTGCTGCATCTTTTCTTTAACCTCCTCCTCCTTCTTCCTTAACCTCTTCCTCTTCCTCTTTAACCTCCTCCTTCTTCTTCTTCTCTTTAACCTCCTCCTTCTTCTTCTCTTTAACCTCCTCCTCTTCCTCTTTAACCTCCTTTTCCTCTCACTTTTTACTGCTTCAATATATTTTCTTCTTTAATTCTTCCTTTTTTTGCTTTAATTCCTCTTTCCTTCTTCTTTAATTCATTTTTTCTTCTTCATTAATTCTTCTTTCTCGTCTTCTAACTTTTTTCTTCTTTTATTAATCCTCCTTCTTCTCTAACCTCCTCCTCTTCCTCTCTAACCCTCCTCCTCCTTTTTACCCTTCCTTCTCTTAACCTTCCTCCTCCTCCTTCTTCATTCTTCTTAATTCCTCCTTTCCTCTTCCTCACTCTCTTTTAACCTCCTCCTCCTCTTCTTTAACCTCCTCATTCTTCACTTTTTAACCTCCTCCTCCTCTTTAACCTCCTCCTCATTCTTCATCTTTTTAGCCTCCTCCTCCTCCTCTTTAACCTCCTTCTCCTCATCTTTAACCTCCTCCTCCTCCTCCTCCTCATCTCATCTTTTTAACCCTCCCCTTCTTCTTTAACCCTTCATCTCAATTAACCTTCCCATCTCCTCTTTACCTCCTCCTCCTCCTCTTTACCTCCTCCTCCTCATCCTTACCCCTTCCCTCTTTACACCCTTCACCTCCTCTCCATGCCACATCCTACACCCAATCACTTTTATCATCATTACACCTTCATTCAAGGGGGATATTACCTTTCCCCTTTCTCCCCCCCCTCCCCTCCCTCCCCCCCTTCCTCCCCCCATTCCTTCCCCCTTCCCTCTTTCATCACAGCCTGTTGCACTACCCTCCCCCTCCCCCCCCTTCCAAACACGCAGCAAGGGGGGGGAGAGGGAGTGGTGACCTTGTACACGTCTACCCCTTTCCCTCGCCCCCTTTAATCTTGGTATAGCCGTGGTGGGGGAAAGGCATTTTGTTCTGGCCGTGGGGAGGCGAGTCACGGACGAGGAGGAGGAGGAGGAAGAAAAAGAAGAAGAGGGTTAGGAGGACGAGGGTGAAGAAGACAAAAGAAGAGGAAGAAGAAGAGGTTTAGGAATAGGAGGAGAAGGAGGAGAAAAAGGAAGAAGAAGAAAGGGTATAAGGATAGGAGACAAGGGTGAAGAAGGGAGAGAAGGAGGAGGAGGAGAAGAGGAAGAAGAGGAGGTTTAGGTATAGGAGAACGAGAGTGAAGGAGGAGGAGTAAAGAAGAAGAGGGTTAGGGATAGGAGAATGAGGGTGAAGGAGGAGGAGGAGGAGAAAAAGGAGGAAGAGGTTTAGGGATAGGAGAATGAGGGTGGAGAAGGAGGAGGAGGAAGAAGAATGAGAAAAAGAGGAGGAGGAGGAGGAGGAAGAAGGAGAAAAAGAGGAGGAGGAGGAAGAAGGAGAAAAAGAGGAGGAGGAGGAAGAAGGAGAAAAAGAGGAGGAGGAGGAAGAATGAGAAAAAGAAAAAGAGGAGTAAGGAAGGAATAGGAAAGGTAAGGAGAAATAGGAAGAAAGGAAGTACAGCTTTAATGACGTCAGTGTGAGAGGTGACGGGAGGTGATTGACCAGGTAATTAAGTGGCGGTAATTAACAGGACCCAAGGTGACTGTACAGGTGTGTTGGGTGGAGTGCCGGAGAGAGAGAGAGAGAGAGAGAGAGTGAAACGACGCAATATCCACACGTGCCTTCCAGAATTTCTTGGTAAATGGCGAACGAAAAGTGGTAATTTTGCACAAAGTTTTCTTGCAAATATACGCTTGATAAGGTAAAGCAATGTAACCTACTTCCACTACTACATATATTTATACTTCTACTACTACCATCACTACTACTACAACTACCGTCACTACTACTAATACTATACTACCATCACTACTACTACTATCATTACTATTACTACTACTACTTCTACTACTACTATACTACCACTTCTACTACTACTATACTACTATACTACCATTACTACTACTACTACTATACTACCATTACTACTACTACTACTACTAATATACTACCATTACTACTACTACTAATAATAATAATATACTACCATTACTACTACTACTACTATACTACCATTACTACTACTACTACTATTACTACTACAACTACTATTACTACTACAACTACTATTACTACTATTACTACTATTACTACTATTACTACTATTACTACTACAACTACTATTACTACTACAACTACTATTACTACTACAACTACTACTACCAATACCATCTCTACTATTAATATATACGAACAAGATCATTTCAACAATCGAAGCCACACGCACGCACGCACATAACTGGTAGCAATCGACCTAGTCTACCCAGTTCTGAGTAGCCTTCAATATTAGTACTACCCACCTGTCCTACTTGAGAGAGAGAGAGAGTGTGTTACGAATTTATAACTTAGTAGAAGCTAGAAGGTTAGATCGATGTAATGCATTTTAAAATAGACTTCTCGGAGGTCAGTGTAGTCATAGTGGTAGTAGTGATAGTAGTAACAAAAAAAATAGGAGAGATAGTAGTAGTAGTAATATATATAATAGCTGTGGTGGTAATAGTAATATATATAATAGCTGTGGTGGTAATAGTAATAGTGATCTCTTCTTCATCTATTCCTCCTCCTTCCTTCTCTATTCCTCCTCCTCTTCTTCTTCCTCCTTCTCCTTCCTTCCTTCCTTCCTTCCTTCTCCTCCTCCTCCTCTTCCTTCCTTCCTTCCTTCCTCCCTTCCTCCTCCTCCTCCTTCTTCCTTCCTTCCTCCTCTCCTCTCCTTCCTCCTCCTCCTCCTCCTCCCCTCCTCCTCCTCCTCCTCCTCCTCCTCCTCCTCCTCCTCCTCCTCCTCCTCCTCCTCTCCTCCTCCTCCTCCTCCCCTCCTCCTCCTCCTCCTCTTCTTCCTCATCCATAATCTATTCCTCCTTGCACCTCCTCCATCATATATTCCTCCTCCTTGCTGCTATTCCTGGCATTCCCGTGACTTCTAAAGGTGGTGTCAGGAGGAGGAGCTCTCTCATTGGTCAGCGGGACAGCCAATCACAAGCCGCCCCCAGACATACTCATCAACCACTCAATTATTCAACGTGTTCACTGGCTTTCGTGTCCACATTTTCTGCTCCTTGTACACTGGCTTTCGTGTCCACATTTTCTGCTCCTTGTACACTGGCTTTCGTGTCCACATTTTCTGCTCCTTGTACACTGGCTTTCGTGTCCACATTTTCTGCTCCTTGTACACTGGCTTTCGTGTCCACATTTTCTTCTCCTTGTACTTTTCCGTAATTGTTGTAGTGTCTTAAGAGGGTAGGGGCATATGTGAGGGGATGGCTGGAAGGGGGGTAGGGGGAGCTGTGAATGGGATGGGTAGGGGGAATATGTGGGTGGTAGGGGTAGGGGGATAGTGGAGGGGTGGGTGGGGAGTGAGCTTTTTTTTTATTCGTGTTTCTCGGTACTGCTACCTGTGGAATTTTGTCCCGTGAGTCACCTGGCTGGAAGAGAGGAATCACGATGAGAAGGTAGATATGACTCTCTCTCTTTCTCTCTCTCTCTTTCTTTCTTTCTCTATTCTCTCTTTCTCTTTCTTTCTCACTCACTCACACACACACACACACACCACACACACACACACACACACACACACACACACACACACCACACACACACACACACACACACACACTCACTCACTCACACTGTCGTTTCTTATAGCACTTTTCTTTTCTTTAATCTCTCATAACTTTCCTATGATAATTTTGTTTCATTACCGAAATTATTACGAACAGTATTATTTTTATTCCCTTGACATGTGGTGTGTAGATAATGATTGATTATAGACACATAGACACACACACATTCTGTCTATTGATTCATAGCACACACTTTGGCGGTCCTAAGTACACATTACATAATATATATATGATGGAGTTTGAACCTATCGATATATAGAACCTACCTGTATAGTAAGACTTTTCAACCCACACAAACTGCTAAGTCATTTATGTGAAAGCGAGTGATTGATGAAGTTGAAAGCGAGACAATACCAAGGTTTCTTCACGCCCAGAGCTTTCCTTGGCTATAAAAAAATCATCTGTTAGCCATATAATTACGACAAGTAACTTAGTATACCACATTAGTTAGTGGTCAAGGATACTAAACAGGTCATGATATATATAACACATTGCTTATATTCACTAAAAATCGTCTAATGGTACCCAAATTACAATGAAAATAACGTTCTGGGTCTCAAGGGGTTAAAGAACAAGAAAGAAAATTGAGTCGGTTGCTTCCCTTAAGTAGATAAATATATAGATGAATCAATAACAAACTAATAATATGTACAGATGAATAGTGTCCCTCATTCCTCTTTGCCTCATGTCCACAGCTCTTTAGGGTACGATAATATTCAGTAAGTAAAGAAAAACAGAAAATTGACAGTTGCTTCCCTAAAATAAACAAATATATAAGTAATTCAATAAGTCATTTGTCAACTAACTAATAATATGTACAGGTGAATAGCGTCCCTCATTCCTCTTTGCCTCATGTCCACAGCTCTTTAGGGTACGATAATATTCAGTAAGTAAAGAAAAACAGAAAATTGAGACAGTTGCTTCCCTAAAATAAACAAATATATAGGTAATTCAATAAGTCATTTCACTAATTTGTCAACTAACTAATAATATGTACAGATAATTAGCGTCCCTCATTCTTCTTTGCCTTATACCTACAGCTTTTTAGGGTACGATAATATTCAGTAAATAAAGAAAAACAAAATTGAGACAGTTGCTCACCTTAAATAAACAAATATATAGGTAATTCAATAAGTAATTTGTTAACTAACTAATAATATGTACAGGTGAATAGCGTCCCTCATTCCTCTTTGCTTCATTCATATCCACAGCTCTTTAGGATAAGATATAATAATAATAATAATAATAATAATAATAATAATAATGATAATAATTTTCCTCTCATACATAGATTCATTCATCATAGGCATACATGAAAAAAAGAAAACCACATATTATACATAACAAATACATAACATAACAAATATATATAGTAGGCAAAGAAAAGAAATATGATAACGAAGGCCAAAGCAGAATAGGATAATATAGTCTTTCTCTCAAGGCTCTTCTCTGTTCTCACTCGTGTTAGGTAAAGAAGAGAAATTATGGAAGTTACAATGGAAGAAATGTGAGACTTTTCCTGCTCTCCCACCCACACTCCAAGGTCTCTCTCTCTCTCTCTCTCTCTCTCTCTCTCTCTCTCTCTCTCTCTCTCTCTCTCTCTCTCTCTCTCTCTCTCTCTCTCTCTCTCTCTCTCTCTCTCTCTCTCTCTCTGGATAATTGATTAAGTTTACGACAAATCAACAGGCAAACTCGATCAAAAAGCAAATGTATCTTGATTCTTCCTCTTCTTCCTCCTCTTCTTCCTCTTCTTTTTCTCTGCTATCTTCTCTTTATTAACCTCTTCCTCTTCTTTTTCTCTATCTTCTCTTTATTAACCTCTCCTTCTTCTTCTTTTTCTCTGATATCTTCTTTATTAACCTCTCCCTCTTCTTCCTCTTCTTTTTCTCTACTATCTTCCTTATTAACCTCTTCCTCTTCTTTTTCTCTACTATCTCTTTATTAACCTCTCCCTCTTCTTCCTCTTCTTTTTCTCTGCTATCTTCTCTTTATTAACCTCTTCCTCTTTTTCTCTATCTTCTCTTTATTAACCTTCTTTTTCCTCTATCTTCTTTATTACCTTCCTCTTCTTTTTCTCTGCTATCTTCTTTATTACCACTCCTTTTCTTATCCTCATTCTTCCTCTTTTTTCTCTATCTTCTCTTTATTAACCTCTCCTCTTCTTTTTCTCTGCTATCTTCTTTATTAACCTCTTCCTCTTCTTTTTCTCTGCTATCTTCTTTATTAACCACCTCCTTTTTCTCTATCTTCTCTTTATTGACCTCTTCCTCTTCTTCTTTTTCTCTATCTTCTCTTTATTGACCTCTTCCTCTTCTTTTTCTCTGCTATCTTCTTTATTAACCTCTCCCTCTTCCTCTCCTTTTTCTCTGCTATCTTCTTTATTAACCTCTCCCTCTTTTTCTCTATCTTCTCTTTATTAACCTTCTTTTTCTCTATCTTCTCTTTATTGACCTTCCTCTTCTTTTTCTCTGCTATCTTCTTTATTGACCTCTCCCTCTTCCTCTTCTTCCTCTTTTTCTCTACTATCTTCTTTATTAACCTCTCCCTCTTCTTTTTCTCTACTATCTTCTTTATTAACCTCTCCCTCTTCTTTTTCTCTGCTATCTTCTTTATTAACCTTCTCTCCCCTTCCTTCTTTTTCTCTACTATCTTCTTTATTAACCTCTCCCTCTTCTTTTTCTCTGCTATCTTCTTTATTAACCTCTCCTCTTCTTTTTCTCTACTATCTTCTTTATTACCTTCCCTCTTCTTTTCTCTCTATCTTCTTTATTAACCTCTCCCTCTTCTTTTTCTCTACTATCTTCTTTATTAACCTCTCCCTCTTCTTTTTCTCTGCTATCTTCTTTATTAACCTCTCCCTCTTCCTCTTCTTTTTCTCTACTATCTTCTTTATTAACCTCTCCCTCTTCCTCTTCTTTTTCTCTACTATCTTCCTTATTAACCTCTCCCTCTTCTTTTTCTCTACTATCTTCTTTATTAATCTTCCTCTTCTTTTTCTCTGCTATCTTCTTTATTAACCTCTCCTTCTTCCTCCTCTTCTTTTTCTCTACTATCTTCTTTATTAACCTTCCTCTTCTTTTTCTCTGCTATCTTCTTGATTAACCTCTCCTCCTCCACGCAGTTGCGGCGCCTTAGAACTATATAATCAATCAATCTCCTCCTCCATCAAAACAGTCTTCTAGTGCATTATCTTCTTCATTCTTTATTGTTTCCCTTCTTCCCGTTCCGTTTTTTACCCTTTTTTATTCCTTCCTCCTCTCATCCATTGTCTTCTTACTTTCCACTTTCTCTGTTTTCTCACTTTCTCACTTTCCACTTTCTCTGTTCCACGTTTATCACTTTTGTTTTCTATCCATTGTTTCGTATCCCATTTCTTTTTCACTTTTAATGCCTTTCTTTTCTCTTTCATCTCTTAACCCCTTGAGACCCAGTGTGGTATTCGTAGTCACATACCATGATTGCTCGTGGTAATTGCTATGATTTTGTTCCATTTCTACTCAGTCAAAATTATTCACTTGATCTTGTAGCTGCCATGGAAAGTACTAGAGCAATCCTACAGTACTCCTATTGCAATCACAAGAGCTGGCATGACATATTGATTTAATTAGGACAAGACAAAAAGTGAACAATGACCACGTACAATGATGGTATGTGACTACGAATACGGGCACCAGAACGTAATTTCCATTGTAATTTGGGTACTATTAGGCGATTTTTAGTGAATATAAGCAATATTTTATCGACATGACCTGTTCAATATCCTTGTCGATTAACTAATTTGGTATATTACGTTACTTTTCCTAGTTTTATGGCTTGACAAGATACGATTTTTTATAGCAAAGGAAAGACCTGGGCGTGAAGGGGTTAAGACCTCTGTTTTTACATCTCTTTTCTCTCTTAACCCCTTCGCACCCTATCTTTCCTTTGCTATATAAAATCGTCTGTTGTTGGCCATACAATTATAAAAAATAGCATAATATACCAAATAAGCTAGTGGACAATGACAAAACAGGTCATATTATCTATAAAACATTGCTTATATTCATTAAAATCGTCTAATGGTGGCCAAATTACGATGGAAATTACGTTCTGGGTCACAAGGGGTTACTATTCTTTCCTGATTGTTCTACTTTCCATCCTTTCCTATTCTGTTTCCTATTTCCTTCCTTTCTACTATCTCAGCTTTGACCTTTTCCTCTGTTTCCTCTTCTACCTCCCATCTTTCCCTGTATCCTTTCCTCCCCCTCGATACCGTACTGTCTCAGCTCATTAGCGAGGCCAACCTCTCGTTACGGCCAATTAGTTAAGACCCTCACGGTAAGACTGATAAGTGTGTGTGTGTGTGTGTGTGTGTTGTGTGTGTGTGTGTGTGTGTGAGATGAAGCGTCCCGTCACGGCAAATGGAAGGCTGTCTCTCTCTCTCTATCTATCTCTATCTCTATCTCTCTTCTCTCTCTCTCTCTCTCTCTCTCTCTCTCTCTCTCTCTCTCTCTCTCTCTCTCTCTCTCTCTCTCTCTCTCTCTCTCTCTCAATATTTAAGGTATATCATCATCAGCATCATAATAGGAAACAATTGTTGAAATCAGTGCGGGGTGGCGTCCCGTCACGGCAAATGGAAGGCTCTCTCTCTCTCTCTCTCTCTCTCTCTCTCTCTCTCTCTCTCTCTCTCTCTCTGGATAATTGATTAAGTTTACGACAAATCAACAGGCAAACTCGATCAAAAAGCAAATGTATCTTGATTCTTCCTCTTCTTCCTCCTCTTCTTCCTCTTCTTTTTCTCTGCTATCTTCTCTTTATTAACCTCTTCCTCTTCTTTTTCTCTATCTTCTCTTTATTAACCTCTTCCTCTTCTTTTTCTCTATCTTCTCTTTATTTTAAGTATTATTAAGAAGTATATCATCATCAGCATCATAATAGGAAACAATTGTTGAAATCAGTGCTGGGTGGCGTGTATATAGCAGTAAGGGGGAGGGGACAACCTTGGTGAGGGGCTGAGATGGGGGTGTGGGGGTGTCTACCGGGTGTGTGGAGGGTGTCTGGACGATTCGAGCGAATACCTTTTCGAGCGTAGGACGATTCGAGCGAATACCTTTTCGAGCGTAGGACGATTCGAGCGAATACCTTTTCGAGCGTAGGACGATTCGAGCGAATACTTTTTCGAGCGGAGGAAGATTCGAGTGAATACTTTTTCGAGCGGAGGACCAAACTTAGTTTTCCTGAATAGTTTTGATGTGTATGGAATGAATCTGGCACTTGTTTTTGTCGGAGATATATTTTTGTTTACAGGGTGTGGGGGGATCCCCGCCCCGCAAACCTTGCTCCGCTTCTCACTGCCGTAGTATCGAGAATTTCTTTTTGTTCTTGATATCATGTTACTAAACCAAACCCACCTCTAAACTAATCTAACCTAGTATCATTTAACCTAACTTAACCGTTTCTGGCTGAAATAACGGTAGATTTATACGTTATAATAGACGTTATAATGCACTCACTTTTTCTTTTCATCAACATTCACACACACACACACACACACACAAAGGCGTAGCAGCTAGGCGCCCTGTTTCTATAAATACTACAGGCAGAGGGGAGTGAGGTCAGGTCAGGTACCCTGTGCGTGTGTGTGCATTCCCGCGTCAGGTACCCGTGATTTTGACCAAAGTAACAGCTTGCCTAGAGGTTTGAAGGTTAGTAGAAGACGCATATGACATAAGTTTAGTCCATATGGTAGTAATCGAGATAAAGCAGAAGCGATAAAACAAAACTTTCCTGGGCGATCCCACCACAACACCGCCGACTGCCGTGGCGTGGCAGTCGGCGGTGTTGTGGTGGGATCGGATTTCAACTAAAAATCCATTTCTAAACTAGACATCTGACAGAAAATCTCTTCAAATATAATAACAAGCAATTTCTTAGTCCTTATTGTTTAATACCATGCGTGTATAGTAGCATATCCTACGCTCGAATAGCCATTTACTCGAATGGTCCTCCGCTCGAAAAGTCATTCGCTCGAATCGTCTTTCGCTCGAAAAGTCATTCGCTCGAAAGTTCGTGTAACCGTGTGGAGGGGTGAGTGTTGGGGGTGACTACCGGGTGTGCAGGGAGTGAGGGGTTGAGGCTGAGAAGTGAGGGTGGAGGTTCCTGTGGGTGTGGGGCAAGGATAATACAAGACATATACATATAATACAAGATAATAAGAGTATAGTATCCTTGATGTGGGGTGTGAGGTTATTGAGAGCCTTGTGGTGGGGGTCTCGAGCTCTCAATGCTGGAGGTTGAGTCAGTTATAAGTATTAGTTATAGTGTTAATTACTTATTTATTGAGTTAGTGGTTTTGAGGTTGGTGTGCGTGGAGGCTGGGGCCCTTGAAGTGTGTGCTGGGGGGGGGGGGGGTGGAGGCTGGGGCCCTTGAAGTGTGTGCTGGGGGGGGGGTGGAGGCTGGGGCCCTTGAAGTGTGTGCTGGGGGGGGTGGGTGGAGGCTGGGGCCTTGTAGTGTGTGCTGGGGGGGGTGGAGGCTGGGGCCCTTGAAGTGTTGTGCTGGGGGGGGGTGGAGGCTGGGGCCCTTGAAGTGTGTGCTGGGGGGGGGGGGTGGAGGCTGGGGCCCTTGAAGTGTGTGCTGGGGGGGGGGGTGGAGGCTGGGGCCCTTGAAGTGTGTGCTGGGGGGGGGGTGGAGGCTGGGGCCCTTGAAGTGTGTGCTGGGGGGGGGTGGAGGCTGGGGCCCTTGAAGTGTGTGCTGGGGGGGTGGAGGCTGGGGCCCTTGAAGTGTGTGCTGGGGGGGGGGTGGAGGCTGGGGCCCTTGAAGTGTGTGCTGGGGGGGTGGAGGCTGGGGCCCTTGAAGTGTGTGCTGGGG
>JACEEZ010021714.1:180000-205000 GCA_016584305.1 Chionoecetes opilio
AAATTCATATACTTTCTATTGATCACTTTTAATAGCAACGAACATAACTAAATTACACCAGTTACCCTTACAAATTTTCTATAATGCCTTGTGTTGGTACTTAATTGGTACGTGTCTCCCTCTTGACTGCACAGTTCTTCTCATTATTGGAAAAAACTATGTATTCATCAGTGGATCTTATGTCCATGCAAAATGGTTGGATGTGCAAAAGGAAATTTATTCCAATGAGCAAACTAGAGAGCTACAACGACTTTCAGACACCAGATGGGCTTGCAGGTATGATACTTGCAAAGTAATGAAAGAGACTGAATGCTGTTCTGCGTGTTCTAGAAGGTTTATCAAATGACTGCAATGCTGACAGAGCTATTGATGCAAGAGGACTTTTAGGTCAAATAGATGCTGGGTTTGCTATGAACCTAGCCATTATGACACATATTCTTGGTAGGATAAATCAGTTATCAAATTTGCTACAATCAGCCAATCTTGACATGGTAAAAGCTGTAGAATTAATTGAAACTGTAAGAGCCCACCTTGAAGAAATGCGGTCAGACCCAGCCTCTTTTGATGCTTTGTGGGATGAAGTTGAGAGAAACTCAGCAGCTCATGGTTTTGATACTTCAGAGTGTAGAATGTGTAGATCACCAAGGAAACGGAAATTGTCTACAAAATTGCAGGATTTTGTTGTTACTGATTATATTGGAAAACAGTCAGGGAGCACACACTCTGATTTCAGTGTTAAGGATTCAACACGAATTAACTTCTTCTATCCTATTCTAGATCATAGGTTAACAGAAATGACAAGGCGCTTCAATAATGAAGCATGTGAACTTATGAAAGCATTACAGGCACTGAATCCACAAAGTAAGGAGTGCTTATCTTTTGAGAAAATGTCCGGACTTATTCATGCATTTCGTGCTAATGAGGAAGATCTTAACCATGAGCTGCACTCTGTAAAACGCATGTTAGAAAGACGCTATAAGGATGTAAGTGACAATGAAAAGCCCAAATCACTGTTAGATTTAGTGAGAATTCTTGGTCCATATGAAGAGGCATTTCCTGAGTTCTACAGACTGGCCAAAATTTATGTAGTATTACCTGTGTCATCAGCTTCAGCAGAGGGAAGCTTTTCTGCTCTGAAATTAATCAAAACTACACTGAGAAATACAATGGGCAATGAGAGATTAGGTAATCTTGCTGTGTTTTTTAATTGAATAAGGTTTATTGCTCAGACTTCAACAGAAGTATGGAGCACAGCTCCTTAATTGCCAACAAGTCATTATCCATATCGA
Organism: Chionoecetes opilio; assembly: GCA_016584305.1. Classification (NCBI taxonomy): domain Eukaryota; kingdom Metazoa; phylum Arthropoda; class Malacostraca; order Decapoda; family Majidae; genus Chionoecetes; species Chionoecetes opilio. The sequence goes on from JACEEZ010021714.1 coordinate 181,290, forward strand.
ACAACATAATACATCTTACAGATACATAACAGCATATTTTCATCTGAACATTTTAAATATTACATCCAGGAAACATACTATCCTATTTAATGTGTTAACATTATTACTCTGCATTAATGTAATACATTTTTCTCTGCTTGGTCTAGTCCAGAAATACTCTGGGATATAGTTATGCCTGAGCTGACTGGATATAGTTATGCCTGATTATTACACTCTAAGACAACGTGGTAGTCATCCCCTAGTGCTGCACCATCACATTGATCACAAAGCCTTTCCTCTCTGGGCACATTTTGGTATCTTCCTGCTGTTACTGGCAGTCTATTATTGTTTGTCCTAAGTTTAGCAAAAACAATTCGTGATTTGGTCTTCAATTTAGTTAAATACTCCTCTCTGCCAAATATACACTTAAAAGATACATAGTTACTACAAACAGACTTTGTCATAAGATTTCTATACCAAAGAGTAATCCATTGATCTTTAAGCCTTTGTTCCACAGTTCTTGCCAACCCTACTGGGTTAATCACTTCCTGGTTCAACCACAGCCCTGACAAGCCACAGTTATTTAACACTGATCTGATCTCCTTTAGCCAAGGTGATGTGTACCGTCCAACAGTGTCCAGGTGCAGCAAACACTGATACATAACATAAGAACACTTTTCAGGTTTTCCGGTGATTAGTCTAATCCAGTAATTTATCATTCTAGCTTTTACATCAATATCCATGGGATATGCCCCAAGTTCCCCATAAACAATATCATTACATGTATTTCTCTGCACACAAAGCATGTGTTTGAGAAACTTCATATGTAAAATGTCTACTTCCCTATTTACAGTATGTCCCCACACCTCACAGCCATATAACAGTACGGGTAATACTGTACAACTCCATTTGAAGATCTACAGGAAGATCAAATTTCCTACACTTTCCAATAAGGCTGTACATAGCTCTTGTAGCTGATTCAGTGCATTCCTGTTGACATTTTCTAAATCTCCCATTGCTTGTCAATAACACTCCAAGGTACTTATATTCTCCTACAGTTTCCACATTTTCACTACCAAATTTAAAGTTATAGCCTTCAGTCTGGGCTCTTCCCCTTCCAAATACCACTACTTTTGTCTTACTAATGTTAATTTCCATTTTCCACTGATTACAATAATTGTCCATTGCCTTAAGTGCATTGTTTATCTCCTCCTCACTCTCCCCCATAATAACAGTGTCATCAGCATACATGAGTACAAGCATTCTCAAATAAAGATCTAGCCAGTCATCATTAAAGTTTAAGTGTGTACAGTTTTCACCTATTAAGTACTCCTCAAGATCATTTATATACATGGCAAGTAGTAAAGGAGAAAGATTTTCCCCTTGCCTCACCCCTTTTTGACTTACAAAAAATTCTGATACTTCTTGATTAACAACAACACATGATTTGATATTATTATACATATTCTTAACCAAAGTATAAACCTTACCAGTAATCCCATTTTTAACAAGTTTGTACCACAACCCATCTCTCCAAACCATGTCAAAAGCCTTTCTATAATCAATAAACAAGCAAAACTATTTATTTTTCTTCCATCTAAACAAATCAATAATACATTGCAACACAAATACATGATCTACAGTAGAATAGCCCTTCCTAAACCCTGTTTTCATTTATCAAGTTTTTTTCATCACAATATGCAGTTAGTATCATTCAATATAGAAGTAAATACTTTACCCATACAACTTAACAAAGTAATTCCCCTATAATTATTAGCATCATTTCTATCACCCTTATTTTTGTAAATAGGAACTATGCTGCCAACTAACCATTCCTCAGGCAATGTGCCTGTGTCTAATATCTTATTAAATAATATTACATATAGAGGACATAACAAATCACAAGTGCTCTTGATGTATTCATTGACAATGCAAGCAATTCCTCCTGTCTTATTATTTTTTAATTTATTAATACATTTCTTAATTTGTGATTCAGTGATAGGTGCATCCAGTATACTGTTATTATCAAGCATTATCCCTTCAATATCATTTGGTAAATTAGGGTAATCTTCATCTTCATCAAGTAAACCTTAAAAATTGTCATAAAAAACTTGAGCAGGTATCTGTATGTGTTGTTCTTTGAAGCCCTTTAACAACTGCCAGTAAAACCTTGGATCTTTTTTCTTATTTTCTTTAATTTTTCTGACAACATTCTCTCTTTCCTTCTGTTTTATTCTTTTTAATTCACTCTTGTATTTTTTACTTTTGATAATCATATTATTATGTTTGTCATCAGTTTTTGTAACATTATATTTATGTCTAGCCTTATGGTAGTCCTTTCTGCTTTGCCAACACTGAGCATCATAACCAGGCATACTACATACAAAGCAGGCGAGTTAAAAGCCTTGATTTAGAAGATTTTGTTGATAAGTTTGCTGAGAACCACAAGAACAGAAGAATTCTGCTTAAGTGAGGTATTTTCACTTTCTCAGTGGAAATTTTTATTTTATTTGCCTGCTGCTTTAAAACTTCTGCATTTTTTTTATTTTCAGTATCAATTATGTTATTTCTATTTTGTATAAGTGGTAATATATGTATTTCATTTTTTGTCATGACTGCTTTATTTCGTTCTCCATCAGCAACTGGATGATACCCTACAGTACTCAACACACACTCCTAGAATAAAATCTAATAACCTTCCATAGTCCATACGACATCAGATAAACTCTTGATATTGGTCAGAATACAAAATATGCAAGGGGGGGTCTTGGCACTGTAAGTGAAAGTAAGTCCCCAGTCCCCACTAAACTCCCCAGCTGTATGGGCTTGTTCAGCTCATCTAGTGCCCACCCATAGTCAGCTGTGCCCTCCCAGGTGCCTACCCAATCATAAATACCTAGCTACGCCACTGTTCTAATCACAGGCGCCACTATGAAAATCCTGCCTGCACCACCTGGGGCGAGGGCCAACCATCACAGCCCTCAAGTGAACCTCCAGGGCCTACCATCCCAGCCCTGGAGGTCACTGCTTACAGGCGCTATAGGGGCACAAAAAAGTAGAAATTATTATAATGATAGAAAACTGGCAACATTGAACTGACTGAGAATGAATGAAATTGAAACTTATCTGTACTTTGAAGAGAGAGAGAGAGAGTATAATGTAGTACTAACAATTTTTTTCCCTGCCCCTTCAGAATGCAGTCACCCACCAGGGTCCCGCGGCCAAGACCAAGGTGGCCCTCAAGTGGGAACCGCCTTCAGACTTCGACGGCGATGTCATTTTCACGTGAGTGGTGGAAGTAGTAGGAGAAGTAGTAGTAGTAGTAGTAGTAGTAGTAGTAGTAACAGCAGAACATCAATACATAGTATGAAAAGTAGTAACATCAATAGCAGTAGTAGTAGCGTAATTAATTCATTGTGCAATACCTGTCACATTTTTCTGGGTCAGGAGGTACGGGGGGGAGGAAGGGAAGGAGGGAAGAGGCAGGTAGGGAGGGGAGGAGGTAGGTGACGGAGGGAAGAGGGGGTAGGTAGGAAGGCGAGGAGGTAGGTAGGAAGGGGAGGAGGTAGGTAGGAAGGGGAGGAGGCAGGTGACGGAGGGAAGAGGCAGGTAGGAAGGAAGGGGAGGAGGCAGGCGACGGAGGGAAGAGGGGGTAGGTAGGAAGGGGAGGAGGTAGGTGACGGAGGAAAGAGGCAGGCGACGGAGGGAAGAGGGGGTAGGTAGGGAAGGGGTAGGAGGTAGGGTGGGACGGAGGGAAGAGGCAGGCGACGGAGGGAAGAGGGGGTAGGTAGGAAGGGGAGGAGGCAGGTGACGGAGGGAAGAGGCAGGCAGGTAGGAGGGAAGGAGAGGTGTACAGGTGACTGCCTTCATTCCGACCTAGCGAAAGGTTAGGCACTCGTTAGGGCGTGGCATGTCCCCCCCTCCTCTCTCTCTCTCTCTCTCTCTCTCTCCTCTCTCTCTCTCTCTCTCTGATCAAGTGTGTAAGTGAGAGAGAGAGAGGGGGAGGGGGCTGGTTGAAGGCCGAGGCGTGAGAGGCTGTAATGAGAGAGAGAGAGAGAGAGAGAGAGAGAGAGAGAGAGAGAGAACAAACTATATCATTGTGTAAATATTTTAACTTCCTTTACTATTTGAAGAAGAAAAAATGCTCCCTCCCTCTCATGAGAATCAGAACAGAAAAACCAGAACACACACACGCACGCACGCACGCCACACACACACACACACACACACACACACACACACACACACACACACACACACACACAGTTCTCTCTTATCTATATTTATTCTTCTATTTTTTTCCACCTGACCTTCAATTGTCTGCGGTCCTCAACAGAAAATGAGAAAATGTCTAATAAATATCATTAAAAGGGAGAAATTGTGGAGGAAAGAATGCGCGTCTTGCTTTATTGGTGGTGGTGGTGGTAGCATTATAGTAATAGTAGTGGTAGGATTAGTAGTAGTGGTGGCAGTAGAAGTAGTAGTGGTAGTGATGGTGGTAATGGCGTGAGGTGGTTGTAGTAGTAGTAGTATAGTAGTAGTAGTGGTGATGGTGGTGGTAATGTAGATGTTCGTGTAGTAGTAATAGCAGTATAAATGGAGCAGTAGTAGTAGTAGTAGTAGTAGTAGTAGCAGTGCAGATGTAGTAGCAGTATAAATGGAGCAGTAGTAGTAGTAGTAGCAGTGCAGATGTAGTAGCAGTATAAATGGAGCAGTAGTAGTAGTAGTAGCAGTGCAGATGTAGTAGCAGTATAAATGGAGCAGTAGTAGTAGTAGAGATGTAGTAATTATAGTAGTAGTAGTTGTGCAGATATAGTAGTAGCAGTATAAATGGAGCAGTTGTAGTAGTAGCTGTAGAAATGTAGTAGTAGTAGAAATGTAGTAATAGAAGTAGAAATGGAGTGATAGTAGTAGTGGTTATAGCAGTAGTAGTAGTGGTGGTGGTGGTGGTGGTGATGTGGCCTTAGTGAGTGAAGTGAAAGTGATGGAGGTGTAGCAGCGGCGCCTGGTGGTGGTGGTGGTGGTAACAGCCGGCCGGTTCGCTAGTCAGGCAGTCAGTCAGTCACCTAGTCTGATGATACGGGTGTTTGCCTGGGGACGTGCGAGTCGGTCACGGTCAGACAGTTAGTTACCGTTATCCAAAAAACCAGTTAGATGTAATGTCACGCAGTCAGTCGGTCAGTTATGTAGTCAGTCGGCAAAATATTAACTGTTTGAACTTAATAACGTTCATTTCAGAGTTTGTTATAGTTACAGTTAGAGAGAGAGGAGAAAAGAAAGAGAGAGAGAGAGAGAGAGAGAGAGAGAGAGAGAGAGATATTCTTAACCTTCAATAAGCCTGTCTCACTCGTATGTCTCTAAAGATTACCTCACTGAGTCAACTATAATAACATTTTGTCAACACGGATGCGAGGTCACGTACCCCTTATGACACACACACACACACACACACACACAAGCCTTTCCTATGACACATTCCCACAGTGTCATATCCCTCTTGCTGTCACCACTCACCAGTTATTCCTACAGTTCAAACGCCAGTCACACCCTTTAGGTAGCACCACACCTCACACGTCACCTCTAGATTGCGTCACACCCACTTCAATACACTGGAAGGAAAGTGTCGCCATCATTGTCTTGAGGAATAATCGCCCCACCGCTATTGTGTCCCTTCATTCCAACACACGCTGCGGTCTGCTATTGTTTCCCCGCCGAGAGTTTAATGCTTTCAGTCTCACCTACAGGAAATTTTGCTGTTGGAAATGTCTTGAGGAAGTGGTCAGATGCATCATGTAGCCACAGAGCAAAAACTTTTATTGGTATCGATGTTTGAGGGTGTGAGGAGGGGGTTGAGGATGAGTAGTGGGTATGATGGGGTTTGTGGTGAAGTGATCTTGTTGGGGGTGATGGATGGGGAGGGGCTGTAGGTATGGGTGTGGGTGTGTAATGGGACTTCTAGTGAGTGTAGCAAATCCAGCAAGCTTTGGAGTGCAGGAAGAAAAAAAATTGGAAGCTTTGTGTAGATGCAAATACTGTTTTTTTATATCTGTTGATTGATATATATATTTTGTGTATGTGTGTTAACCTATAATATAGACTCATTCATTTGAAAACTTAGAATTTTCCATTTAGATTATTGAGAGATACGTACAAGCTGTGCTATAATGGCCTCCATCCCATGTATTCTATCATAGCTATTGAGTATTCTTTGACCTTTGGATTTCAAGCTGTTTAGTCTTTATCTTCACAGAATTTTCATGGGTAGGACCTTATAATTCATACTCATGAATTATATTGTAGCAACACTCCAGTCTATCAAACGTGATGTACAGCATATGCAAGGCATGATGTGGAGTAACCAGTTCATTGCCTTGACAACATGAGCATTGATGTGGGACTCGTAACATTATAATTATGAAATATGATATCTTTGTTAAAAACATATGTTCTTTTCAATCTTAGATGCTCTAGTTCTTGACATGTCGTTTTGTGAAGGAGAAACTGACGGGTGTTGGTGTACAGTTAGCCATAAAAGTTCCTGGTAAATGTAGGAAATTATTTCTATCATTTCTTTAAGTGTCGTCCACCGAGATTCTAGCCGTTGATTGGCTATAGAACAAAAATAAATAATGCGAATAATTTTCTACGTTTACCAAGAATTATTGCAGCCGACTGGATAAAGCTGATGTCACTGAGGTGTTTTATCCTTCTCTTATATTTTTCCAGCGGAACTTTCGTGCAGGAGAAGAGTGTGTTCTGGGTGGGCGTCACGTCAGAGAAAGTCACTGTCAAGAGGGCCGTTGATGTTGCCCCTCCCTCCACCACCCCCACCAGCACCAGCACCACCACCACCACCACCACCAGCACCACCACCACCCCACCCGCTGTAAGCCCCGCCTCTGAGTCAGGTCTTGGGGTGAATGCAGGTGATGTGGTCATAAGTGTGGTTGAGGCACCTAGTGGAGTCTTAGTGCAGAATGATACCAGCGTGGTTGCCCCTGAGAGCGACCCTTCCCCTTCTTCCCCCTCAACCCCTGTCCCCACTTCTACTGAGGTTAGCACAGCAAGTAGTGATTCTAGTGTAGCTAATGAAGTTGAGGAAGGAGCAGAGGAGGAGCTGGAACCTTTACCGGAGGAGCCGATCAGCCCCAAGCCCAAGCCAGACAGAGCCCCACCAAAACGCAAATTTGGCCTGCTGGGACGCCGCCGGACAACCTCCTCCACCACCACCACCACCACTCCCCCCAGCATCACCACCACCCCTTCCCGGACCCCTTCTGATGAGAATTTGTCACCAGTTAGTATAATTCTGCAGGAAAACCGTTGCCCTTGCTGATCTGTCACACATTTGATAAATTTTCGCCTGTCTTAAATACATGGATGAATTACATACTAATGATACACACACTATAACATTAGTTTGCCTCCATTAAACATTGGTAGTGGCTAACAGACAAAAATATGAGACTCGGATAATCAGTACCATCACACGTTTGATAAATGCTTACCTTATAAACACATGAATGAGTTGCATACCAATACAGACACTAGCATTAGTTTGCCTCCATTAATCATTGGTAGGTAGCGGCTTACAGAAAGAAACTTAATAATAATAATAATAATAATTTGGTAGCGGCTAACAGGAAGAAACAAAGACTCAGAATGAATCCCTGTCAGCTTTCTGGACACAGTGTTAGTGGTATTAACATGTAGCTTGATATTACAGCTGAAATGTAACCTAACCTTAATTTACATTTTATAGAACACAATGCAGTATATAATAGTGCCATGCTTTACCAGTGTCCCTGCTTTTATAACCCACAGTCTCCCTCTTATGTGGAATCCCTGTAGTAGAATTTTTTCCATCCTGCCAACCATGGAGGATTACTAAGACACTGGCCTGTATGTGTCTAAAGTCCGTGGATTCCCAGAGCAGCAGAGTAGGTAGTAGGTAGTTTGTTTGATATGTAAGTAGTTTTAAACATAACTACAGTACTGAGGAACATTATTAATGATGCCCTTCAACCCCTGTCCTCCCCCCTGGCCTGTTAATGGTGGTGGTGACATTGGGGCTCCTGGTTGTGCCTCCTGCTGGTGCGGGAGGCTTGTGGCTCCCTGGGGCGGGGAGGTGCCTGGCCCGCCTCAGGGACTGGTAGTATACATAAGGGAATCCAGGTTATGTTTACTGCATGTTGCCAATGGATGACGGGAATACGTGACGACTTTGTATTGCTTGGTGATGGGTGACAAGATGTGTGTTGTGTGTGTGTGTGTGTGTGTGTGTGTGTTAGCATTATACTTGCTCTAACTATTTTTCTGCAAGTCTTCGCTGCCATCACTCTTGAACTTGTGTAAGATGACATATCAAAAGTAATCAGTCATGTGTTTTTTTCTTTCTATAAACTGTCTTTACTCATGTGTATTACCTTGAAATGAGTAGCTTTCATGAGGAAATATTCAATTTTATGTGGTAAATATAGAACCTTTTGTATTTGCTCTAAAACATATTGCAGTAACTGGGGTTAAAGTAGCGGTTGTTAAAAGAATATTGCAGTTCTTATGTACAGATGCTGAAGCAAATGCATGTGATGTAAAGTATAAGGATGGTATATAATGCTGTGTGTGTTTGTGTGTGATTCAGGAAGCTGCCAGCCTGGAGAGGGACTTGATCAACATTTATGATGAGTGTGGTAGCACTAAGGGCTGCTTCGGCTTCCCCGCATCCTGTGAAGAAAGCAAAAGGTGAGCACTGTTTATGCTGACTGTTGAATGTTTGACTCCTCTGATAGTTCCTTGATCAGCTTGTATGATTCTTGTCTTTAAGAAATATGAAGATATTTTTATGTGGTGTATAAGAAAGCAGGATTGCAGAGAACACTACTAGAGATATGGAGACAGTTTTATGTGGTGTATAAGAGAACAGGATTGCAGAGAACACTACTAGAGATATGGAGACAGTTTTATGTGGTGTATAAGAGAACAGGATTGCAGAGAACACTACTAGAGATATGGAGACAGTTTTATGTGGTGTATAAGAGAACAGGATTGCAGAGAACACTACTAGAGATATGGAGACAGTTTTATGTGGTGTATAAGAGAACAGGATTGCAGAGAACACTACTAGAGATATGGAGACAGTTTTATGTGGTGTATAAGAAACAGGATTGCAGAGAACACTACTAGAGATATGGAGACAGTTTTATGTGGTGTATAAGAGAACAGGATTGCAGAGAACACTACTAGAGATATGGAGACAGTTTTATGTGGTGTATAAGAAAACAGGATTGCAGAGAACACTACTAGAGATATGGAGACAGTTTTATGTGGTGTATAAGAAAACAGGATTGCAGAGAACACTACTAGAGATATGGAGACAGTTTTATGTGGTGTATAAGAAAACAGGATTGCAGAGAACACTACTAGAGTATACGTACAGTGATGTAAAACTTAATTGTACACCTTGAGAGATAATCTTAAGTGACCCGTGAAATGCATGTGTTGCTGTGTGTTTGTGTGTTGTTATGCGGCATGATGAGAGGTGTTCATAGTGGTGTTGTTTTGCAGTTGTAACATGCTGGTGACGTACTCCAAGGTGTCATCCAGCTACAAGTTTGAGATCGTGGGCAGCACCACCACAGGCTACGTAGCTGCCGGCTTATCAGATGACGAGAAGATGGTATGGGGGGGGGTGCATGTCCTTTCTCTCAGCACTTATGTCATTACAGGCAATCATGGAACACGGAGCCTCTCTAGAAAGTGTGGAATGAAAAGTCTAAAAAAGGAAAATGTCTAGAAAGTGAAATGCAGCCACCGTATTATGAGGCAGTTTCACTTTCTACCTGATGAAACAATAAGGTTCATATATTACTTAAAAGAACTCTACACACTTTGCATTGAGACCAGGATATTGTGATTATATACTTAACCCCTTCACGCCCAGATCTTTCCTTTGCTATATAAAATTGTCTGTTGTCGAGCCATAAAACTACGAAAACTACCTTGAAATGCCAAATTAGTTAGTGGACAAGGATACTAAACAGGTCATATCTATAAAATGTTGCTTATAGTCACTAAAAATCGTCTAATGGTACCCAAATTACAATGGAAATTACGTTCTGGGCCTCAAGGGTTAATAATAGTGATAAGGATGCCCAGATATGTCAGAGAAAACTTGAGAAATGAGACATGTGTTTATCAAGATGCCAGGTGTTATAGTCATCAGGGTGTTGGTGGCTGGGGAAGGGGGTGGGTGTTGGTGGTTGGGGAAGGGGTGGTGTGTGGTTGGGAGGGTGGTGTGTGGTTTGGGGAAGGGGGTGGGTGTGTTGTGGTGTTGTTGGGGAAGGGGGTGGGTGTTGGTGGTTGGGGAAGGGGGTGGGGTTGTTGGGAGTGTTGTTGGGGAACTCACTGCTGAGTGTTCTGATATGAACAGAACTTTTCTGTGATCTAGTGTTTAATCTTGTCAATGTTACTTATTGTTTTTTGTTCGTATGGGGCATCTCCCATGTATTGCGTACAATCACCTCGGAGACTTACAGTTTAGTAACAATCACCTGATACTTACAGTTTAGTAACAATCCCCTGAGTACTTTAATTTAGAACAATCACTTGAGTACTTACGTTTAAATCCTCGATACTTTACAGTTAGTACAATTCACTCGAGTACTTACAGTTTAGAACAATCACCTCGGAGTACTTTACAGTTTAGTAACAATCACCTCTGGTACTTTACAGTTTAGTAACAATCACCTCTGAGTACTTTACAGTTTAGAACAATCACCTCGGAGTACTTTACAGTTTAGAACAATCACCTCGGAGTACTTTACAGTTTAGTAACAATCACCTCGGAGTACTTTACAGTTTAGAACAATCACCTCGGAGTACTTTACAGTTTAGTAACAATCACCTCGGAGTACTTTACAGTTTAGAACAATCACCTCGGAGTACTTTACAGTTTAGTAACAATCACCTCTGAGTACTTTACAGTTTAGAACAATCACCTCGAGTACTTTACAGTTTAGAACAATCACCTGAGTACTTTACAGTTTAGAACAATCACCTCGGAGTACTTTACAGTTTAGAACAATCACCTCGAGTACTTTACAGTTTAGACACATCACCTCGGAGTACTTTACAGTTTAGTAACAATCACCTCGGAGTACTTTACAGTTTAGAACAATCACCTCGGAGTACTTCTTAGAACAATCACTCGAGTATTAAGTTATACAATCACCTCGAGTACTTTACAGTTTAGTAACAATCACCTCGGAGTACTTTACAGTTTAGTAACAATCACCTCGGAGTACTTTACAGTTTAGTAACAATCACCTCGGAGTACTTTACAGTTTAGTAACAATCACCCTGAGTACTTTACAGTTTAGAACAATCACCTCGGAGTACTTTACAGTTTAGTAACAATCACCCTGAGTACTTTACAGTTTAGAACAATCACCTCGGAGTACTTTACAGTTTAGAACAATCACCTCGGAGTACTTTACAGTTTAGAACAATCACCTCGGAGTACTTTACAGTTTAGAACAATCACCTCGGAGTACTTTACAGTTTAGAACAATCACCTCGGAGTACTTTACAGTTTAGTAACAATCACCTCGGAGTACTTTACAGTTTAGTAACAATCACCTCGGAGTACTTTACAGTTTAGTAACAATCACCTCGGAGTACTTTACAGTTTAGTAACAATCACCTCGGAGTACTTTACAGTTTAGTAACAATCACCTCGGAGTACTTTACAGTTTAGTAACAATCACCTCGGAGTACTTTACAGTTTAGTAACAATCACCTCGGAGTACTTTACAGTTTAGTAACAATCACCTCGGAGTACTTTACAGTTTAGTAACAATCACCTCGGAGTACTTTACAGTTTAGTAACAATCACCTCGGAGTACTTTACAGTTTAGTAACAATCACCTCGGAGTACTTTACAGTTTAGTAACAATCACCTCGGAGTACTTTACAGTTTAGTAACAATCACCTCGGAGTACTTTACAGTTTAGTAACAATCACCTCGGAGTACTTTACAGTTTAGTAACAATCACCCCTGAGTACTTTACAGTTTAGTAACAATCACCTCTGAGTACTTTACAGTTTAGTAACAATCACCCCTGAGTACTTTACAGTTTAGTAACAATCACCTCTGAGTACTTTACAGTTTAGTAACAATCACCTCGGAGTACTTTACAGTTTAGTAACAATCACCCCTGAGTACTTTACAGTTTAGTAACAATCACCTCTGAGTACTTTACAGTTTAGAACAATCACCTCGGAGTACTTTACAGTTTAGTAACAATCACCCCTGAGTACTTTACAGTTTAGTAACAATCACCTCTGAGTACTTTACAGTTTAGAACAATCACCTCGGAGTACTTTACAGTTTAGAACAATCACCTCGGAGTACTTTACAGTTTAGAACAATCACCTCTGAGTACTTTACAGTTTAGTAACAATCACCCCGGAGTACTTTACAGTTTAGTAACAATCACCCCTGAGTACTTTACAGTTTAGTAACAATCACCTCGGAGTACTTTACAGTTTAGAACAATCACCTCGGAGTACTTTACAGTTTAGTAACAATCACCCCTGAGTACTTTACAGTTTAGTAACAATCACCTCTGAGTACTTTACAGTTTAGAACAATCACCTCGGAGTACTTTACAGTTTAGAACAATCACCTCTGAGTACTTTACAGTTTAGAACAATCACCTCTGAGTACTTTACAGTTTAGTAACAATCACCTCGGAGTACTTTACAGTTTAGAAAAGGGGGAATGTATCCTTAGATCACTATATTTTGTGCATGTAAAAAAAATGACTTCAGTGCTATCAGTGTTAAGAATCTTTTAACTCCTTGAGGCCCAGAACGTAATTTCCATTGTAACTTGGGTACCATTAGACGATTTTTAGTGACTTAAGTAATATTTAATAGCAATGCCCTGTTTAGTATCCTTGTCCACTAACTAATTTGGTATATTTAGTGACTTTTCGTTATTTTATGGCTAACAACAGACCATTTTTCATAGCAAAGGAAAGATCTGGGCGTGAAGGGGTTAATGTTGCTCTTGAAGGACCTGAAAAGCTTGAACAAATGTGCACCTCTGATTTCCTTTACACATAGATGGAGACGCATGTAGTTAGGAAGCAAATAGAAACTAAAGCCTAATTAGAAAGTATAAAACTTTATTAAAAAAGAAATTAAAATACTGTTTTCGGAGGTGACTCAAAGCCTTTTCCTGATCCTCCTGTTTCTGGTCCCAGGGTGATGACAGTGTGATGGCCTGCATAGTGACTGATGGAGTACCAGATGTTGTCATGGGCTTCAACCAGGGCAAGAGTAATCAACTGCTGGTGGAGGTAAGTTTGTTTTGTTTGTTTAGAGGATAATGCCTCAGAGCCATAGTGATCTACCGCTGCAGCATATTAGTGTTGGCCGAAGCCAGCACCCCGGGAGGGGGGTCACAAACCCCCGGCTAACACCCGGTACCCATTCACTGCTGGGTGGACAGGGGCTTGGGTTTTAAGAAAGACCACCCATCTATCTTCGCTCCGCCCGGGGATCGAACCCGGGACTTCTCGGTTGTGAGCCGAGCGTGCTAACCACTACACTACGGAGTACCCATATACAGATAAATATGTGATGGTTGAAGCTAAGGGAGAGTATTGATAGACTGTTTTGGGAAGTTCAGGGGAGAAATGAGGCGGTTTGAATAATAAGGGTACCAAACGACAAATTTTGAATTAGCCCGCCAAACCCATGGTGTTATAGCCCCACTCTTCCCCCTTGCAATGGTTGTCATTTGGTACCCTTATGACGAAAATTGTAAGGGTGAAAGTCCTGGAAGTGAAGGTCACTTTTTCGCCTTAAGGGCACACCGCCCGAGGTCCTTGAAAAAATGTGCAAATCGTAAGGGTGCCAAGCTACATCCAGCCTTCAGAAGTCGAAAAAAACGCTAGCACGGTAGTATTGCTATGGCAGAAAAACAAAACATTTATAAATGTTGTGTCAGCATTCAACATTTGATAATTTTTCAAAAAATTTCAAATTTGAAAATTAATGGGTTGTGGGTGGGAATGATGCAAAATGGCGTACACTACCTAAAATCAATGCATTAATATCTTTAAAACAAGAATATCTTGGTCAAAGGGCTGGCAATGTTAGATTTTAGCCATTTTTGGCATTAAAAAATGGGGATAATTTTGGTTTTGGTGCTGTTACTTAAAAAGTAGATGCGAAACCCCCCCTTTTCACTTCATGGGATGAAGGAGTAGTGTTTCAGCTACCTTCAGTCCATTTATGAAGAGGGCACTTTACCGGGTTAAAAAGTTACACATTTTTTATAATTGCCAAACTTTGACCAATTATCTCGAAAGTAAAAAAATGTCTTTTGGTACCCTTATGATTCGGACCGCCTCAAATATTGTCGGAAAGGGATACATTGCAGGAGAGGGGCATAAAGAGATAAATATTTTGATATGTATAATATTGTAGACAAACCAATATATTTTGTAGACCTACTGTATGAGTGGAAACGGTGGCAAAGTTAGGATAGCTACACCTGTGTTTCCATAGCCTGACAGAAAACAAAGCACATACTACATATTTAGTGGAGTCACTTAAAGAGAGAGGAAAGGCATTAAGAATAGAAATTAAATTAACTTATACAATCCTTTTATCCATTATTTTTGTATCCACTAGCAACTTTACAACTTTTTTCTTATCTTTTCCTCACATGCACTTTTTTGCTACCTTTAATTGGAATATTTATTTTCTTATATATTTGTAACACCTTTTTCCCATGGCAGAGCAAGTATGGGCTGAGTGAGGTGCAGGCGGCGACGGTGGACGGCAAGGCCTACTGCACCTTCCTGCGTGAGCCCACAACTGAGATTTCAGGCATCGTGTTTGACCTTGACAGTGATCGCTTCCACCTCATGCTGTCCACTGGACCCGTCGGCCCCAGTGAGTGTTGCATCTATAATGGGCCACATTGTAGACTAGATATGAACACCATGACATGGGTTGCTTCAAAATATTGTTAATCTAGAGAAAACAAGACAGTGAAACTTTGTTGTATATTGTCAAAAGGCTGAAAAGAAAACTGAAAGAAATCCCCGACATTCTTTGTTATTTCTGCTTGTGGTATTGATTTTTTTGTGACACCATTTTCTAAAGAGATTTTGATCATGATGTTTTATGGGAAAGAAAATACAGATGCCTCTTGTGTCACTATTAATCTACATATTCCATCATGAATGCATTGCAGGAGAGACAGGTGACTTATCAACAACCTTATTACATCTTGACAATCCTCCAGACAAATGAACCATTAAGTTTTTATTCTTACTCCAAGTACAATTCACCACAAACTTATCATCACTCCTGCTTTCCCTCAGACGGGCTGAGTTACCATGACAAGCGCACCGTCTCATCTGGCACGGTTGCAATGGACTCCTTCGAGGCGGTGGAGGTTCGCAGCGACCTCTTCCGCACCCTCCACGCCTGCTTCATGGTGGGTGCCTGGATCTGTGCAGCCTCCTGTGGCATCATGGTGGCTCGCTACTTCAAG
Source organism: Chionoecetes opilio (assembly GCA_016584305.1). Taxonomy (NCBI): domain Eukaryota; kingdom Metazoa; phylum Arthropoda; class Malacostraca; order Decapoda; family Majidae; genus Chionoecetes; species Chionoecetes opilio. The sequence continues at coordinate 196,846 of JACEEZ010021714.1, forward strand.
AAGACCTGGGTGAAGAACAGCTGTTGTGGCGTTGATCAGTGGTTCCATGTGAGTCATTGCTTTCTCCCCAAGGTCCTTACCCGAGGGGCTCCTTCAGGTTAAAGTGGCATAAGCTATAAACACTTAACCCCTTGAGGCCCAGAACGTAATTTCTATTATATTTTGGCTACCATTAAGACTATTTTAATTAATATAAGCAATATTTTATAGATATGACCTGTTTAGTATCCTTGACCAGTAACTAATTTGGTATATAAGTTACTTTATTGTAATTTCATGGCTGACAACAGACTATTTTTTATAGCAAAGGAAAGATCTGGGCGTGAAGGGGTTAAGATGAAAGTGAGCCAGCTAGCTTCAGTTTCTGTGAATCTGTGAATCTGTCTTTTTCTCATTTTTGTAAAGCTTCTTGTTCTAAAATCATAGTTTGATATCTCTGATCTACACTCCTTTGTGTTTATTATCACATTTACCTCAAATTAAGAGATCTGATTGCCTGGTTCCTTATGCTTCTCTCCATGCCATCTCAACATGGTATGTGATTCTGTGATATTTTTTTGTTCATTAGTTTCTTGCTTTTGTCTGTCTTGAATTTCTCCTGTATGCTATGCCTTCTATGTCTAGCCTTGCACCTTAACCCATGTTTTATCTCTCTTCTCCAGCTCCATCGGTTTTTCATGGGGCTCACCTGGTCCCTGACAGTGGCCGGCGTGGTCCTCATTGTGTATTACCTTAATGGGTGGACAGACATTGATCCCAGAGTCAACCCACATGCCATTTTGGGGGTAGCATCCACAGGTGAGGTTTACGTGCATTTGTGTGGGGTTGGTGTATTCATCTAATGCTGGCAAGAACTCTGTAATGGGAAGAGTTGTTAAATGAGCATAAGTTTGTATATTAGATATGGGTGATGAAGGGGCTATCTTTTGGCCAGCATTCCAATAAACTGCAAATGTTAGAAGATTATGAGGTAGAATATTGTTTAGTGGGTCAGTGTATGTTAAGAGATAGAGATAAAACAAGTGAATTTTGCAAACATGCTGTTGATTTCCCTCCAATAATCTCCAACATCTTATTTATTCTTTTTAACCCTTTAGTGCTAACTGTTAGATCCCCTCAAGGTCTGTTCTTTAACCTCTGATAAAAGGAGATGTAGGAAAAGTTCTTACGGCTAGTAATCAGGGTAGAACAAGAAGTGACGGATTCAAGCTGGAAAAGCGTAGATTTAAAAAAGAAATAGGGAAGAACTGGTTCACAAATAGGGTGGTAAATAACTGGAATGGACTCGGTAGACAGGTAATTAGTGCAGAGTCATTAGAGAGCTTTATAAGGAGGCTAGATAATTTCATGGATGGGGATGAAAAGTGGATGTAGGTAGTATTAAGTAACGAGAACTACCTCGTGTAGGTCTCGTGGCCTCTTGTAGCTTCCTTATTTTCTTATGTTCTCTCCAGTACTGTGCTTCATCCAGCCCTTCATGGCACTGTGTCGATGCAGCCCCACACACAAACGTCGGTCTGTCTTCAACTGGCTCCACTGGTTCGTCGGCAACTCGGCTCAGATCCTGGGCATTGCTGCAATCTTCTTCGGGTTTGAGCTGATCGGTGCGCCCAAGTGGGTCGTGTTTATCCTCATTATCTTCATAGCCTTCCACTGCCTCATACACCTCCTCCTCTCAGTAAGTCCCCGTATTATACTGGGTATGCCTCATATTGAAGCTGCCTATGTCTTCCACTATTAATCAATAATGTACAATGATCCTGGTTAGATGCATTAAAAGGAGATATTTAACATTCTTTCCTGTACTGTGGTTAGATTGCACCTTCTTTTAGCTATAGATAACATGTGTTCATGCTTCAGGTTGGGCAGTGCATCAGTGACTCCAGGGCAGAATCCAACAGCAACGTGTACCCCATGAAGGAGCTGAATGACAGCCGCAATCCCCTCCAGCCCTCCGAGAAGAAAACAGATGCCCCGGTGAGTGGGTTTTTTTTTTACATTGAAGCCTATAGCGCCAGTAGGCTATTTATCATATGGAGGGACGTGATGGTTGGCCCTCCGCCCGTTGGTTGGCGCAGGCTGGATTTTTATAGTGACACCTGGTTACCTGGTGTGTTAGCACCTCATCTAATCTGACCTCCATCATGTGATATTGTGTGGCAAACGTGCGATTCAGTGGATGAAGAGATGATGTGCACTACTGTATTGAAGGGGTGACTTCGACCATGCAGGGAGGGAGAGAGCCATGGCTGTCATTTTATACTTCAGTAATAGAAAGAAAAGGCTTGTTGTCATTTTGATGCTTCATGTGTTGAACAGGCGTTTATGGGTAGAAGAGCTACAGTTGTAAGTAGACAGTAAAGGTAGAAGGAAGTATGTAATACCTAAGTAGTGTAGAAGGTAAGATTCTTATATATTTTTGTGTGCTCCACTGACCCCTTGTGTTCTTCCTCACCGTTCAGGGCGCCGGCTTCCGCAAAGTGATGATCTTCTTCTATTTCCTTGGGAACTTTATCATCACGGCAGTCCTCCTCCTTATCATCACGGTGGATCAAGAAACACTCAAGAGCTGGGGGCTTATCTTCTGGGAGAAATGAGCACCATGCTCAAGGGAGACCTGCAGCATGGAGAAATCTGAATGGGCAATTTCTTTTAGTTTTTTTTTTATTTAAATGGTTCTGGTAAAATCAAACTGTGGAAAGCAAAGGTAAAAAGAGAGAAATGGTGCATCATTCAGTATGTTCCTATGACCTGATGTGTTACCTGTTAGAGGGAAAGAATGTGATAAAGAACTTACCGTCCAAAGCCTCTTGGAGTAGTGCCTGATGGTGGCAGTGAGAGTGCGTGGCTCACTCTGTCAGATGCTACTGCCCTCTGTCTCAGTGGTCTCCAGGTAATGTGCTTATTATTGTAAGATTATTATATTTACATATATATTATATATATATATATATATATATATATATATATATATATATATATATATATATATATATATATATATATATAATATATATATATATATATATATATATATATATATATATATATATTATATATATATATATATATATATATATATATATATATATATATATATATATATTCTGCTTTATATTAATATATTATGTGTGACAAATACTCAGTGGCATAGAAAGAACAAAATAACATGATAGTCATCAAAAGCTCTGTGCAGATGGTGCGGCACAAGAGTTACTGCTGCTGGAGGTTATCACACTATAGAACAACCCATTATTAGCCGTTTTGTGTACATAATTGTGTCATTTGCCATAGGTCAAAAGCATCCAAAAGAGCCATACAAGTCAACTGGTCAGCACTTTTGAAAACCAGTCATATGTCAACAAAGTCAATATTTGAACTCTGCAAGTGTGGAAGAGAACCTTAACTCTTGCACGCGTCTGTAAAGGTTTATTATATAACTCACCACCAAGGTTATACCCAACGCGGTGATTCTCAATGTGTAATGAAAGACTAATTTATCTTTTTTTTTCATTGTAGCTTTCATGAAGGTGTAAAGAGATTTAAGCATTGGGTTACCTTGCAGGGCTAAGCCTACTCATTTCACCACTGTTTACCTAGGCCCAAACAAGATGTATTCACAAACAAAATATTTTCTTTCTATTTGCATATGAATTTGAATATTTTCTTTGTAAGTGAGGTAATCACTTCCTCTCCCTTTGCTTGCACGTTACATAACAGAGTGGCTGATGCTGCTCATCTAGAGGCCTTCATGTGACACTTGTAGACTAGCAGAGGGAAGGCTCAGGAGGATAATTATCTAATTTCACACCAATATTTGAAATTGTTATGGATCTTTTAGGCACAAGTGTGAAAGTATAAGTATATGAATATTTTTATATGAATGTTTATAGTTTTTCTAATACATATCTGTACATGAGTTTCAGTTTTAAGTGCACAGCTCAAAGGGCTGTTGACAGGGAATGAAGAGATGATAATTCTAATAAGATATTTCGATGATATTTTTTCGTATCATGTCAGCTCTTCAAGCCCTCACCTACTACAGACCTTCAGACCAGCCTACTACAGACCTTCAGACCAGCCCAACAAGCCATAGACACACTAGTCCACTACAATACAGTCACGTGTATGAAATCACTCCTCAATCTACTAAAATCTGCACAATAATGACGCCTGTCTGCAACATGAAATAGCATTGCACACCAACAAACATTAACCACTCCTCAGCTCAATGTAACCGTAATGACAGCTCTCCCACAGTATACACCTACACCATCACCACTCTCCAAACGTTCTGTTACCGGCTTGTTGTCTGTCTGTTTGAAGCTGCTAAGTCCTAAGAGCTCAACACTCATTGGTTGTGTTTCAGTCCTTTTAAGTAATTTTTGAACTCATGATGCATTTTTTCAGTCTTTTCTTTTTCTTAGTTAGCTTTACAGACATTTATTTATAAAAGATTATAATGTGACTCCCTACTCATTATTTGTATATATTGTATGTTTGATCTGTAATTAAATAAAATATTATGCAATGTATTCATGTGTCAGATAGTGTCTATAGGTTGTTTGGTGTTTCTGCCTCACCGTTCAATAACTCAACCTCCGAAGTTTCCCGTCAATCTAATCTGTACATATTGGTAAGTAACTGGTTGTGAATAACGTGACATGTCGGCTGTTTTATTACAGTTACTGCTCTGAGAAACTCACTTCTCTTTTCTGTTCCTTGACCTCGCCTGGGGCCGTGACGTGGTGGCTCCGTGCTGGCATATCGAGGCTACAGCTTTTCGCTCTCAAATTAAAACAAGTGAATCTCAAATGAAAACTACTGAAGTTTAAATTAAAACCACTGAAGTTTATATTAAAACAACTGAAGTTTATATTAAAACAACTGAAGTTTATATTATAATAACTTCAAATTAAAATAATTTAATTTAAGATTAAAAGAAAAAATTAATTATTATATTTTGAAATAAATTTTTAAGTTCTGTTCTAATTTGAGAGAAAAGGTATTATGAAAACTCCCAGAAAAGTAACATATTTCTTCCTGCAAACTTTTTCTGATCTTTACCAGAGTGCTGCCAGCAAAGGGAAGAGGGAAAAAATTATTTATGGAAAGATTTATGATACCAATCTTTTGAATATTTTTACACAGCATTCTACATAGATAAAGCAACAAAGGATGAAGTAACGGATAGCTATTCCGTGTATGTTAGTACACATACTGTAGTTATACAAAAGAAAACTAAAGTTACATTTTTGGCACTCAAAATTTTTTGTTATTCAAAAATTCAGTTATTTTTATTTAAACTTCTGTTTTAATATAAACTTCAATTTTAAGTTATTTTAATTTGAAGTTCGGTTGTTTTAATTTGAGAGGGAAAATGTGTAGTGTTCACAGTTAAGCAAAGCCTTAAGCTGCTGCACTAGTTTGTGCTGTTCTCAGCCAAGATATTGTTTACAATGGGATGGATATATATATATATATATATTATATATATATATATATATATATATATATATATATATATATATATATATATATATGTATATGTATATGTATATGTATATGTATATGTATATGTATATATGTATATATTATGTGTGTTTGTTGCAGTGCAATTTTTCCCCCATTTTTACAAGAATAATCCTGCACCCAGTAGGCTAGACATTTGTAACAGTTTAATAAAAGACCTAGACTTTTCCAACCTTTGCCATTGAATATTTGTAGATATATTTGTAATTCATTTTTCTGAAAATATCAATATGAACTTTGCACCTAATCTTATCGAGGAATCTAGGTAGTAATAAGTGCTAGCCTGAGGCTGTAACCGCTCAATGAACTGCAAAGTTGGTGGTTCAGCAGAATCTGCAAAATTCGTAATGGGACACCATGAAATAATTTTCCTTGGGTTCCCCCCCGTTCCAAGGACCGCTGTCTTTTTTGGGGGGGCTTCGGGCCCGGGGATTGGGACCCGACGCCATGGGGAAGGGTCGCTCCCTTGGCTTCGGGCCCGTCCTCGGTCTGACAAATTTTGCCTGGCCTTTCCTGTCTGACAAATTTTGCCCCTCCTTCCCTCTATCTCTCCTTGTACTTCCTCCTATCCCCCTTTCCTCCTAAGGTGTGAGCCGTGCTGATGGGATATGAGGCTGGCTTCGGGTCAGTCATGAACGGCCTCAGGGTGCCACGGGCACGGTATACCCTTTGTACCTTTGCTCTTTCCCTTCATGGGGGTCTTGAGGGGATGACTGTTTATTTCCCTCTCTTTACTCCAGGCTCACCATGGCCAATGATGATGATATAACTTATAGGGGCTTCAGGGCCAGCCCCTCTACCAAATGACCCCACTGATCCCCCTGGTTTACCGACCCCTGCTCCTCTTTTGACTACGGCCCGGAATACTGATTTGCCCGTACCCCAAACTCGACCCTCAGTACTTAGTGCTCCTGAGCCCCCTAGCCAGATCAAGAATCCATCCTCAGCACCAGGCGACACTCCAGCCCACAAACTCTCTACCTCTTCCATACCTTCTCCATCCTTGCCTCCCTGCTCTACCCCTCCAGATCATTCCTCCTCCCCATTCTTCTTTGTCCTCATCATCCTGTGACTCTTGCACCCTACAACCCTTCTCCCGCCGGGAGAACTACAGTCCGCACGGTCTCCTCTTCCTCACGCCCACGCCCATCTACTTCTCTCCCTCACCCTTCCTTTGACACTCGTTTTGGTCCTGCAAAGTGGGACCGTTTCTTCATCGTCCCTAGCACCGCCCCTTACTCTGCTAACGCCTTAAGTTTCACGGCATGCCTCCAACGGCAAGTTGGCAAGGTTGCATTCCGTACCCGCCCCGACCGGTCCCGCCTGGTGACTGTTGACACAGGCCTAAGCTCATGCACTGCTCAACCTTAAAGACACCGACGGCAACCCATTCGAAATCATGTCCGACATTGCTCTTAACACCTGCACTGGAGCAGTTTCCATTCCCTCGCATTCTTGCCCAGTCGATGACTCCGAATGGTCTGAGTGCGCGGATGTTCTCGACCTTTTGACAGGATTATGATGTTGCAGTTTAAAACTCTCACAAACCGCCTCATCATGTAATGAAAGTAAATGATTGTGCAACACTGCCCGGAGGCACATTCCCCAACTCTGAGAGTACTACACATGTGGTTTTCGAGTGAAGACGCTTGGCTGTAGCTCCGAAACTAACCATAGGATTTTCTCGAAAATACGCTCATTGTGGTTCTCACACAAAGTTGCCAACTATTTCAAACAAATTTACCCAACCTAACCGTAACCTATCGTGACCTAACCTGACTTGTTCAAGAGTAAACGCGACATACTGTTCCAGAAAACGGGAATATGCGCTCGGGAGTCAGCCGACTCGGTGCCTAGAACAGTGTCTGTCAAGGTCTTGTTGGTGGTCTTGTTGGTGTCTGTCACGCGACACGCGGCGACAGTCACCATGGCAACATAGGACACACTGGAAGCCGCGGGAAGGAAATGTCAGCTGGCGGGCTGGCGTGTCTCTTGCCTCCAGCCCTCCACTCTCCTCATGAGTTGTGAGTGTATTGTATCGTGGCCCCGCAGCAGCACTGTCAGCAATCTGTAGTAACCCACGGGTGTTTGATATCACCGACGGCGTGTGACTAGCGCGGAACTGATGGCGTATTTCCAAGTGTGCAGAACAGTCTCATTGGCGAGATCTCGAAATGTATGTTTCATCTCCACATCTTTTGTGATCACTATTACGATGGATGAAGCGATGGAGTGAAGAAATAGCTATATATACAGTTAGCGGCCTGCTGGAGTCGAGGCTGCTTGGACGGGTGTATGGTCGTGGCAGGCGGCGGTGGATGATCTGGCTGCATCGGCGGTCGCCACCCTCCAGCCTCCACCCAGGGTCTTTTGGCCCTTGGGGATCTAATAAAAGACCCTGCCTCCACCCACCACCTCATCATGTTGACGCGAAGGGAGGTGGTGGTGGAGAAACCTTTCCAAGATCGCCGCTACAAGGATCATAGGAGAAAGGTAACGGTTCTTGTTGATTCCTACGTAACTTTTTTTTTTTTCATACATGAACCCTTTTACCAGAGACTAGTTGCTGACGATTCGTCACGAAGCCCTTAGCCCAGTGACCAGTCTGCAGTTTGCTGTTGTC
>JACEEZ010021714.1:207500-222500 GCA_016584305.1 Chionoecetes opilio
CTGATGCGATTTAATCCTCATCATCAACAGACCTTTTGAAAGAAGGACGAAATCTGAGGGTGGTCGCAACCGCCGCCGGGAGGAGCGCTGGAGTGAGGGCAGCTGTTTGCTTCAACAAGTGACAGCGGAAGCTGAGAGGTGCATCAGACCGCCGCCCCCGGGGAGGATGGTTCAGGTTAGGCCACTTGTTGCCCATGGTAGGGGTTTTGTCCGTCAAAAATTGTCAGTTTTTACCATTGTAAGAAAAAAAAAGTTAATTCGAATGTCTCTAAAATTTGCCAGTTACCTAATACATTTATTATATTTAGCTTTATTTTCTTTATTTCTGTATTCATTTTCTTTTATTTTGCCACAGATTTATATCAGAAACTGCCATTCTAATGGGCGAGATGTTTCCTTATGGCGAAAATTCCTTATGAAAATGTTTACCTCAATCGTTCAAATGATCCACCTCCTCCCAGCAGCACCGCGCTCCCGCTGGCGTGTGTCGCGTGCCAAGCGTGGGCCCGCCGCCCCCCGTGCCCCCATTGCCACGCCGCCGCCATCTCGTACCCACTATCACGCTGCCTTTATCTTCCCCGAGGTGGGTGTCCACTGCCCACACCGAGGCGTTTATTCAATTGTACAATATCCATCGCTACAGATAAACTCTTGTTTAAAGCATGGTATTACCAAAATAACATGTGTCGCACACTTTGTATTTGCATCTATTTCATTGATGGCTAGTCATACAACAATAGGAATACGCAATGTAGGTTACTACGTTCTCTTCGTTTACTAGTGCCAGTTCCTTTCCCAGCGACAGGTCTCGCCGCAGCCCCTCGCCAAGCACCGCCTCGGGAAGGTCCTCGTCGCATCGCCGCGGCCGCGAGACCACCCGCCTCACGCCTTTATCGACAAGCGTCAGCCGCCGCCTCAGCGTCAACAGCACCGTGCCCTCCCGCCAAGACGAGAATTCCAGCTCGGCGGGGGACGGGGCAGACTTCGAAGAGTACTCGAGCGACGACGTGGAGAATTCTGAGACGAGTAACGAGGAGGAGGAAGGGAAGAAAGATGTGGAGAGGGAAAATGAGGCAGGTGAAGAAGTGGAAGAGGAAGTCACAGATTCTGATGACCACGTGTCATCCGTGCTCCTCAGCCACCATCCAAATATCACCATCGATGAGGCAAGCGATGATGAGTTTTTTTCATAAGGTTTATTCAGCCTCGCGAACCTTATCTTAACCCTGCGAAACAACATGTTGTATCCTTGGAATCTTGTAATAATAACAATAATAACAGTAATGATGATTAGGGCGCGGCAGGCACATGACGATCATGGGTCAAGCAGGGTGCATCAGCACCAAGGATAGTATAAAGTTATACTTTATACTATCCTTGATCAGCACTGTATTTGACTGGCAGTAAGTGGAGGTACAATAAGTATAAAGTACCCACAACCTTTGAAATAGCTTGCCAGGTAAGCATGAGCATCCACTCCTCAATGAACATGAGGGTTGGGTTGATTGTCATTGTCAAAGAAAAAACCCAAATTTGTCTCGTTTGTTCAATACTTCCCCACCAAGGATCTTATATAGTATATGTTTCCACACTACCAGTAACATTAAGGCCAATCACACTGGCCAAATACCTGCGCTTTTATATTATAGTATTATACAAGTGTTTGTGGACCCTTCGCACCCACGTATTGATGTTTGTAGTAGTAGTATATATTAGACAACATGTGATTGCAAACTCCAATCGTGTTGTTGCTGTCGTTGGTCACTGGTCGAAGTGCCTCGGGGTAGACCACGTTCCGTGTGATTCCAACACACACACACTCACACATGCACACAAACGTCCATGAGTCTACTGAGTTTGTGGAATGCGACACGACGTTACCGCAGAGTTTCTAATACGCCTAAAGTGTTTTTAACCCAAAACCCCCCTTCAAAATTATTCAATCGACATGGGACCAAGCCGCTTACCACCTATGATTTATTTGCGATTTTTTGAGCCTACTCGCATCAAAATTGAATTTACAGTTTCGGCTACCCAAAACAGACAGACAGACACACGGCTACTCCTATAGTATATTAGACAAGTGCTTGTGGGCCCTTCGGACCCATGTATTGGTGTTTGCAGTAGTAGTATATATTAGACAACATTTGATTGCAAACTCCAATCGTGTTGTTGCTGTCGTTGGTCACTGGTCAAAGTGCCTCTGGGTAGACCACGTTTCGTGTGATTCCAACCCTTTGTGTTCCGTGTGATTCCAACACACACTCACACACGCACACAAACGTCCATGAGTCTACTGAGTTTGTGGAATGCGGCATGTCGTTACCGCAGAGTTTTTCCTGTAACCATATAATCCTAAAGTGTTTTTAGCCCAAAACCCACCTTCAAAATTATTCAATCGACATGGGACCAAGCCACTTACCACCTACGATATATTTGCGATTTTTTGAGCCTACTCTCATCAAAATTGAATTTACAGTTTCGGTTACCCAAAACAGACAGACAGACAGACAGACACACGGCTACTCCTATAGTATATTAGATATATCGCCATTGCCATTGGAAATTGGGATTGAAAGTAAGGATGAAAAGATCTAGACGATTATGTAAGTTAAATTTGTCAGTTTTTAGTGCTTAGTACCGAAATTATACCAATAATTGGGGTGTGTGGGGAAGAAGGTGGTGCCGCTGGCTTCTGCGTTTGTTTAAATTTGGCGCGCGAAAGTTCCCGGTAACCAGCACAGAAAGACCAATCGAGCGGTGCAGATTTTTCCGGGGAATATTTCCTGCGATTTCTGCTCCGGGGAGTAAAACCTGTCGATATTCCCCGGTATTTGGCCGGTGTGAACCATCCTTAATTAGACTTTTCCCCAAGTCGTACTACCGTACAAATTCTTATTGCCTTTTTTGCTCTTTTCCCTTCAACACTATCTTACATGAATCAGTACCGCATTATGCATATGCATGCAGCCCGGAACTAGCAAACTATTAAATTGATTAATTACTTTGTATTCCATGACAAATTACTTAAATTTCTGCCTTAATTGTTTGTCCGTGACCGTCAGGTGATGGAAATACTTATGTAGGTAGGTAGTGTGCAATCAAATCATGTACACGATTGTAAGATAATGAGTTTATTTATTCGTCTATTCATATGTTCATAAAAATATCAAATATGCTCTCTCATAAGAGTAAGTCTTGATGCTGTATTTTCACTTTCCTATAATGGTTATATTGTGCACGCGGGTTGTCCAGAGAGCTTCACAGAGGTGTCACTCGGGCCGCGCCATTTTGGATTTTGAACAGGTGGCGTCGCTATGCGGATGGTGCAATCCGTCAAAAGTGTCACAATGCTTATATCATTACTGTGCACGGTACGTGTTGTGCCTTTTCAATACCCTAAGACGCAAATATATGTAGTATTACGTTAAAATAATGAACTGAAGTGGTTACAGGGTTCCCGGAATTGGGAGTTCCCCTAAATTTGGGGGGGGCTCAAAAGTGTCAAAATGCTTATATCATTACTGTGCACGGTGTTGTGCCTTTTCAATACCCCAAGACGCAAATATATGTAGTATTAAGTTAAAATAATGAACTGAAGTGGTATTGATGGATGTATTTTTTTGTTATTACACCTTTTGTTCCTTTTGTATTTCATACCGAAGCCCCGTCTTTCCAATAAATTGTCTCCAATCTCAATACCCTCTCCCCCCCACACATTTTGTTTTGGCTAGTCTTGACGTATGTACTTTGTAAACATCACACACACACACACACACACACACACACACACACACACACACACACACACACACACACACACACACACACACACAGACACAGACACAGACACAGACACAGACACGCACAGACACACACAGATACACACACACACACACACACACAGACACACACACACACACACACACACACACACATACACACACACAGGATGCTAGTTTTCAGGAACTCAAGAATGCTACGTTTAGGGAAAAAAATTCCCTTTGCCCCAGCCAGCGTGGGCGCGTCCCGCTTCACACATATTTAAGGCGATGTCCCTCGGCTATCAGTCATCAGTAGTCGCTCCTTGCATCGCCTGAGGCCACGGCAAGACCCACAGCAACACCACGACCCACTCTCACACGTCAAGATGAACTCTTACTACAGCAATGGCTTCTCGGCGGCGCCCACAACGCCCACACAAGCCAACGGCTACGAGTATGACCCCCTCACACCCCCACGAGTACCAGAGCTCCACTCTGACCTACGGCCAGAATTCAGCGACATTCCACAGGCGTCCTTTATTAATGCCCATGAGAAGCTGGACGACGTGAGCACCTGGAACATGCCCACCATCCGGAGGGTGGCGACGTCCCTGGCCCAGGACATGGGCGTGAACCCGGCCTTCTTTGACCTGCAAGACCAGTGGGCTCCAACTCCTCCGGACTCGGACCCGTACCGTGTGTGGAACGATGATGACGAAGACGACGACGGTGCGGGAGACGCGTTGGGTGCCTGCGGTGGGCTGGATAACAACAGTGTACCATCCCTTTATGCAGCTCCCGTCAGCGGCGCTACGCCCATGGTTACCGAAGGCGCAGGTCCCCGTCGCCGTAACCTGAAGATGTACGCAGACGGACCCCATCCTGGAGAAGAAGAGGCTGCGGGCGCTGAGGCAGCGGGAACAGCGCGTCAAAGAAGACGTGTCGGAACAAGACCTGCGGCGCCAAGCCCACCTCATGGAAGGCGAGGTGGCATCGCTCACCCTGCAGAAGCAGCAGTACCAACAGAACGTGCTCAGGCTGGAGAAGCTTGTGACTCAGCAGAAGTACACCAGCCGACCCCATGGCGGCTATTGACTCTGCTGACGCTGCAGACTCACGTAGATCTAAGTCATACGCTTAAAGGTTAAGGGATAATGCGCACCAATGATCATTACACATATCTTTACTAAGGAGTCCGTGCTAATATTTCATCACCTTGTCGAGGGAGTGAATGGCGTGTTTTGGTGGCCCACTTCCCGTATCCTGGCCACTAGTATTCTTAGCCTTCTCGACGTCTCCTTTCCGTTTGAGGTGGACTTGGCGCCGCAGGTCTTGTTCCGACACGTCTTTGACGCGCTGTTCCCGCTGCCTCAGCGCCCGCAGCCTCCTCTTCTCCAGGATGGGGTCCGTCTGTGACGGCCACTCGTACATCTTCAGCTTACGGCGACGGGGACCTGCGCCTTCGGTAACCATGGGCGTAGCGCCGCTGAAGGGAGCTGCATAAAGGGATGGTACACTGTTGTTATCCAGCCCACCGCAGGCACCCAACGCGTCTCCCGCACTGTCGTCGTCTTCGTCATCATCGTTCCACACACGGTACGGGTCCGGAGGGGTTGGAGCCCACTGGTCTTGCAGGTCAAAGAAGGCCGGGTTCACGCCCATGTCCTGGGCCAGGGACGTCGCCACCCTCCGGATGGTGGGTATGTTCCAGGTGCTCACGTCGTCCAGCTTCTCATGGGCATTAATAAAGGACGCCTGTGGAATGTCGCTGAATTCTGGCCGTAGGTCAGAGTGGAGCTCTGGTACTCGTGGGGGTGTGAGGGGTCATACTCGTAGCCGTTGACTTGTGTGGGCGTTGTGGGCGCCGCCGAGAAGCCATTGCTGTAATAAGAGTTCATCTTGACGTGTGAGAGTGGGTCGTGGTGTTGCTGTGGGTCTTGCCGTGACCTCAGAGCGACTACTAATGACTGATAGCCGAGGGACATCGCCTTAAATATGTGTGGAGCATGACGCGCCCCCGTTGGCTGGGACAAAGGGATTTTTTTTCCCCTAAACGTAGCATTCTTGAGTTCCTGAAAACTAGCATCCTGTGTGTGTGTGTGTGTATGCGTGCGTGCGTGCGTGCGTGCGTGCGTGCGTGCGTGCGTGCGTGCGTGCGTGCGTGCGTGCGTGCGTGTGTGTGTGTGTGTGTGTGTGTGTGTTATGTTTACGTAGTACATACGTCAAGACAAATACTTGATGCATACATACGTAGTGTTTTTTCATTAGTCTTAAGATCATTACTAATGTTGACCTTTTGAAAGCCTTTTGAATTAGGCATATAAGTAGGCATAATTCTAAAGGCTTTGGTGTCCCGCCTCCCTGGGTGATGGCATCGGCCAACAAGCACTGAATCAAATGTAAAATCTACTAAATGTGGATTTGGAGAAGGGACCATACGAGTGTAGCTCAGGCTCTGTAAAATACAGCTAGGTACCTATATATATATATATATATATATTATATATATATATATATATATATATCTATATATATATATATATATATATATATTATATATATATATATTTCGCGTTCACAAGACCATGGGTGAATGGGCACACGAAAACGTTGGTTACACACACACACACACACCCACACACACGTTGCACACACACACACCCCGATCACACACACACACAAAACACACGCTCACACACACATACAAAACACACACACCCACACAACACACACACACACACACACACACACCACACACACGATCACACACACACACGCTCACACACATGATCACACATACACACACACACACACACACACACACACACAAACACACATACGATCACACACACACACACACACACACACACACACACACACACACACAGGCTCGTGCTACTTCCTCTCGTGTAAGATAACGCAATCTCGCCTCAACATTGAAGCAATTGTGTGTTTATTCCCAAGCCTCATTCTACTCTAGATCAACTTTTATTTTATTCTTTTACTTGTTCATCCTTTGTGTCAACTTTTATCTTTTCTATTTGTTCATCCTTCGTGTCAACTCTATCGTAACTCAAGCCACAGGATTTGCCTACTGTTACTCACACACACAGTTTTTCTATCCCCTTTTGTTCTAACTCCTTTACTTTTGGTTACTGCATCGTTCCCTAAGTGTTCTGTCCCCACCCCCCCTGACTCTTTGTACTACGTACATGCAACAGGTTTCAAACATGATCCATATTTTAGATAGATTGACGCGTTCCATAAATCACCTTGTCGGCTTGTGAACTCGGCTCGTGAAGCTTGTGACTCAGCAGAAGTACACCAGCCGACCCCATGGCGGCTATTGACTCTGCTGACGCTGCAGACTCACGTAGATCTAAGTCATACGCTTAAAGGTTAAGGGATAATGCGCACCAATGATCATTACACATATCTTTACTAAGGAGTCCGTGCTAATCTTTCATCACCTTGTCGAGGGAGTGAATGGCGTGTTTTGGTGGCCCACTGCCCGTATCCTGGCCACTACGTATCTTAGCCTTCTCGACGTCTCCTTTCCGTTTCTCACTTGCGTCCGGCTGTGATGGTGGTGGTGAATGATATATATATGTGCCTGTGTGTGTGTAGTATGTATGTACTACGTGCGTGGAGGAAGAACGTATTCGGTTCTAATCACACACGGATACATTTGCAAGCACCACTTTGCATGGTGTCCGGACCAAAGAAGCAAGTGATTCATTTGTCAATGATCCACAGAAAACAAATTCAAAAGCCAAACTTACAAGCTGAGTCTAACCTTGACCAGGACCACACGTGGCAAAAGACGAAAACATCACTTTGAATGACTCGTGACGTCACAGAGGTCATTGACGTCAGAATTAGGCTTGCCACCGTGATTATTTTGTTGTTGTTTATTTAGAGTGAGGAGACTCCCAGAAGGAGGATGGATCGGGGTGATACAAATTTATTTAATGAATACTTACTATAGCTACTACTCTGTGATATATTTTATATTTATTAAATATTATATGAATAATAAAAGATAAGTTACAATGAAATAATAGTTTGCTACATGTTTTATCCTTCACCCATAATCCAGCACAAGTATGAACATTGTTATGCCATTTCACTCCTGAAAATACAGATGATGAACCTCAGACACAGCCGGAGTCGCGTTCCCAGCAGTCTGTGTATTCCGTGCAGTCCACCTTTGTTTACCAACAAAAGATAACGCGAACTGCGCATGCGCGGAGGCGAAAGTTTACTAACAAAGACTTGTTATCAGCAAAAGCATGCGCAGGCGTCCTCCGACAACATGGCTGGAGATTTACAGGAAAGATTATGATGCACAGCAAAATAGTTTTGTTTTGAAATTAGCAAGATGCTGTATCCCGTAAATGTACTCATGAATCACTGCATAAAGGCGATTTAATGGTCCTTCACTTCACTATTACAAAAGCAGAACGCATTAGTCGATTCATAGTAGGTGAGACTCACTGATGGTGTGATTTACACGGCGTGTAAAAGTTTGCCGGTTGTGTTTTCCTGATTGTTTGAACTATGAACAACTGATTTGGAAAGGTGGCAGAAAAAAATGAACATTATGGGGGGCGTTTGGGGGCCGCGTCCCCGGTAGAGGTCCGAGCATTCAACGCGCCACATTCTTAATGTATCGTAGCAACCAGAAGAGTCACAGACATAATTAAACTATCATTTTATATGTTTGAAGGCATGAGGAATCTGATTATACCACTGTATTTCCAATCTGAAGTGTATAATAAGCGGTAGAGCTATTTTCCTATAGAAAAATCTCCCCAGAATTATGATAATTATATTTTAAAAGCCAGTTCCGATCATATATATAGATATGTGTAAAAATAACGTGTAACAAATGTAAAGTAGCATTTTATCAGCTATCAAATGACACCTGAATGATAACTCTAAGTTTATTTATAGCAGAGTAAGAGCAAATTAAGGACGAGTCATTTCTGACTACCAGAGGGTGAGGTGTCACGCGCTGATGGGAACAATGATCGACTGTAGGTTACATCAAATATTCAACAACAACAACCAACCAACCAACCAACCAACCACAACCACAACCACAACTAGGTGGGGGGGGGCACTCAGTAGAGCGCATACCTCCGCCCGAATATTTCATCAAATATGCGTATATATATATATATATATATATATATATATATATATATAATATATATACACATATATATATATATATATACATATATATATATATATATATATATATATATATATATATATATATATATATAATATATATATATATATATATATAATATATATATATATATATATATATATATATGCACTCAGTATGAGCGCATACCTCCGGCCGAATATTTTATCAATTGGTTGCCATGGCAACAGTTGTCAATAGATTTCATCCAAAATTAAATGAGTTCTTCCTTATACCAAATAGACTTGGTATACCGAGATTGGTCCAAATCTATTTGTAACTTCTCGAGAAATCCTGTACACTAACAGACAGACAGACAGACAGACAGACAGACAGATCGGGGTGAAAACATAACCCCTCCAACTTCGTTGGCGGAGGTAACAACAACAACAACAACAACAACAACTTCTACTACTACTACTACTACTACAACTTTTACTACTACGACTACAACTACTACTACTGCAGCTACTACTATATACTACTACTACTACTACTACTACTACTACTACTTCTACTACAACTTTTACTACTACGACTACAACCACTACTACTGCAGCTACTACTACTACTACTACAACTATTACTACTACAACAACTACTACTACTACTACTACTACTACAACAACAACAACAACAACAACAACAACAACAACAACTAAGCCTCACTACCTACCAGACGCTCCTCAAAACAAAAATAACAAATAAATATAATGCTAAGGGACTGAGTGCGAGTAATAATTAAGTCTACGAAACATTTATTTTTAATGTAAAAACAAGACTTGAGTAAACCATTATATTTAATTACCTTCCAGTTGCCTTAATGAAAACCTGTCACACTGAAAATTACAAAGCTTCACTGATATATATTTTTCTTTCACACGTAAAAGAAATTTAAGTGTGTGTGTGTGTGTGTGTGTGTGTGTACGTGTGTGTGTGGTGTGTACGTGTACGTGTGTGTGTGTACGTGTACGTGTGTGTGTGTGTTAAGATTACACCATAATTTCAATTAAGTTAATTTCAAACAAGCTATTTGGAATAATTTAGGACAAGAAATGCAAGTAGATGGTAAGTAGTAAGTACTTTTTTCTTTACGTAGTTGATATACTGAATGTACATACAGTATTTACATGTAAAAATTACTACGTATATAAGCTAGTCATAGTCACTAGTTTTATCCGAGTTTCGATTGATATTTCAATGATTGATCGAGATTTGGATGATTGATGAATAATCACGCCTCATGTACCCACTGCCTTTTCTTCACCTTATGTTCAACCTCTTCTTCCTCATCCAAAATTATGGCAATCATTGTCATCTCCATGTCTGTAAACTTTGCCATCTTGAAAATCCCTGACTTCAAACAACGGAGTCACTACGGATATGTGTGCCTAGACGTCACTGATGCGTCACGCCATAGACCACTGTATACCAGCACAGAAAGACCAATCGAGCGGTGCAGATTTTTCCGGGGAATATTTCCTGCGATTTCTGCTCCGGGGAGTAAAACCTGTCGATATTCCCGGTATTTGGCCGGTGTGGGAAACCCTCCTTAATTAGACTTTCCCCAAGTCGTACTACCGTACAAATCCTTATTGCCTTTTTTGCTCTTTTCCCTTCAACACTATCTTACATGAATCAGTACCGCATTATGCATATGCATGCAGCCGGAACTAGCAAACTATTAAATTGATTAATTACTTTGTATTCCATGACAAATTACTTAATTTCTGCCTTAATTGTTTGTCCGTGACCGTCAGGTGATGGAAATACTTATGTAGGTAGGTAGTGTGCAATCAAATCATGTACACGATTGTAAGATAATGAGTTTATTTATTCGTCTATTCATATGTTCATAAAAATATCAAATATGCTCTCTCATAAGAGTAAGTCTTGATGCTGTATTTTCACTTTCCTATAATGGTTATATTGTGCACGCGGGTTGTCCAGAGAGCTTCACAGAGGTGTCACTCGGGCCGCGCCATTTTGGATTTTGAACAGGTGGCGTCGCTATGCGGATGGTTTCAATCCGTCAAAAGTGTCACAATGCTTATATCATTACTGTGCACGGTACGTGTTGTGCCTTTCAATACCCTAAGACGCAAATATATGTAGTATTACGTTAAAATAATGAACTGAAGTGGTTACAGGGTTCCCGGAATTGGGAGTTCCCCTAAATTTGGGGGGGGCTCAAAAGTGTCAAAATGCTTATATCATTACTGTGCACGGTGTTGTGCCTTTTCAATACCCCAAGACGCAAATATATGTAGTATTAAGTTAAAATAATGAACTGAAGTGGTATTGATGGATGTATTTTTTTGTTATTTCACCTTTTGTTCCTTTTGTATTCATACCGAAGCCCCGTCTTTCCAATAAATTGTCTCCAATCTCAATACCCTCTCCCCCCCCCCACATTTGTTTTGGCTAGTCTTGACGTATGTACTTTGTAAACATCACACACCACACACACACACACACACACACACCCCACACACACACACACACACACAGACACAGACACAGACACGCACAGACACACACAGATACACACACACACACACACACACAGACACACACACACACACACACACACACACACATACACACACACAGGATGCTAGTTTTCAGGAACTCAAGAATGCTACGTTTAGGGAAAAAAAAATTTCCCTTTGCCCCAGCCAGCGTGGGCGCGTCCCCCTTCACACATATTTAAGGCGATGTCCTCGGCTATCAGTCATCAGTAGTCGCTCCTTGCATCGCCTGAGGCCACGGCAAGACCCACAGCAACACCACGACCCACTCCACACGTCAAGATGAACTCTTACTACAGCAATGGCTTCTCGGCGGCGCCCACAACGCCCACACAAGCCAACGGCTACGAGTATGACCCCCTCACACCCCACGAGTACCAGAGCTCCACTCTGACCTACGGCCAGAATTCAGCGACATTCCACAGGCGTCCTTTATTAATGCCCATGAGAAGCTGGACGAACGTGAGCACCTGGAACATGCCCACCATCCGGAGGGTGCGACGTCCCTGGCCCAGGACATGGGCGTGAACCCGGCCTTCTTTGACCTGCAAGACCAGTGGGCTCCAACTCCTCCGGACTCGGACCCGTACGTGTGTGGAACGATGATGACGAAGACGACGACGGTGCGGGAGACGCGTTGGGTGCCTGCGGTGGGCTGGATAACAACAGTGTACCATCCCTTTATGCAGCTCCCGTCAGCGGCGCTACGCCCATGGTTACCGAAGGCGCAGGTCCCCGTCGCCGTAACCTGAAGATGTACGCAGACGGACCCCATCCTGGAGAAGAAGAGGCTGCGGGCGCTGAGGCAGCGGGAACAGCGCGTCAAAGAAGACGTGTCGGAACAAGACCTGCGGCGCCAAGCCCACCTCATGGAAGGCGAGGTGGCATCGCTCACCCTGCAGAAGCAGCAGTACCAACAGAACGTGCTCAGGCTGGAGAAGCTTGTGACTCAGCAGAAGTACACCAGCCGACCCCATGGCGGCTATTGACTCTGCTGACGCTGCAGACTCACGTAGATCTAAGTCATACGCTTAAAGGTTAAGGGATAATGCGCACCAATGATCATTACACATATCTTTACTAAGGAGTCCGTGCTAATATTTCATCACCTTGTCGAGGGAGTGAATGGCGTGTTTTGGTGGCCCACTTCCCGTATCCTGGCCACTACGTATCTTAGCCTTCTCGACGTCTCCTTTCCGTTTGAGGTGGACTTGGCGCCGCAGGTCTTGTTCCGACACGTCTTTGACGCGCTGTTCCCGCTGCCTCAGCGCCCGCAGCCTCCTCTTCTCCAGGATGGGGTCCGTCTGTGACGGCCACTCGTACATCTTCAGCTTACGGCGACGGGGACCTGCGCCTTCGGTAACCATGGGCGTAGCGCCGCTGAAGGGAGCTGCATAAAGGGATGGTACACTGTTGTTATCCAGCCCACCGCAGGCACCCAACGCGTCTCCCGCACTGTCGTCGTCTTCGTCATCATCGTTCCACACACGGTACGGGTCCGGAGGGGTTGGAGCCCACTGGTCTTGCAGGTCAAAGAAGGCCGGGTTCACGCCCATGTCCTGGGCCAGGGACGTCGCCACCCTCCGGATGGTGGGTATGTTCCAGGTGCTCACGTCGTCCAGCTTCTCATGGGCATTAATAAAGGACGCCTGTGGAATGTCGCTGAATTCTGGCCGTAGGTCAGAGTGGAGCTCTGGTACTCGTGGGGGTGTGAGGGGGTCATACTCGTAGCCGTTGACTTGTGTGGGCGTTGTGGGCGCCGCCGAGAAGCCATTGCTGTAATAAGAGTTCATCTTGACGTGTGAGAGTGGGTCGTGGTGTTGCTGTGGGTCTTGCCGTGACCTCAGAGCGACTACTAATGACTGATAGCCGAGGGACATCGCCTTAAATATGTGTGGAGCATGACGCGCCCCCGTTGGCTGGGACAAAGGGATTTTTTTTCCCCTAAACGTAGCATTCTTGAGTTCCTGAAAACTAGCATCCTGTGTGTGTGTGTGTGTATGCGTGCGTGCGTGCGTGCGTGCGTGCGTGCGTGCGTGCGTGCGTGCGTGCGTGCGTGCGTGCGTGCGTGTGTGTGTGTGTGTGTGTGTGTGTGTGTTATGTTTACGTAGTACATACGTCAAGACAAATACTTGATGCATACATACGTAGTGTTTTTTTCATTAGTCTTAAGATCATTACTAATGTTGACCTTTTGAAAGCCTTTTGAATTAGGCATATAAGTAGGCATAATTCTAAAGGCTTTGGTGTCCCGCCTCCCTGGGTGATGGCATCGGCCAACAAGCACTGAATCAAATGTAAAATCTACTAAATGTGGATTTGGAGAAGGGACCATACGAGTGTAGCTCAGGCTCTGTAAAATACAGCTAGGACCTTATATATATATATATTATATATATATATATATATATATATATATATATATATATATATATATATATATATATATATATTTCGCGTTCACAAGACCATGGGTGAATGACACACGAAAACGTTGGTTACACACACACACACACACCCACACACACGTGCACACACACACACACGATCACACACACACACAAACACACGCTCACACACACATACACACACACACACACCCACACAAACACACACACACACACACACACACACACACACACACACACACACGATCACACACACACACGCTCACACACATGATCACACATACACACACACACACACACACACACACAAACACACATACGATCCACACACACACACACACACACACACACACACACACACACACACACAGGCTCGTGCTACTTCCTTGTGTGTTTATTCCCAAGCCTCATTCTACTCTAGATCAACTTTTATTTTATTCTTTTACTTGTTCATCCTTTGTGTCAACTTTTATCTTTTCTATTTGTTCATCCTTCGTGTCAACTCTATCGTAACTCAAGCCACAGGATTTGCCTACTGTTACTCACACACACAGTTTTTCTATCCCCTTTTGTTCTAACTCCTTTACTTTTGGTTACTGCATCGTTCCCTAAGTGTTCTGTCCCCACCCCCCCTGACTCTTTGTACTACGTACATGCAACAGGTTTCAAACATGATCCATATTTTAGATAGATTGACGCGTTCCATAAATCACCTTGTCGGCTTGTGAACTCGGCTCGTGAAGCTTGTGACTCAGCAGAAGTACACCAGCCGACCCCATGGCGGCTATTGACTCTGCTGACGCTGCAGACTCACGTAGATCTAAGTCATACGCTTAAAGGTTAAGGGATAATGCGCACCAATGATCATTACACATATCTTTACTAAGGAGTCCGTGCTAATCTTTCACCACCTTGTCGAGGGAGTGAATGGCGTGTTTTGGTGGCCCACTGCCCGTATCCTGGCCACTACGTATCTTAGCCTTCTCGACGTCTCCTTTCCGTTTCTCACTTGCGTCCGGCTGTGATGGTGGTGGTGAATGATATATATATGTGCCTGTGTGTGTGTAGTATGTATGTAC
>JACEEZ010021714.1:227500-317500 GCA_016584305.1 Chionoecetes opilio
AGACCCAGACACACACACACACACACACACACACACAGACACAGACACACACACACACACAGACACACACTGACACACACACACACACACATACACACACACAGGATGCTAGTTTTCAGGAACTCAAGAATGCTACGTTTAGGGAAAAAAATTCCCTTTGCCCCAGCCAGCGTGGGCGCGTCCCGCTTCACACATATTTAAGGCGATGTCCCTCGGCTATCAGTCATCAGTAGTCGCTCCTTGCATCGCCTGAGGCCACGGCAAGACCCACAGCAACACCACGACCCACTCTCACACGTCAAGATGAACTCTTACTACAGCAATGGCTTCTCGGCGGCGCCCACAACGCCCACACAAGCCAACGGCTACGAGTATGACCCCCTCACGCCCCCACGAGTACCAGGGCTCCACTCTGACCTACGGCCAGAATTCAGCGACATTCCACAGGCGTCCTTTATTAATGCCCATGAGAAGCTGGACGACGTGAGCACCTGGAACATGCCCACCATCCGGAGGGTGGCGACGTCCCTGGCCCAGGACATGGGCGTGAACCCGGCCTTCTTTGACCTGCAAGACCAGTGGGCTCCAACCCCTCCGGACTCGGACCCGTACCGTGTGTGGAACGATGATGACGAAGACGACGACGGTGCGGGAGACGCGTTGGGTGCCTGCGGTGGGCTGGATAACAACAGTGTACCATCCCTTTATGCAGCTCCTGTCAGCGGCGCTACGCCCATGGTTACCGAAGGCGCAGGTCCCCGTCGCCGTAACCTGAAGATGTACGAGTGGCCGCCACAGACGGGCCCCATCCTGGAGAAGAGGCTGCGGGCGCTGAGGCAGCGGGAACAGCGCGTCAAAGAAGACGTGTCGGAACAAGACCTGCGGCGCCAAGCCCACCTCATGGAAGGCGAGGTGGCATCGCTCACCCTGCAGAAGCAGCAGTACCAACAGAACGTGCTCAGGCTGGAGAAGCTTGTGACTCAGCAGAAGTACACCAGCCGACCCCATGGCGGCTATTGACTCTGCTGACGCTGCAGACTCACGTAGATCTAAGTCATACGCTTAAAGGTTAAGGGATAATGCGCACCAATGATCATTACACATATCTTTACTAAGGAGTCCGTGCTAATATTTCATCACCTTGTCGAGGGAGTGAATGGCGTGTTTTGGTGGCCCACTTCCCGTATCCTGGCCACTACGTATCTTAGCCTTCTCGACGTCTCCTTTCCGTTTCTCACTTGCGTCCGGCTGTGATGGTGGTGGTGAATGATATATATATATTTGCCTGTGTGTGTGTAGTATGTATGTACTACGTGCGTGGAGGAAGAACGTATTCGGTTCTAATCACACACGGATACATTTGCAAGCACCACTTTGCATGGTGTCCAGACCAAAGAAGCAATTGATTCATTTGTCAATGATCCACAGAAAACAAATTCAAAAGCCAAACTTACAAGCTGAGTCTAACCTTGACCAGGACCACAAGGTACTGCTGCTTCTGCAGGGTGAGCGATGCCACCTCGCGTTCCTTGAGGTGGACTTGGCGCCGCAGGTCTTGTTCCGACACGTCTTCTTTGACGCGCTGTTCCCGCTGCCTCAGCGCCCGCAGCCTCCTCTTCTCCAGGATGGGGTCCGTCTGTGGCGGCCACTCGTACATCTTCAGCTTACGGCGACGGGGACCTGCGCCTTCGGTAACCATGGGCGTAGCGCCGCTGAAGGGAGCTGCATAAAGGGATGGTACACTGTTGTTATCCAGCCCACCGCAGGCACCCAACGCGTCTCCCGCACTGTCGTCGTCTTCGTCATCATCGTTCCACACACGGTACGGGTCCGAGTCCGGAGGGGTTGGAGCCCACTGGTCTTGCAGGTCAAAGAAGGCCGGGTTCACGCCCATGTCCTGGGCCAGGGACGTCGCCACCCTCCGGATGGTGGGTATGTTCCAGGTGCTCACGTCGTCCAGCTTCTCATGGGCATTAATAAAGGACGCCTGTGGAATGTCGCTGAATTCTGGCCGTAGGTCAGAGTGGAGCTCTGGTACTCGTGGGGGTGTGAGGGGGTCATACTCGTAGCCGTTGGCTTGTGTGGGCGTTGTGGGCGCCGCCGAGAAGCCATTGCTGTAGTAAGAGTTCATCTTGACGTGTGAGAGTGGGTCGTGGTGTTGCTGTGGGTCTTGCCGTGACCTCAGAGCGACTACTAATGACTGATAGCCGAGGGACATCGCCTTAAATATGTGTGGAGCATGACGCGCCCCCGTTGGCTGGGACAAAGGGATTTTTTTTCCCCTAAACGTAGCATTCTTGAGTTCCTGGAAAACTAGCATCCTGTGTGTGTGCGTGCGTGCGTGTGTGTGTGTGTGTGTTATGTTTACGTAGTACATACGTCAAGACAAATACTTGATGCATACATACGTAGTGTTTTTTTCATTAGTCTTAAGATCATTACTAATGTTGACCTTTTGAAAGCCGGCAGATTTTGAGGGCGGCATTTTGGAACCCTACTAAGACCATCTTAGGGGACTTAAGACAGTGCAGCGAGTGTAAACTAAGGCAGGGTTGGGGTCGTCTTAGGCCGTCACCACAACAACAATGGACTCCACCGGAGCTGCTTGCCTTTCTAGCTCATCGGGGCCTAAGAAGAGAACGCCGCTTCAAAGACCACTTGGATCCGTTACACCATAGTGATGAAGAGCTCTTGAGACACTACAGGTTCCCTAGACAAGAGATATTGGAACTGTGTGAAGAATTTGAGCCATTTATTGGTCGTCCAACCCAACGATCTCATGCCATCCCTACACATACTCGTCTTGATGGCATTACGCTTTTATGCGAGTGGAACATTCCAAAATGTGATTGGCGACGTTGCAGGTGTGACACAAGGAACTGTGAGCAAAGTGATTGGGCAAGTGACTGATATGTTACACGAGAAAGCAATAAGAGAAATCAAAATGCCCACCCGTGAAGAAATAAACAAGACTGTGCAGAAATTTTTCGCTCAGTGGGTTTCCAAAAGTGATAGGTGCAATTGATGGAACCCATATACCCATCAAAGCACCCAATGTAGAAGAACACTTGTTCGTTAACAGGAAAGGGTACCACTCCATTAATGTGCAAGTGGTATGCAACAGCGACAATCTCATCACCAGCACATCCATCAAGTACCCAGGCAGCACACATGACAGCTTCATGTGGAACAACAGCTTCCTCAAGGACAGATTTGTGGCTCGTGAATTTCAAGATACCTATCTTTTAGGTAAGCATAACCCTAGGTGATGTTAATGTTAATTTTTACCAAAATAGTTGCATTTTATTTGTGCATGATTTCGGTAAATTTCTAGTGTTTGCCCATATTCCCCCTCTCCCCCAAAACAAGCTGGGGACCTGTGGGAATGCGGGGTTTTGTGGTTGGGAACAAATAATGTGTCGGAAACATGTAATTTTGGAGTTGTGTAGGAGTAAAAATTCCCTAGATCTAGAGATATTTACCTAACCATACTTAACCTACCCTAGCGGGGGTTCCTCACTTAACCCCCCGGTAAGATACCCTAACCTAACCAAATTTAACCTAACCTGGCTGTTAGCTAGCGGACTCTGTTAGCTAGCGGGGGGTTCCTCACTTAACCCCCCGGTAAGATACCCTAACCTAACCAAATTTAACCTAACCTGGCTGTTAGCTAGCGATAAATCCAATCCATTTTCTCTAGATCTAGGGAATTTTAGGAAACCCCGAACTCAAAGACTTGTGGTTGCGACGCATATTTTGTACCTCAACCAAATATCCCGCATTTCCCCCAGGTCCCCAGCTTGTTTTAGGGGAGAGGGGGAATATGGGCAAACACTAGAAATATACCATGATTTATTATTGCTATAATAATGCATGCCCTATATATTAGATACCCCACTCTCTTATAAAGGGGAAATGATCAGGGGGTAAATGAAGGGTATGTTAAAGGCACAATATGTACCAAACAAATCACTTCACAAAAGGATGTTTTTAAAGTTAGATATACGTATTTGTAAATATTTGGGTAGAACTTACCAGTAAATTTTTACATTATGCCAAAACTCACTGTGACAAATGAAACTTTTTTTCCGGTAAGTTTTTACGTTTTAAATTAATCTGACATATATTACCGTTGCAAATCGTTTTTTTTTCTTCAAATTACTAGCTCTCTCCTCTCCCCCTTACGAAACAAGCTATTTGTGATCGAAATTGTAAACAAATAAATAAAAGACACTTCAAAACTTATTAGCAAAGAATAGCTCGGTCCTCATAAGATCTTAAGTAAACGAAACTTAACCGTAACCTGTGGCAGATGTTTTCCCAAACTGACGTTTCGACGACAGACACTTTGCTGAACGGACTTCTTGCTGCATGAACTTTTTGTCGAACGGACAATTCGTGAATGAACAACTCAATGAAAATATAACTACTATTTTTTTTAAGCTTATGTTAGGTTAGATTACGTCATGTATACAAATTATAAATCAAAGCTATAAAAAAAATGTTGGCGAAATGTCCGTTCGGAGAAGAGTCCATCAACGAAAAGTCAATTCGGCAAAAAAATACTTCAGCAGTGTCTCGTCAAAACGCCTGTTCGGAAACATTCGTCGGCAAAACGTCAGAGAACCATCGTAACCTAACTGTTTTATCGTCGTTGGCAACTCTTGGGCTAGTGAGCCTTTAAAGGTGTCATGGCCATCCATGGCTTGACCATAAAACATACTAAATAAGTAAACATGATTAGTTTGCCGTGTTTAAGGAAACTACTTTATATTTCAGGTGATAGTGCCTACGCATCAAGAGAACCATTCCTGATGACACCAGTGACTGACCCTGACACCCTTCCTGAGCACCGGTACAACAGCAGTCATTCCAGAACAAGGTCCGTCATCGAACGAACTTTTGGCATCCTCAAGTCTCGCTTCAGGTGCCTCCATCAGTCTGGCGGTTCCTTACAATATGAACCAAAAAATGTGTAAAAATAATTGCTGCGTGTATGTTTTTGCACAATTGCTGTATCAAGCGCAGGATTCCAATTGAAGATGTAGATGAGGAAGTGTATCTGTTAGACATTGGAATGAATGAAAATCTTCCAGATAATGGAAATGCAGTCAGAAATTATTTGATTCAGAATTGGTTTTCAGATTAGTTTTGCTTTACAGTCGGCGCAAAAATATTTAGGACGCCAAAAAACTTGAGGCGGGAATAACGTCCTTAGCTGTTTTGACAATTTCGGTGGGAGCGATTGAATTTTTTTACGTTTTTTGTATATCTTGCAGTGTATTAGAGTTTCTGCTGTAGATTCCTCGCTCCTGCCCGCTCTGTATCTTCCAAGTCATCATAGGAAGAGGTTGTTGTGTTTGGTTCTCCAACCTTCCTACTCCCCCATTCGGAGAACCAAAAACAACAACCTCTTCCTATGATGACTTGGAAGATACAGAGCGGGCAGGAGCGAGGAATCTACAGCAGAAACTCTAATACACTGCCAGATATACAAAAAACGTAAAAAAATTCAATCGCTCCCACCGAAATTGTCAAAACAGCTAAGGACGTTATTCCCGCCCCATGTTTTTTTGGCGTCCTAATTTTTTTTGCGCCGACTGTAGTATAAGGTAAGGTAAAGATGAGGGCATACGCTATGTTGCGGGTGGCCTTCGCTCATCTCCGTGCCATTAGCCCTTTGAGCCTGTGGTGGGTGAGGACCTCTTACCCCGGGACACAGGGCTAGTGTGACATCCGGATCACCACAGTTACCTTCCTCAGGTTTCTCCAGGTACCCATTTATCAACACCGAGAGGGAGAAAGAACCGCTGGGGTGGCTGCACGCCGACTTGACCTGGCCCGGATTCGAACCAGAGCCCGCAGATTCGTAGCCAGGCACGCTAGCCACTACACCTCTGAGGCGACAATTGGGTTGGGTAAGGATTATCTTTAATTAGTTAATGGTAACAATATGATGTATTGTGTAGTATTACCATACCTTGTTTGTAGTAGGTACTACATTGAATCAGCACCCCAGCATTATATAATAAAGTTGAGGTAGGTAACTTATCATAGGTGCAGCTCTCTTTGTGAATAACACTGGTCAAGTATATACAGTATTAGCAAATTTCTCTTGTCATGCCACATTTCCTTTACTTAACACCTCCATTACTTTCCATCATTCCTCCTTGTTATTCCACATGCTGCTTTGTTTCAGTTTAGGTGATGTATTTCTTTTAATTAGGTTTAGCATTGGATGGGTACAATTTGCAAAAAGCTTGTAAGTATAGTTAGAAAGGAATAAAACATTTGTATTTTACAGCCAGTTTGTTTTTTATTATTTGTTACTTTTGCAGTGACTCTATATGTGGCATGCATTGCCTTTAATTCACTAGCAATGGCTAAATTGCTTTCTGTTAAATGCCCTATTGCCCTCAATAGCTCACTTTGATTGGTGGCCATTGTTTTAAGAACTAAAGTGGACTCCTGCTGGCTTATATTACCCCTTATCTTTAGCTTTTGATGACTGGGTTTGGTGGATGGCTTGTTGTGGCTCAGGATGGTAGAGGGCTTGTTGTGGCTAAGGATGGTAGAGGGCTGGGGGTGGCTCAGGATGGTAGAGGGCTTGTTGTGGCTAAGGATGGTAGAGGGCTGGGGGTGGCTCAGGATGGTAGAGGGCTTGTTGTGGCTGAGGATGGTAGAGGGCTGGGGGTGGCTGAGGATGGTAGAGGGCTGGGGGTGGCTGAGGATGGTAGAGGGCTGGGGGTGGCTGAGGATGGTAGAGGGCTGGGGGTGGCTGAGGATGGTAGAGGGCTGGGGGTGGCTCAGGATGGTAGAGGGCTTGTTGTGGCTAAGGATGGTAGAGGGCTGGGGGTGGCTGAGGATGGTAGAGGGCTGGGGGTGGCTGAGGATGGTAGAGGGCTGGGGGTGGCTGAGGATGGTAGAGGGCTGGGGGTGGCTGAGGATGGTAGAGGGCTGGGGGTGGCTCAGGATGGTAGAGGGCTTGTTGTGGCTAAGGATGGTAGAGGGCTTGTTGTGGCTCAGGATGGTAGAGGGCTTGTTGTGGCTCAGGATGGTAGAGGGCTTGTTGTGGCTCAGGATGGTAGAGGGCTTGTTGTGGCTAAGGATGGTAGAGGGCTGGGGTGGCTCAGGATGGTAGAGGGCGGTGGCTGAGGATGGTAGAGGGCTGGGGGTGGCTGAGGATGGTAGAGGGCTGGGGGTGGCTGAGGATGGTAGAGGGCTGGGGGTGGCTGAGGATGGTAGAGGGCTGGGGGTGGCTCAGGATGGTAGAGGGCTGGGGGTGGCTGAGGATGGTAGAGGGCTGGGGGTGGCTGAGGATGGTAGAGAGCTGGGGGTGGCTCAGGATGGTAGAGGGCTGGGGGTGGCGCAGGATGGTAGAGGGCTTGTGGCTTAAGATGTTAGAGAGCTGGGGGTGACTCAGGATGGTAGAGGGCTGGGGGTGGTTAGATGTGGTGGGTAGCACATCACCAAGAGCATCCTCAACCTCCAGGTGCTCTTCTGCTGTTAAAGCTTTTTCATCTGTAATGAGAGACAGAATTATGTTTTCAGTGTTAACAATGGGAACTTGTTGCAGTTGAGAGGCATCTGTCGAAATGTATGAGGAAGGTATAAATATACCTTAGCAACATGAGAAAAGAATATAGGATATAATTACCTTAAAGTTTACACGACAAATATGAAGACTGATAGGAGTTTTGTGTATGTAAGTGTGAGAATGGAAGTGTGAAAGTAAATCGGATTTATGAGGAAAATATTTTTTGAGTTAGGGGTATAGTATAAATGGTCAAAAATCCCTAGATATAGGGAAAATTTATTGCATTTCTTCTAAGTCCAGAGACGTGTGAACCTGACAATCCTCACAAACAGAATGATAACCAGAGTGTCGAGCCCCCTCCTCCCACCCCTCCCACTTAGGGTAAGGTAAAATTTTGTTAGGTGACCGGGGAGTCTAGAGGGGCAGAGCCCCCCCCCCCCCCGTTAGAAGGTTAGGTTAGATTATCGGGTGATTATTGCTGAGAGGTTAGGTTAGATTACTGGGAGGTCGAGGGGAACCCCCCTCGCAAGGAGGTTAGGTTAATTTTTCGTAGATCTAGGGAAATTACTCTAGATCTCGTGTATTTTGGCCCTTTTACATAATTCCAAAAATACGGGTTTCCGATGCATTATTTGCTCCCCACCTGAAAACCCCGCATTCCCGCAGGTTCCCAAGCTTGTTTGGGGGAAGGGGAAGAGTATGGGCAAACACTAGAAATTTACCATACATCTTTGTGTATATATATATATAGATATAATAAATTTCTTTTAATCAGGAGGCCTTAATTTTTAATCAAATTAATCATTTATCTTATATCCAACTGCCTTGATTGTGTTGCTTGATTGCCTTGATGCTTTAATCGGAAAATATGAAAATAGGTAAATATGGTAGTAATATGTATACACAGGTGACTAACTCACCTTGAAATACAATCATGATGGGTTGCTCTGTCTCCATGCCACCAGCAACCCCTTCAATGGCTGTATTTTCAATGAGCTCCAGCACAGCTTCTTCCAAGGTAGTGAAAGGTTTTATTTCACTTTCACCTCCACCTGATGGAATAAGAACACAATAACATAAGAAAATAAGGAACCTACAAGAGGCCACTAGACCTACACGTGGTAGTTCCTGTTACTTAACACAATACCTATATCCACCTTTCATCCACATCCATGAAAGTGTCCACCCTCCTCTTAAAGCTCCCGCAAATAAGAAACCGTGGGTTACACTCATTCATTAAAAACACTGGGTATACATATCCTTATTGTCTGAAACAAAAAGATAACCTAATCTAACAAAGCTAACCACTTAAGATTTGTTTTTTAACTGCGCCATTATTGGGAGGGCCCGTTTTGATGTACTTTGTATTAATTTGCAAAGTTTTCCTTGGAAATCACTAACTACTTTTTATTGTGGGATGGGAATATAAAAATATAAAAAAATAGTGATTTCCTCGAAAGACATCCACCTGATTCATTCAGAACAGAAGAAAAAAATTATCAAAAAGGAATAGTTCCAATCAGAAATGGATATGGTTAGTTTTATACTAATATTATACTGTAGCTATATTCGTTAATGCTTCATTGTCAATGTTGTCAACTTATTGCAAAATTATCCATAGAAATATGAAGGCTTGACCCACCAGCTAGTAGGTTAATTGGCAGTGGCGGAACTGCGGAGGGCCACGTGCCCCCCTAGGTGACCCCTCATTTCAGGGCTTCCAACCATTTGAATAAAATGAAAAATAGGTAAAATGATGTGAAAAATTTGCAAATATATATATATATATATATTATATATTTATATATAATTATATATATATATATATATATATATATATATATATATATATATATATATATATATTATATATATATATTATATATCATATATATATATATATATTATATATATATATATATATATATATATATATATACAGTATATGAAAACTGGTGCCCCCCGTTTTTACACCCCTTGTTCCGCCACTGTTAATCGGTGAGGTTAGGTTGATTAATAAGCTTCTTGGGTAGGCGGTGAAATTAGGTTAATGGTGAGATGAGATCATAAGGAGATGAGGTTAATGGTGGAAACCCTGTTTGGGGTGGGCTGGGTGGACTAGATATGGTTTCTGTGTTTTTTGGGGTGGACTAGATATGGTTTCTATCCTAGCTGGGATATTATTTGATGAGGTTAGTACGTTGCTTTACTCGTAAATCACTTGGGATCTTGTCTCTTCACTAGAAATCCCCTGCCCACCAGCAGCCCCTAGTTTGCTGGGGGAGAGGGATATCTTTAAAAAAAAAAAAAAAAAGGGTTAATTTCCAGATGAACACCTACTCCCTTTGGTGGACGAAACGTGTTTTTTCTGGCGAGTTTTTATGTTTTGAATTAATCTGCTAACCAGTTATGTCGGAAATAACTTTTGTGATTTGGAACAAAAATGACAAAAAACTAATTGACCCTAACCGAACATATACCTAACCTAACTATATAAAAAACAATGATTTGCGACAGAAATGGTTAGCAGATTCATTCTAAATGCATCAAAACTCACCAGAAAAAAAATATTTGTCCACCAAAGTGAATTAGGTATTCATTTGGAATAATACCTAAAAGAGTCGGGATTTCCAAAGGGAAAGGGGTGTCAGAATCGTTTAAACAATATCAAAATCTGTAGAAAAATTTCGATACGAAAGTGCAATGGGTGAAGGTTGATTGAGTCTTAAAACCTGACCCCTCGCTCCCCTCACACCTGACCCCTCGCTCCCCTCACACCTGACCCCTCGCTCCCCTCACACCTGACCCCTCGCTCCCCTCACACCTGACCCCTCGCTCCCCTCACACCTGACCCCTCACTCCCCTCACACCTGACCCCTCGCTCCCCTCACACCTGACCCCTCGCTCCCCTCACACCTGACCCCTCGCTCCCCTCACACCTGACCCCTCGCTCCCCTCACACCTGACCCCTCGCTCCCCTTACACCTGACCCCTCGCTCCCCTCACACCTGACCCCTCGCTCCCCTCACCTAACCTCTCGATCGCTCCCCTCGCACACCTGCTGACCCTATTCTGACACACATTCCTGTGGCAATAAGACTTATTCTTGATACCTCACCTGTTTTCATTAGCTCCTTGTTTTTTGCAGCCTTTCCTTTCACCTGCGACCTTAGGTCTGCAAATTTCTTTCTCACTTCTTCAACCTCTCTGTACACGCCACCGCGAGCACACACTGTTGCAGTGATGGATGTCCAAACTTCCTTCTTCACTGCAGCAGTGAGGGAGTCACTGAACTTCCCCATCAAAGTGCCCTTGTTCTGCTTGACAGCCTCCACCAGGACAAACAGTTCATCGCTGATGAAGTTCGGTTTTCTCGAACGCTTTACAGTGGGCTGCTCCATGGTCACCGGTGTGTGTCATCAGCTGTGGCTGGTGTTGTTGTTTATACGTATTTCCCGCCATATACAGACTTGTGTCGCTCACGCTGATTGGTTAAAGTGGAAGTGGTGGCACTAAGAAGGTCTTAGCCCTACACGAGGCTAAGATGAACTCCGAAAATGCCTCCTTAGTAGTCTTCTTGGCCTGGTATAACTAAGTCGGTCTTAGGACGCTAAGAGGGTGTAGTTTAGAGCCCCTTCCAAAATGCCGCCCAGCTGGTAAGCAGCGGGGTCTACATGGGTCCTTACTGAAGGATTTTTGTCGAAAATGAATTATAAATAGTGATGTATGTGCCACTATAGAGGCGTATACATGCTCTCCATTGATTAACATTAACCATGGAATAATATTGACCCAGTCAGAATACGACTGTTTTCACTCACACGACAATACGTAGCTGGTCACCAGCATGTGTAATGGATTGGCAAATTTTTTCTTTATTTTTTGTATTAAGGATATGACAGACTGGCCCACGAGAAACCTTCAAAATTACACTTAGCAACGTGAAGAAGACTTCGGTTTTTCTGTGAATTAAATGGAATAATTTATTTCTCGACTTCTAGGACTCTATTTGGAGCAGCAAAAAATCTAGAACTGTCTTAAGATGTATTCTATTTTTTGAAATAAGTATAGTAGCTCAGAGAAGTCTATTTCATGCAATAATCATTTTTTTCCCAAGCGTCTGTACTGACGCCTTAAAATATCCATCAAATAATGACAAGCTTCACTTGATATTTATTTTGCCGCCTTTGCCATGACATACGTTGTGAAACCATTTTTTTTGTAATGGAATAATCATCCATCAATATAATAAAAATATTTTCAGGAGGTTTAAACACGTGGAATAAGGTCAAAATAATGGTTGAAGATAAAGTATAGCTGGACTCCTGGTGTCCGGGTGGGGAGGACGCGTGGGCCAAGCCCAAGCCGCTGCCGCTCTGCCGCCCCACCGGCACCACTGCACTCGCCCCGCAATCACTTGGCCGCCGCTCCTCCTTCTTGCCACCGCCACACCAACCTCCTGACGCGTAAGTATATTTTCTGTGCACTCTGTAACACTTCCTTGATCTATATATTGCACTGGGGATTATTGAATGCCTGCAGTGTAGTGAAAAGGGATTTATTGTTGTGGTGGGGCGGCGGGGCGGGAGGCCGGTGATGGCGGCGGCCGGGCCTCCAGCCGCGGCCTCAAATCTCCCGCCAAAATACCCAGTCCGACCTTTTTTTTGCGCGGAGAACAAAAAATTCCTTAAAAATAGCTATCTTTATTATGATTAATTTGTATTAACAGGAGACGTGGTGGGTGTTGATTGTTGGCTGTCTACGTAGTGCAGGTCCCCGTTATTGAGAAAATGGCGTCCTGTTACTAGAGGTAGAGTAGGCCGGAGGAGAAAGATGGGAGGAGGGGGGATCACCTCTGCTCTGAGTTTGTTTGGAGGGAAGGGAGAAAAGAGGGAACTGCATATTGTTTAGAGGTTTTCATGACGCAGCGTTGGTGGAAATAGTCAAGCAATGGCATGAAATGGGATAATGTATATTAGTAATAGTTTTATGATCAAACAAGCGATAAGATAGAAGTTACGTTTCTCTACCTCACTAGGTGGCAGGACCGCGGCCAGCAGGCAGACGACGGCTGGCTAGCGCGGGCTTGAGTGAGGTCCCCCGGGCCGCCGTCCCCGGGATATACCACTGCCGTCTGTCATAGAGACTGCAGTGGATATACCAGCATTAGTGGTGGGCGTATCGATATCAAAATATCGATACTTTCGATACCACCTTTGTATCGAAAGTATCGATACTTTTTTCTTGGTATCAAGTATTATGAATACTCAAGAAGCATACGCAAAACATTTGTGAAATTATACAAGAAAGTAAAAAAATGCCACATACCAAATAATTTTTTTACTTCTGGCAACTCCCTACGTCAGTGTGTGTGTGTTTGCGGCGGTAATTTCAAAATGAGTGGGATGGTTGACTTCTGCTACGATACTGATGAAATACCGGTTGGTAAGTGACCATGAATTACTGAACCTATCATATTTTCGTTTGTGTTAGTGGGGGGGCTTATGCCTTGTGTATTGCATGTACTATCAGTGTGGAGAGAGATGAGTATTGAGCTGCCGCCATATGACTATAGACAAGACGTGTTTACTAAACACGTCTTTTCTGTAGTCATATGGAAAACACGTCTTGTCTGTAGCCATATAAAAAATGCACAATCCTAAAACATTTTGGTAGTAGTGGTATTTAGAATAGTATAGAATAGTAGTATTTAGGGGAGGTGGTAGCGGAGTGAAAATAATAAACGTCTCCGACTGGCGTTCTCGGTGACCCGAGTTCGATCCCCGAAGAAAACCAAAACCTTTCTGCACCGTCGAGTGGCCTAAGAACACCCACATGCCCTGCCCATCAACTCTACCTTCGATTGCGAGTGCATCGGAGGACACAGGGGGGCGGCATGAGCCTCTAATCACAGGCGTCACTATAAGAATCCTGCCTGCGCCACCACGGGCGAGGACCAGCCATCAAAGCCCTCAAGTGAACCTCCAGAGCCTACCATCCGAGCCCTGGGTCACCACTGCCTACAGGCGCTATAGGCACAAATGTAAAAAAAAAAAAAAAATTATGATAATGAAAAATATTGATATCATTATTATAATTATTATTATTTATTAATATTATTATTATTATTATTTTTTTTATTATTATTATTATTATTATCATTATAATATTTTTCAGGTTTATGGAACTGTCGACGATGGGAATTCTCGTCGAAACAGACGTGGAAATGTTAACCTAACCTGGACATTGGCACCTAACTTAACCTAACTGATCAAGCTAACGATAGTATTTCATCCCTGAATGCAGAAACACGGGTTAAACTTGATTAAATGTATATATTGAGAATGAAAATATATCAAGAATTGGAACACTCGAAGACGGCGGCGAGAATTCCTATCGGCGACAGTTCCAGGTACCATTTTTTATACAAGTTAGTTACTCATAATAACCGATACTTCAAGCAAAGTACTTGGTATCGGTACTCGATACTTCCGATACCGAGCTGAAAAGTACTTGGTATCGTATCGAAACGAAAGTACTCGTATCGCCCACCACTAACCAGCAGGCCTGTTCGATGGGCGGAGCGAGCTTACGTGATGACGTCATCAACAGAAGTATAAGAACGGGGGGGGGGGATGACTTTGTCCAGTTTAATTTTGCCTATACCAAATACGTTTATCAGTATAAATGATATACTGTTATCTTGTTTATAATGTTTGTCACCTTTTGTAGTGTCAATTGTGGTTTCTGCCTACATCGTGAGTAGCGCTGACTCTTCACGTTATAAACAAAGTTAAATTGGCTCCCAGGGCAAAATACACAAAAAATGAAACTACATACTATGTCGAATTTATTGCACATTTGGCAGATGAGTAAGTGAAGCAAGACATCTGTCAGTTTTGTGGGCTCAAGCCCCAAGGTCAATCAGTGATCTCAAATCATCTCAGATCCTGTGCAATGAGTTACTAGTTCAGGATTTAAGGCCTCTTCCATTTGCGACATTTCAAGAACCAGTTCACGGAACCCAAGAGTTCAGGCGTTCCATTTGCGCACGAAAACCTGGGTCCGAGGCAAAGCGCGTAGTGACTCAGCAAAACCCGTGAACTTTCTCTACTCGCATTGAGAGGTGGGTAGCCTGGGTAGAGTTTTCAGTTCATAACAAACAATGGTCGCCTTGGGCCCTATTTCTCTTATCGTGAAGGGTTTTCCGCATGCACGAGTCGGAGAGGATGTCAGACGGCATAAAAGAGGCCCTGGTGGAGGCCATGCGTTCCCGCAATCTTAAACGTGATATGATCCCTTCACATACCAGCTAGCTGAGTTATATCTCGCGTTATCTCTCTCGTTATCTCTCGTTATCTCTTGTTATCTCGTTATCTCTCGCTATCTCTCTTGTTATCTCTCGTTATCTCTCGTTATCTCGTTATCCTCTCTCTCTCTCCTCTCTCTCTCTCCTCTCTCTCCTTCTCTCTTCTCTCTCCTCCTCCTCTCTCTCTCCTCTTCTCTCTCTCTCTCTCGTCTCTCACCTCGTTTTCTCTCTCTCTCTCTCCGTTCTCTCATCTCTCTCTCTCTCTCTCTCTATCTCTCTCTCTTCTCTCTCTCTCTCTCTCTCTCTCTCCTCTCCTCTCTCTCTCTCTCTCTCCTCTCTCTCTCTTCTCTCTCTCTCTTTTCTCTCTCTTCTCTCTCTCTCTCTCTCTCTCTCTCTCTCTCTCTCTCTCTCCTCTCTCTCTCTCTCTCTCTCTCTCTCTCTCTCTCTCTCTCTCTCTCTCTCTCTCTCTCTCTCTCCTCTCTCTCTCTCTCTCCTCTCTCTCCTCTCTCTCTCTCCTCTCTCTCTCTCTCTCTCTCTCTCTCTCTCTCTCTCTCTCTCTCTCTCTCTCTCTCTCTCTCTCTCTCTCTTCTCCTCTCTCTCTCTCTCTCTCTTAAATTGCCTCGCCAGCTGAGTATGTTTGTAAACAAAAAACGGGGTTTTTGCGTTCCATTTGTGACACGGGAACCCAACCCTGAACCCAACCCTGAACTGAAAGAACTGGTTCATGCAACTTGGGCACAAATGGAAGAGGCCTTTAAGACAACTGCGTTTTGCCCCTTATGTTACCTCCTCTGGACTATGGGGAGGTATAGACCAGTGACAAGCGACGATATTGTTGTTATTTCGTCACTCCATAAGGCAGGGCACTCTGTAAACTATATCGCAGAAAACACAGGCGTTAGTGTCAGAAGTGCCAGGCGGTGGGTGCACCTGATTTCAAACTGGTGGGGATGATTTGCCGCGCAAGAGGCTACCCCCTGGCAGGCCTCGTAAAACCCAGCCAAGCACACTTGGCATCATCAAGCAGGTTATTGAGAAGTGTCCCAGTATTTCTGGCAGACATTTAAAGGAAAGTAACCCTGAACTGCTGAATGAAGTATCTGTCAGGACAGTGCGTCGTCGAATACACGACCTTGGTTTTAAAAATGTGTTTCTGCCCAAACTTCTCTTAAAAGAGGTTCAGAAAGACAACAGACTTCAGTTCTGCGAAAAATTTAGTTTGAGAAAAATTAAACACAACGAAGAAGAAAGTAGAGAATTAACCAAAACAGTGTAAGTCATCACGTGCAAATGCTCCAAATGTATCCTTTTTTGTTACTAGAATTTAAAAAATTTGCCCAATGATCCTCTATACAAACAGAGCTGAGCACTAAATACATTGAATGTATTTAAATACTAAAAACATGGGAGAAATGTATTTAAATACTAAATACTAAATACATTTTACGAATGTATTTAAATACTAAATACATCAATTGTATTTAGATACATTTGTAAATACATTTTCAATACACACACATTTTAACATGTCCGAAAAAGATTAATTTCCTTAGGATTTCCTTAGATTTTGGGTTTCCTTAGAAATTTCCTTCTCCGGCCTAAATTTCCTTGAAATCAGGACATTACCTTGCCAGTGGAAATACTGGTTCACTGTAACATCAGGGATGCCAGATTGTTGGGCTGGTTTATGGCCAAATTAACTGATAAAAAAAGTATTAAATTTTTTATATTAAATGTATTTAAATACTCGTAAAAGTATTTGAATACTGTATTTAAATACATGACAACCAATGTATTTCTAAATACACAAATGTATTTAAATACAATTTTATTTAAATACTGCCCAGCTCTGTATGCAAACAATGGGAATAACTATTTTATAATTTTATAATTTACATTTTACTGTGATGCTGGTCTACATCAATGCATATGAATGACTCCTAAAATAACACCTATCACCGGATGAGCCTTATCTTGTGGTATGTCTGACCGTTGCCAAAATGCAGCAACTTTTTTTGTTCGGGTCAGTTTCTGCTAACTCAAGCTGTTTAAAGGTGCTTGTGCAATTGTTTTTTTGGGGGGAAATCTTACGAACTGGCGTCAATACATAGATGCATTCTAAGTTTGACTAATATTTATAACATGACTAGATTAAAGTATTTTTCACCTTTCTACTGTTTCAAAAATGAAATGTGCAAACATTAACTTTTTCATAGGCTAGGTTAGGTTAGTTTAGTTTAGTTTGAGAGTTAGGTTAGTTTAGTTTGAGAGTTAGGTTAGGTTAGTTTGAGGGATAGGTTAGGTTAATTTAATGGTTTGATTAGGTTATTATTTGATGCTTTTACAAATGAAGTGGTTTTTTTCCAGTCAAAACTTCTAAAAAGTGTATTTTTAGATGTTTTCATCACTTTCGAATTGCAAAAAAAAACGCGAAAAAAACTATCCATTAGGATTCACATAGGAGCATCACATATTAAGCGGAAAAAAAAATAGAACTTTTCTGTTAATCTTTGCAATAGTCGTAAAGTAAATTTTTACCCTAATTTTTTACATACAGTATTATTGTTTGCTGGGCGTCAAGAGATAGATGCATTCTAATTTTTTACATACAGTATTATTGTTTGCTGGGCGTCAAGAGATAGATGCATTCTAATTTTTTACATACAGGATTATTGTTTGCTGGGCCTCAAGAGATAGATGCATTCTAATTTTTTACATACAGGATTATTGTTTGCTGGGCCTCAAGAGATAGATGCATTCTAATTTTTTACATACAGTATTATTGTTTGCTGGATGTTGTGTAGTTTGTTGAGAGACCATCAGATGGATGGCTTTGAAATATATCCCCTGTGGATAACTGTCTTCATAATCCACACAGATTGGTGGCTTACCGATAATATTGTGTTTCAGAGAAGCAATGGCGGAAGACACTCCCGTAGACACCCCTAAGCGCAAGCGTGGCCGCCCCCCAAAGGCCGAGAGTGAAAAGGTCGCCCCCAAGCGCAAGGCCGAGAGTGATGATGAGTCCGCCCCAAAGAGGGGGCGAGGCAGGCCCAAGGGCAGCAAGAATAAGGGATCCGTGGCCAGCAAAAAACCTGCATCTACGGGCACGGTGAGTGGCCGCCTTCATGTTATTACACACATTGGTTTGGATCAATTACAATTATCATTAACCCCTTCACGCCCAGATTTTTCCTTTGCTATATAAAATTGTCTTGTTAGCCATAAAATTACGAAAAGTAACTGAAAATACCAAAATATTTAGTCAACAATAATACTAAACAGGTCATATCTATAAAGTATTGCTTATAATTCACTAAAAATAGTCTTAATGGTACCCAAATTACAATGGAAATTACGTTCTGGGTCTCAAGTGGTTAAGTGTTCTGTTTAATACAAATATAATTAAAATTAGAAGGAAATACTGATTACTTTTTCATATACTACAATTACTTGATTTTGATATTTCCATAGTAAAAACAGCTGTGAAGTGTGGGGCGGGTGTATCCAGCTTCTTTCCTGTGAATACAAGAGTGAGGCAAGGGTGCGTCCTTGCCCCATCACTTTTCAACGCTTGTATGGACTGGGTATTGGACAAGGTTGTAGATCAAAGTGATTGTGGAGCATCCGTCGGCAACACCAAGATCACTGATCTTGTTTTTGCCGATGATGCAGTAATCTTTGCTGAGTCGCTGGAGGTCCTGGTGATGGCTCTCGAGGCGCTGCACGAGGAGGCAAAGCCCTTGGGACTTGAGGTCTCCTGGCTCAAGACCAAGGTCCAGGTGTTTGGAGACTTACTAGATGAAGCAGTACAGTCTGTTCATGCGTGTGGCGAGGACATTGAGATCTTGGAAAGTTTTACATACCTTGGTAGCGCAGTCCATAATGACGGCGGGTCACGTCAAGAAGTCTTACGGCGGATTGGCATAGCCCACGATGTTATGGACTCGCTCAGCGGGAGTATTTGGCGTTGTCGGTACCCTGTGCAGAAGGACAAAGATCCGGATCTTCAAGTCGCTTGTGATCCCTGTCTTACTCTATGGTTGTGAGACATGGGGCCAGATGCTGAGAGTGAGCTAGGGCGCCCTATCCACTAGGGCGCCTGTGGTAAGGCGAAACGCCCTCCCACCGCTATGCTCAGTCGAGATTGCTGCCTTAGTGGCACCGCTAAAGGCGCTGAAAACTAAGGCATGGTCAGACCCTGACTTAGTGAGCTGCTGTGGGCCTTTGACAGACATTCATCTTCTGTTTATAAAGCAAATACAGCCTTGTTTCAGTTCCTACAACGTAACAATTGGTGTTTACGTATTAATAGTGTTGCAAGGTGTGTATGAATTGATCGTGCAAGACTAATGCGGCATTATAGGGTGTTATATGCTGGTGATAAGAAATGTTGTGTTGTGTGTTGGTTAGGGGCGGGCGGCGGGCGGCGGGCGGCAGGTGCTCCGCCCGCACTAAAATGTTGTACTATTATACGATATTATCATACTACCAGATGATATTTAGGACAGCTGAACATACCATCATCTTCACGAGACATTAGTGCATATCATGAATGTATAAAAATTGCAGTAAACTATACCTATAATGAGATAATGAGAGCAAAATGAAATCGTGTATAAACTTTTTTTTCACCTTTTTTTATTCATCTTCTCCTTATTCCTGGAATGTTGCTTGCATTAAATTTTCACTCACTGTCCCGGAATCGGCACACCTTAACGATTATCATGGTGTATGGCACGTCCCAATGCAAAAATATATAAGTGGTCAAAACCTGCGTTGAACGTCAAACTTGTGATGAAACAGCTTTTGGCGGGGGAGAGCGGTGTATCCTTGCCATAAGTGCTTGGTTAGGGGGGGAGGGACAACATTCCTTGCTTCAGCAGAGACGTGTTCAAGCCTTGTGATTGGTCGAAGCTGCCTAAGCAGCGCTCAGATAGGCAACGTGATTGGCTAGTAGGATTCTCAGACCACGCCCACGCCATAGGCTTTGGAGGTGTAAGGCAGTGCAAAAGCGCCTGAACTTTCGACTGTACATGGGCTTTAGTCGGTGCCTTAGCCGGGCCGTTACAAAAGCGCCTGAAGACGGGTAAGGCGCTCTTTTCGCCTTACCTCTATGGCACTTCTCAGCATCTCCCCCATGGACACTAAATAGTGACTTGAAGAGACGAATCAATGCCTTTGGTAATAAGTGTCTTCGCAGAATCATGGGGTATCGCTGGGATGATTACGTGTCAAATCAGCGATTGCACCGTGAGACTGAATCGAGGCCTATTACCTGCATAGTCCGTCAGCGCTAACTTCGGCTATATGGGCATGTGGCACGCTACCCTGAAACCGATCCTTCCCATCGGGTTGTATCTGTAAGAGACAATCCGGCGTGGAGGAGGCCAAGGGGGCGCCCACAAGGCTCGTGGCTGGGGTAAGTTGATGTTTCTTGTCGAGAGCGGCTTGGTATGGGAAAGGAGCCTGCATGGGAACTCGCGCGTGGTGACCCCCTGGAGTGGCGTCGTAGGGTGGGCGAGGCGACGCGCCCCCCGGCGTATGCCCCCAATGATTGATGATTGATAGTAAAAAAAATAGTATTCAATTGCTTATTCTTGCATGGTATAATAAGCTGAACTAATTGCTGATTATTGAAGAACAATTAAATTAGGAAGTTTGTAGATTTGATCAAATATGAAATGAAGTTGATGCAGGTAAAACTTCAAGTGCAAAATGCAATTATAGAAAAATCATTAATATAGAAATTGAAGACTTGCAGATTACATATAATATTTAAGTTCAATGGAAATAGGTTGCCTATTAAAGTATTTCAATTATTAGTAACTCAAAATGTTTGAATAATGTTTTTTATGTAAATTAATACATAGGTATTAGGTACTGATGTGGACTGACTGACTACAAAACTTGAATCAAAAGAAACTACATGTTAACCTTTTTACTAATTTAGACAAATACTAATTTCTTTTATCATCTTAATTTTAATCATCTCTGGTTATTATGTTTCATTCACCCTTCGAGCAAGAAAGAAACATATCCCAGTTGCACCTAATCAAGATTAGTTCACGGAAGATGGAAGGTCCTACCTTTGCTCCATTTGCCTTTTAGAATTTCCAGCAATACAAAACACACTGAGGGTGCAGTGGTAGCTGGGCACACTGACACCTCCAGCTAGGGCTATTTCGTGAAAGCATCCTGACAGGAGAATCTCTCCAATAACCAAATGAAAGGGCCAGTGTTAAAAAGACACATTCTACTTCTACTACTATTGATGCACATTCCTATGAGGAACTCCCTCAAGGGCATGGTTGCAACAGAAGAGTCCATATATTCCTGTCCTTGGATGCTGTAATCCTCTCATTCTTCTCGCCCCTTTCTCTCACACTCTTAATACTTCACTAAGGCTCGTCCTCTATAACCCATTGTATCTATGACACTCGTGCATACACCTAGACATCTTTTAATGCACAAGTTCCATTCAATGAAAATCGTGAGTTAAGAAAAAAATGAATTAAACTTCATAATCATCTTTCTGTTTAACGTAAGATTTTCCCATAATGTCTTATGAGGTAAGACTCGATAATAAGCTTCCATTTATCTGTATCCAGTGCCTCAACATTTTCAATGCCCAATGCTGCACTCCATGCCCAATGCTGCACAATGATCCTATCACTTTCCTCCCTTGCAGCGCTCTTTCCATTGTCTCGCCTTCCATGCTTGTACATAATTGAACCAATATACGTAAGTTCCTGAACCTCTTACAATATTTTCCCGTTCAGCCTAATTTCACTAGGAAAGCTCAGTCTGCTCTGTGGTTTAGAAAAGTTACCTAAGAAAAAAAAATAGGGAGGAATAAATGAGTAGAAAAAATGGGCTTGACAAAACTGCAACCTGTTAGAAAAATGGGGAGGAAATGTGAAAGAGGTGGAAGATGTCCTGA
Source organism: Chionoecetes opilio (assembly GCA_016584305.1). Classification (NCBI taxonomy): domain Eukaryota; kingdom Metazoa; phylum Arthropoda; class Malacostraca; order Decapoda; family Majidae; genus Chionoecetes; species Chionoecetes opilio. The sequence continues at coordinate 249,290 of JACEEZ010021714.1, forward strand.
TGGATGTTTTGAAAAGTACGGGCAGGATATTATGACCCGTGTCTTAAGCCCGGTTCCCACCTTCCCGGTTGTACGGCCGCCATACAACAACAAAGACGTCACAATGACGTCACAACAAAGTCTACCGCACCGCCGTACCGCTGTACGGCCGCCGTACAAAGTTAAATTCAAGTCATCTCTCCCGCTCGGCGGTGTCCGCTCGAGCGGAGTTGCCAACTGTGCCCAGTTACCACAAATACCACTCAAGTGGTGATGATGGTGACGTCATTGTTGAGCGGTGTTGTTGTAAGACGGCCGTACAAGCGGGCTGATGGGAACCGGCCTTTATAGGCCTGGTCCACACTTCACGTATTTGCTACGTCCGTCTTGTTATCGTGACGTCACAGTGACGTCACGATGACGTTACCTCGTCTCATTGGTCGATCACTCCCGCTCGCTCATCAGAAAACATTGCAGTATAAAACCTCCTTGCTTTCCTTACTTCCTCCCTTTTGTACCCCATGACACACCTATTACTCCCTTCACTATATCCCCCTTCACTTCCTGGCCAATTTATATAGCGCTACAATCCCCTGACAACAGTCTATTGCAAAGCTTACAAGTGGAATCTGTATAGCGGGGTCCACAAGTGTTAACACATATCGCAGTCGTGGCTGTATTTTTCAAGTCACTAATAATTACTACCTATGGGGAGTTTTCTAATAAGCTCACGCTTAAACCTGTCTCTCCGGCTGTCACATCCTCAGCACTTTCAGCCTGAATGATCTATCATTTACCGTAAATTCCCTGTGCTTTTTCGGGACAGATCAGAATTACCCTTCAATACAACAACTGAAACAGTTCTTAATAAAACATGTAGTTTATCATTTTATTTATCTGCACTTGGTGAAAATATTGGCAAAACAATTGAATACTTGAAAACTCATTCTTTAAAAATCGTCTTTTCATGGAAAAACGCAAGTTCAAGCAGAATGAGGCTTCAGGAAATATTTACTTGTATGTAAGCATTCACTGAGTACCTGTTTTGGGTGTGTCTGTCTGTCTTGCGACGAACATTTAACCAAGAACTAATTTAAGTGCTTGGCACCTCAACGAACAGTCCGGGATGGAAGACAGTTGAAAGCGTTTGTTTACTATTTCCGTCTCGAAAGACGAAAGTCTCCTTTATGTGGGAAACGGTATGTGGGAGCGGATGCCACGAATATTCCAGTAGAGGATAGAGAGTGTGATGAGATAAGCGGGTGATAATAGCTAGGATGACAGTCTCTGGTATTGAGAAGTTAGGAGTATCAGAGATATGAGCCATGAGGTAAGGAGCGGGGGCGCTGAGCTGAGTTCCTACCCGTGTGGTGTCTACAGGAAAGTGGATGATAACAGATCCTGCCGGCGGGATGGTTTCTGTGGAGATGCTGAACGCCACACTCTGTTTTGGTTAAATGTTCGTCGTAAGAGAGACATATACACCCAAAACAGGTACTCAGTGAATGCTTACATACAAGTAGATATTTCCTGAAGCCTCATTCTGCTTGAACTTGCGTTTTTTTATGAAAAGACGATTTTTAAAGATTGAGTTTTAAAGTATTCAATTGTTTTGCCAATATTTTCACCAAGTGTAGACAAATAAAATGATAAACTACATTTTTTATTAAGAACTGTTTCAGTTGTTGTATTGAGGGGTAATTCTGATATGTCCCAAAGAAGTACAGAGAATTTACGGTAAATGATAGATCATTCAGCCTCACAGAGCAGAGGATGTGAGATGCGCGAGGGACATCTGGCGGCTTAGCTTTGAAAACTCCCCATTACACGGCCTGTAGAGGGTGTTGATGGCGTAGCGTGATACTGTAGGAAGGATGGTATATAGTAGCTACTAGAGGGGCACGTGAGAGGGTTAGAACTAGTTCAACTAGAGAACACGAGAAATAACGCATTAATATACACAAGAGGTAGTGGTAGAGTACCTTAATATATATATCTTTATAGAGATACCCTAGGTAGTGGTGGTGGTCGAGCTTACAGTCAAGCAGCGGTGCCGCTGTTCTCCCTTCAAGCAGCGGGACACAATATTTTCACATCATGTATGTCTTCCTTTACTAATATTGTCTTCCAGAATCACTGATAATAAATATATTTTAAACCAGACCTTGGAAACAGCATTATTTTGATATTGCAAAACTTAGTTACGTATAATGTTCTATAAATTGTGGCACCACCGCTCACGCAGCCCGCCAAAAGAATTGGAGGCTCCGAATATTTTGCCTCCAGACGCACGTCTTTCAAGGTCACACAAGCAGGAAGTGACGTCACGGTGACGTCACGTTGGCAGGACGGACGTAGCAAATACGGGAAGTGTGAACCCCGCTTTACTCAAGTCCATGAGAAAAATATTCAGAATGCATACATTTCAGGACGTGTTCAGTTTCTTCCCTGTAAAAGGAAGGGTACACATAAGTGACCCAGAGACAGTTTAGCTATGTCTATACTATTATTGATGGTCACATGTGCAAGTTTGTCGTAAAGTCTTTATTAGCTTTATTTTATTATTCATGGGATCACAAAAAAGAAACTGCTGAAAAACAAAACCACTCCCACTGAAACACCCATTCCTGATAAACTGGGCAAGAAAGTGAAGGCCTGGACAAAACATGTCTTAATAGAGTGCATGAACACATACGCAGCATTCCTGTGACGATCAGCCACTACTTGAGCTAAATGTCATCATAGTAAATATGTGGAGGTTGCTTCTTCTTGTGACCTTTGTCGCTTAGTATCGCTTCATAGGTCCTCTTGTAAGCTTTGCCCATTATACTCACAGGTGCCAAAGTAGCCTCTTGTGCATTATCTAGGTATTGTATTATTTCTGTATAGCCCTGTCACACTTGAGTGCTCTCCCTTTGTGGGACAGTTCTATGAGGAACGCAGGCAGATCAAGGGAGGGATCCGTGCAGAGGTGCCACATGTGCTTTCTGCCCCGTTACCCTCAAACACATCACTAACAACCAGACGATGATATTCACGTTATAGGCTATTTTTTATTGGTCTTTCTGCGTGTATGTTCCCCATGTTATTGATTCCCATTCAGGAGTACAGCAAGGGATTTAATGTCAGCTACACCTTGAGTTATGATATAATGGATAGTATGTCTAGTTACATCATCATGTTTCTGTTTCTCAGATCTTCCCATAATGTGGTTAGACTGTCAATGATACGCTTCCAATTCTATTATAGTCTGCATTTATCATTTAAATTTGCAGCAAGAGTTTTACGGCTTGGATGCTCTTCCTGACAGGCAACCTCTGTTTTCAGCTGAGGGCCTAGATGGATTGCCTATGTTCTTCTTCTTGTGACCTTTGACTATTTTAATATCGCTTCATAGGTCCTCTTCAACTTCGTTTCCTCTGTTAACAAACTTGTCAACTCTTCCCTTGTTTATTTCACCTGGGATGCTAAAACATTTTCATTAGTTTTCGATCCTTATGCTATCATCCTAATGCATTGTCTCCTTTGTTACAATCTATTATAGGGAGAAACTGGTTCGCAAATAGGGTGGTGAATGATTGGAATGGACTCAGTCGTCAGGTGGTCAATGCGGAGTCTTTAAAAGGAGTCTGGATAAATTCATGGTTAGGGAAGAGAGGTGGATGTAGGTAGAGTTAAGTAACAGAAACTACCTTGTGTTGGTCTCAGGGCCTCTTGTATTCTTGTATACTTGTATTATTTTCTTAGGTTCTTCAACTTCGTCTCCTTCGTTAACAAACGTGTCAACTCTTTCATTGTTTATTTCACCTGGGATGCCAAGACATTTTCATTCGTTTTCGATCCTTATACTAACATCCTAATTCCTTGTCTCCTTTGTGTTCTTATCTCCCAGCACTGCGTTTGGAACACTTGTGAAGTTTACAATACGTACTTTGTTTCCTTCCTTTGTTTCTGTCCCCATACAGCCCTAACACCGTACACAGGGCCCAGTCTTCCTGCTCTAGCCTCCTGTCCCACTCCTCTCTGCCTAGGACTGTTACTATTATTTTTATCATTCCTCATCATTGTGTTTAACGTCAGCTTTTCCCATGATATCCTAAGAGGTTAGAAGGTTAATGATAGGCTTTCATCTATATACATTGCCTCAACCTCTTCGATGCCTACTGTCACATTCCCCTTTTTTTGGGCATTAAATCAATCGATCTAAATTGCCTAATGCTGCCAGATCCTCTTCAACACACTGCCTCCATGTCTTCCTTGGCTTGCTTAGTGGACGGCGATCTGGGACTTCCACTCCAACAGCTCTTACCTGTCTCATTACCTTCTCTCCTCTTCACGTGCCCAAACCACCTCAAAATCTCCTTACTCTCAGCACTGTACTCAGCTCCTTCAATCCACATTTTCTGCCAGCTCTTCACTGGACACTTAATCTCTCCATGTGATCCTAGCCATATACTTAAACATTCTCCGATCACATCCAACCAACACATCCTGCAACTTCTTCGTCAAAGCCCATGCATGTCTCGGAACCATACAGCAATACTGATCTTATATGTGCTTCAGAATTCAAATACTCTTCCTTCCTCTTCTAAAGGTTTTATTGTAAAACCATAACTATTTGACTAATGGCATTAGCATCAGTTCATCAGCATAATAGCAATAGTTCATCAGCACAAGTGTATAGTTTTCTCACCAGCATAAATTAGTTTTTTAAGTTGGCAAACTTCCTCACTGAATGTATTACTTTGTCTTCAGAGCAAGCGAGGCCGAGGCCGACCCCCAAAGAACCCACCCAAGGAGGAAGCTTCAGAAGAGGAGGCTGAAGATGCCGAGTAAGGAGTGCATATGCTGCTGCTGCTGCTCATCACAACCACCACGCCCCTGGGAGTAGCTGCCTTTATTTAAGGACCACAGTTCCCCACACTAGATGTTTCATTAAGTTTATCTGTTTTTAGCAACTATTGAACTTTTTAAAATAGTTGCAGCTCTTTTTATCCCCTGATATGTGTGCTACGAGGTCTTCAATGTCTTTGTACTTCCAAATAGCATAAAGTACCTATTTTTCTATATACTTCCATCAGTGACTGCTGCTTTATTAGGGGGTCAGGCAGGGGTTTGGTGGTCCTCGTATTATTGAGTTTAAGTGTTCTCGTACTACAGGTATTGTATCCGTAGGTGTTCTTAAAATTTTTATCATTCAAGTACAAAATGAATTATTTCATTCAATCTAATGGCTTTACAGTTTTACCATTTTTTGTGAAGTTAGTTTTTGGAACAGTGTGCCCCTGGCAACCATCGTATCTTAATGGTCATAGATCTGAACAGTGTTGAAGGTTGTCTCAAGCATTATTAGGTTTAGTATGGGACCAGTAGTTCCCAGTGATTGGTTTTTATAACACATCACACTGGATTTTGACTTTCTTATTTGATATATGAATAAATGTGATATTTGAATAAATGTTTCGGTGGTAATACTGACAATGAACTTTATTGTCCCTTTGATTAGTTTTTAGTAATTCAGCTCCATCATCCATATTAGTAAGGAAGCAGTGATTGTCTCAACAGTAGAATCCATTGATTCATCTTGACACTTTCAAGTGTTAATAAGACCCTCCCTCTTCATGGTGTTGCAAAGAGATTGAAGTTCTGCCATTCAATCCAAAGTTATTAGTGAACCAATACCACAGTTCTGGGTGGTTTGAGAACCAGTGCCATGTTCCACCATTCAATATGCAAAATTGCCTCAGTTTCTAATTTTTCTTTATTTTACCAGTATCCATAAACATGCAAGGACATAAGGAAGCTCCAAGAGGCCGTAGTTCCTGTTTCCTGTCCACATTCAGGGCTGGGATAATCCAATAACAGCCATTTCTAGACCTGCAAGTAGAGAAAACTTCCATGAGTCATCACTACATGGTACTAAGTATCTGAGAAATTTATGAAAAGTATTCATGCAATCAGTACAAGTAGCCAAAAGTACCATGGAGGTACAATCAATAATACAATCAACAATAACAATTACTGGAGTTTGCTTAGAGGAAAAAAACTGAAACAGTCCTGCTGGGCCCAACGTGGCTGCCTGTGTGACTACTTTCTACCACTGGCTTCTACGTGTTAAAGGCAAAGAATAATGAAGTAGAATGCTCCTAACCAATACCTCACTCCCGACCGAGGCCGGAGGGAAAAAATAAACTGCCGTGGAATTAGATTTTCGCAATTTAAGTAACCAGTCTGGCAGCTGGCGTTAAGTATTTATCTAGTCTGTTGTTTAACATCTCAACTGTGATGCTGTTATAGTTCTGGAAGATTTCCAAATGTTAATATTAAAAACAAATAAGTGCTTCGCTTCATGTGACGTGAAATAGTTTAGCAATGCTCTTTTATTCATTACTAAGAGTCATTCATGCTTGTCCATGTTTAAATAGATGTTCATGTTAACATTATTGAACCCACGGAGTATTTAAACTAGCTCTATTAAGTCAACCTACATTTTAACAAAATATGTTAATCAGTTGCTTGTATGTTAGATATACAAGCCATAATGTTAATATGGCTTGTTTCGCAGGCACGGAACAATTTTAAGAACCTTATACCCTCCAGCTTCTCTTTTCTATAGTAAAGTGACCAGAACTGAATGCAATATTCAAGATGACCCACTACCACATTGAAGTGTAAGAATGACTATTTCACACTTACACTCCGTGATGAAACGGCTTAATTTGTTGGCTGAGATTGTTGTTTACAATTATCCCATAATTTATTTCATGAACATTGGAAAGTTCACATCGGTTTGATAGTTTGATCATTAATTATTACTTCCTATATCCAAAACTTTACAGCTATCGGCACTAAAATTTATCTGCCACTTGTTTGTCCAACTGATTGAGCAATCAAGGTTGGATTGCAATAGCATCTTATAGGTACAGTAGTCGATTACTTTATTTGTTATTTTAGTATAGTTAGAAACCTTTGATATCCTACAGGTGAGGCCTTATTCAATATTGTTTATATATCAATCAATCTATCACTGGGGGCATACGCTGGGGGCGCATCGCCTCGGTGACCCTATGACCACTCCCGGGGGTCACCACGCGCCAGTCTCCATGCAGGCTCCCTTCCCATACCAAGCAACTCTCGACAGGAAACATCAACTTGCCCCAGCCACGAGCCTTGGCGCTCCCTTGGCCTCCTCCATGCCGGATTGTCTCTTACAGATAGCTACAAACCGGTGGGAAGGATCGGTTTCAGGTTAGCGTGCCCCATGCCCATATAGCCGAACTTGGCGCTGACGGACTATGCAGGTAATAGGCCTCGATTCAGTCATGATGCAATTGCTGATTTGACACCCCATCAAATCCCAGCGATACCCCATGATTCTGCAAAAACACTTATTATCAAAGGCATCGATTCGCCTCTTCAAGTCATTATTTAGGGCCATATGCAAGAAATTTTCTCTACCCGTTGCATCGCGGCGCGGTAAGCAGGAATCAACAGAGGACAACACAACGGGTCGAGATTTGAGTCAGCTGATTGCGTTCATCATGCACATCCCACCTGCATACCGCTCTGCCCTTATTCCGTCCAATTTCTTCCCAGACCATTACAGGTGAGTTTTCAACACAGCCGAGAGTAACATGCATACCTTGTGAATGCACACGTGTCATAATTAAGGTAAAATCAGGTCCAGAAGGCCTTATACAGGTGTGTTAACTTGTGAGGAAGCCGGGCGGCGGTGGAGGTGGAGGTCAGCCATTGTGTAGAGCAGTAGGCTACTGGCGGGCCGTTCAAATATACAAACACGCATCACTCGGGCCCATTTTTACTACACCAACGCCTCAGACAAGTGGCGAACACTAACTAAGCTATTATTTTAATGGCAGAAATGGTAAATTACACTAGTAAAATGTATTAGATATGTGCAAAACAGTAAAAATACTGATGCCGTCTTGGACTCACTTGTGTTGGTACGACTGCACAGATCTCCACTGGACGGGCTTTTGAGTACAATTCTTGACTATCCCACCGGTGGAGGTACGACAGTGGGGCATATCCACCTGCCGGGATTTGACGAGCATTCCTGCATTTAGCCCTTATAGTGTCCATGTCTCATCCATGGAGTAAGAAAGGGAGCACAAGCGACTTTAAGATCCGGATCTTTGTCCTTCTGCACAGGTACCGACAACGCCTAATACTCGTGCTGGGCGAGTCCATAACACCATGGGCTATATCAATCCGCCGTAAGACTTCTTGATGTGACCCGCCGTCATTATGTACTACTGCGCAACGAAGGTATGTAAAACTTTCCGAGAACTAGCCAAGATCTTTCCAATGTCCTCGACGCACGCATGAACAGACTGTACTGTTTCATCTACTAGTAAGCCTCCAAACATCTGGACCTTGATCTTGAGCCAGGAGAACTCAAGCCCCAAAGGCTTTGCCTCCTCGTGCAGCGCCTCGAAACGTGGCCACCGAGATGATAAGGCCTGGTGGATCGCCCATGACGTCACACCATAAGGATGCCACCCGCTCCGCTCCCTGTACAAGTTTACCTACCTAATATAATGTTTATCAGTATAAAAGATATACTGTTATCTTCGGAAATGTTTGTTCTATAATATTATCAAATAAAAAACCGTAAAACACACAAAGAAAATGCCATTATGAGACTTTCAAGAAATATGCATTAACTTAAACTCTTCGCCATTTAATATTTTGCTCGCAAACATTTTACATGGAGAATGTCAATAGAAGCGGAGTTTAATTAGCTTTCCATTGATATATTTCGTTTAGTGATAAATGAATTAGCGGCATGCATAAATTAGCGTTAACTAAATATAAAAAATCATGAAATCGGGTAATTTCCTAACTAATATATGTTTATCAGTATAAAATATATACTGTTATCTTTAGAAATGTTTGTTCTATAATATTATCAAATAAAAAACCGTAAAACACACTAAAGAAATGCCATTATGAGACTTTCAAGAAATATGCATGAAGTTAAACTTTTAGCCATTTAATATTTTGTGAAAAAACTTTTTACATGGAGAATATCAATAGAAGCGGAATTTAATTAGCTTTCCATTGATATATTTCCTTTTCTGATAAATGAATTAGAACCATGCATAAATTAGCGTTAACTAAATAAATAACATCATGAAATCGGGTAAATTACCCGATTTCATGATGTTATTTATTTAGTTAACGCTAATTTATGCATAGTTCTAATTCATTTATCAGAAAAGGAAATATATCAATGGAAAGCTAATTAAATTCCGCTTCTATTGATATTCTCCATGTAAAAAGTTTTTGCACAAAATATTAAATAGCGAAAAGTTAAAGTACATGCATATTTCTTGAAAGTCTCATAATGGCATTTCTTTAGTGTATTTTACGATTTTTTATTTGATAATAATATAGAACAAACATTTCCGAAGATAACAGTATATATTTCATACTGATAAACATATATTAGGTAGGAAATTACCCGATTTCATGATTTTTTATATTTAGTTAACGCTAATTTATATATGCCGCTAATTCATTTATCACTAAACGAAATATATCAATGGAAAGCTAATTAAACTCCGCTTCTATCGATATTCTCCATGTAAAATGTTTGCGAGCAAAATATTAAATGGCGAAGAGTTTAAGTTAATGCATATTTCTTGAAAGTCTCATAATGGCACTTTCTTTGTGTGTTTTACGGTTTTTTATTTGATAATATTATAGAACAAACATTTCCGAAGATAACAGTATATCTTTTATACTGATAAACATTATATTAGGTAGGTAAACTTGTACGGGGAGCGGAGCGGGTTGCATCCTTATGGTGTGACGTCACGGGCGATCCACCAGGCCTTGTCTCTCGGTGGTCTCGCTCGAAAGCCATCACCAGGACCTCCAGCAACTCAGCAAAGATTACTGCATCATCGGCAAAAATAAGATCAGTGATCTATGTCTTATCAAGGGATGCTCCACTATAATCTACGGCTTTGCCCAATACCCAGTCCATACAAGTGTTGAAAAGTGATGGGGCAAGGACGCACCCATGCCTCACTCCTGTGTTCACAGGAAAAAGGCTGGATACACCTCCCCCACACTTCACAGCACTCAGTCCCAGAGTACAGACCAGTCAACAAACCAATAGTCCTTGCAGGAATCCCGCGAAGTCGCAGAAGATCCCAGAGTGACTCACGAAAAAAGTCACGATGCACTGAGATCAACATATAGGCTGCAAGCATCCCCTATCGAAACTCAAGTCGGCGTTCCACCAGGACACGAAGCGCTAGGATATGGTCCGTTGTTGACTTACCAGGCGTGAACCCAGACTGCTGAGATCTGATGCTTCAGCAAATGACTGCGGATCCGTGTCAGCAATAGATGGGCAAGCACCTTGCCTGGCACGCTGAGCAGTGTAATACCGAGGTAATTGTTGCAGTCCTGACGGGCCCTTTCTATTTTCAGATAGGGACGACCAGCCCCCTTTTCCAGGCAGGAGGAATGGTACCTGATTGCCACACGGCAGTCAGGACAGCATGCAACCCGCGGATCATGGCCTCACCCCCAGCGAGGATAACATGAAACTGGCACACTGCATGGCAATCATCATGCGGACCAAGCGGTTGGACAACATCAACCTGGTGCCCAAGGGGTAAGTGTAGTACCTAATGGTGGAGCAAAACAGCAATCTCTATTCAGCATCTCACGAGTCAATGATGAGGATAATGCCGTGTATACGTGCTGTTCACAGTGTAGGAGACGTGTGCCTAATATCCGTGCTGGAGTTTATTGTCTGATGCGATTTAATCCTCATCATCAACAGACCTTTTGAAAGAAGGACGAAATCTGAGGGTGGTCGCAATCGCCGCCGGGAGGAGCGCTGGAGTGAGGGCAGCTGTTTGCTTCAACAAGTGACAGCGGAGGCTGAGAGGTACATCAGACCGCCGCCCCCGGGGAGGATGGTTCAGGTTAGGCCACTTGTTGCCCATGGTAGGGGTTTTGTCCGTCAAAAATTGTCAGTTTTTACCATTGTAAGAAAAAAAAAGTTAATTCGAATGTCTCTAAAATTTGCCAGTTACCTAATACATTTATTATATTTAGCTTTATTTTCTTTATTTCTGTATTCATTTTCTTTTATTTTGCCACAGATTTATATCAGAAACTGACATTCTAATGGGCGAGATGTTTCCTTATGGCGAAAATTCCTTATGAAAATGTTTACCTCAATCGTTCAAATGATCCACCTCCTCCCAGCAGCACCGCGCTCCCGCTGGCGTGTGTCGCGTGCCAAGCGTGGGCCCGCCGCCCCCCGTGCCCCCATTGCCACGCCGCCGCCATCTCGTACCCACTATCACGCTGCCTTTATCTTCCCCGAGGTGGGTGTCCACTGCCCACACCGAGGCGTTTATTCAATTGTACAATATCCATCGCTACAGATAAACTCTTGTTTAAAGCATGGTATTACCAAAATAACATGTGTCGCACACTTTGTATTTGCATCTATTTCATTGATGGCTAGTCATACAACAATAGGAATACGCAATGTAGGTTACTACGTTCTCTTCGTTTACTAGTGCCAGTTCCTTTCCCAGCGACAGGTCTCGCCGCAGCCCCTCGCCAAGCACCGCCTCGGGAAGGTCCTCGTCGCATCGCCGCGGCCGCGAGACCACCCGCCTCACGCCTTTATCGACAAGCGTCAGCCGCCGCCTCAGCGTCAACAGCACCGTGCCCTCCCGCCAAGACGAGAATTCCAGCTCGGCGGGGGACGGGGCAGACTTCGAAGAGTACTCGAGCGACGACGTGGAGAATTCTGAGACGAGTAACGAGGAGGAGGAAGGGAAGAAAGATGTGGAGAGGGAAAATGAGGCAGGTGAAGAAGTGGAAGAGGAAGTCACAGATTCTGATGACCACGTGTCATCCGTGCTCCTCAGCCACCATCCAAATATCACCATCGATGAGGCAAGCGATGATGAGTTTTTTTCATAAGGTTTATTCAGCCTCGCGAACCTTATCTTAACCCTGCGAAACAACATGTTGTATCCTTGGAATCTTGTAATAATAACAATAATAACAGTAATGATGATTAGGGCGCGGCAGGCACATGACGATCATGGGTCAAGCAGGGTGCATCAGCACCAAGGATAGTATAAAGTTATACTTTATATTATCCTTGATCAGCACTGTATTTGACTGGCAGTAAGTGGAGGTACAATAAGTATAAAGTACCCACAACCTTTGAAATAGCTTGCCAGGTAAGCATGAGCATCCACTCCTCAATAAACATGAGGGTTGGGTTGATTGTCATTGTCAAAGAAAAACCCCAAATTTGTCTCGTTTGTTCAATACTTCCCCACCAAGGATCTTATATAGTATATGTTTCCACACTACCAGTAACATTAAGGCCAATCACACTGGCCAAATACCTGCGCTTTTATATTATAGTATTATACAAGTGTTTGTGGACCCTTCGCACCCACGTATTGATGTTTGTAGTAGTAGTATATATTAGACAACATGTGATTGCAAACTCCAATCGTGTTGTTGCTGTCGTTGGTCACTGGTCGAAGTGCCTCGGGGTAGACCACGTTCCGTGTGATTCCAACACACACACACTCACACATGCACACAAACGTCCATGAGTCTACTGAGTTTGTGGAATGCGACACGACGTTACCGCAGAGTTTTCTAATACGCCTAAAGTGTTTTTAACCCAAAACCCCCCTTCAAAATTATTCAATCGACATGGGACCAAGCCGCTTACCACCTATGATTTATTTGCGATATTTTGAGCCTACTCGCATCAAAATTGAATTTACAGTTTCGGCTACCCAAAACAGACAGACAGACACACGGCTACTCCTATAGTATATTAGACAAGTGCTTGTGGGCCCTTCGGACCCATGTATTGGTGTTTGCAGTAGTAGTATATATTAGACAACATTTGATTGCAAACTTCAATCGTGTTGTTGCTGTCGTTGGTCACTGGTCAAAGTGCCTCTGGGTAGACCACGTTTCGTGTGATTCCAACCCTTTGTGTTCCGTGTGATTCCAACACACACTCACACACGCACACAAACGTCCATGAGTCTACTGAGTTTGTGGAATGCGGCATGTCGTTACCGAACCTCGTTTTTCCTCGCCTCGCGAACCTTATCTTAACCCTGCGAAACAACATGTTGTATCCTTGGAATCTTGTAATAATAACAATAATAACAGTAATGATGATTAGGGCGCGGCAGGCACATGACGATCATGGGTCAAGCAGGGTGCATCAGCACCAAGGATAGTATAAAGTTATACTTTATACTATCCTTGATCAGCACTGTATTTGACTGGCAGTAAGTGGAGGTACAATAAGTATAAAGTACCCACAACCTTTGAAATAGCTTGCCAGGTAAGCATGAGCATCCACTCCTCAATGAACATGAGGGTTGGGTTGATTGTCATTGTCAAAGAAAAAACCCAAATTTGTCTCATTTGTTCAATACTTCCCAAGGCTTCCTTGATACTTCCCCACCAAGGATCTTATATAGTATGTTTCCACACTACCAGTAACATTAAGGCCGGTTCACACTGGCCAAATACCTGCGCTTTTATATTTTAGTATTTTATGTATCGCCATTGCCATTGGAAATTGGGATTGAAAGTAAGGATGAAAAGATCTAGACGATTATGTAAGTTAAATTTGTCAGTTTTTAGTGCTTAGTACCGAAATTATACCAATAATTGGGGTGTGTGGGGAAGAAGGTGGTGCCGCTGGCTTCTGCGTTTGTTTAAATTTGGCGCGCGAAAGTTCCCGGTAACCAGCACAGAAAGACCAATCGAGCGGTGCAGATTTTTCCGGGGAATATTTTCTGCGATTTCTGCTCCGGGGAGTAAAACCTGTCGATATTCCCCGGTATTTGGCCGGTGTGAACCATCCTTAATTAGACTTTTCCCCAAGTCGTACTACCGTACAAATCCTTATTGCCTTTTTTGCTCTTTTCCCTTCAACACTATCTTACATGAATCAGTACCGCATTATGCATATGCATGCAGCCCGGAACTAGCAAAAAAAATTAAACTATTAAATTGATTAATTACTTTGTATTCCATGACAAATTACTTAAATTTCTGCCTTAATTGTTTGTCCGTGACCGTCAGGTGATGGAAATACTTATGTAGGTAGGTAGTGTGCAATCAAATCATGTACACGATTGTAAGATAATGAGTTTATTTATTCGTCTATTCATATGTTGTTCATAAAAATATCAAATATGCTCTCTCATACGAGTAAGTCTTGATGCTGTATTTTCACTTTCCTATAATGGTTATATTGTGCACGCGGGTTGTCTGTGCGTGTTCCTAGTCGTCCTTGCCGGGGAGAAAAGGCAGTGTTCAAGACACCCGTGGCCTGCACAGTGCACTGGCCCTGCAGGAGCCTCGATCGGCACTGAATCGGCAGCTGCCTTGCATCAATGCATGCACTACATACATAATTATATCCGCGTAATGTCCCTCAGGGTCCTACCAATATTTCCATTCCTGTACATTCAACTATATTGATTTATTTTTCATCGTTGAGATATGGTACTCGATCGGTCTCGGTATACGTATATAGGCCCTACACCTGCAGAATCAGCATAACTGCAGTAGTTTGTTTATCTGGATCAATAGTTTGCTTACATATAAGGCGTTTTCTGCGGGGGATTTTTGGTTGCAATCGGAAAATTTTCGGTTGCAAACGGTCACAACAACAACAAATGTTTGCGGGTCGGGCCAATCATCTTCCCTGGATGGTTGAACAGGGATCGAAATTTGAGCAACCGAACATTTTTCGGTTGCAATCAGGATCCCCGCAGAAAACGCCTATAGGTGTACAGGGCCTATAGCACGGGAATGCATGGCTAACTATAGCAACTCGAATGAAAATGCGCTTTTTATTCAGCAGGACATATGCTGCACATAAAGTGTGTATTCATGGCCCATGAATACATGTATCATGTATGCACCCATGAATCATGGGCACGTACGGTACATGTGTTGAAAACACAATCAACATTTACCATTATACCTGACCCCTTAAAAAATAAATAAAAGTCTTCGTTCAGTGCTGCTGAGACAATTTTAGGGTGTGCATTGTGCAACGTATACGGTATACGTAATTAATATGACTATTAGTACCGACTAAACTGTATCTTTGGACCCAAGATCAGGTATTGAGCCCAGCAGGTGCAGGCTACCATGTGGGCTTCAAATACTTATAGCAGACACTCATTCAAATACTTTTACTTTGTTTCCACGACGAAACTTTTCATCAAACTTGATCGCTCTCTTGGGTTGTTTGCGAGTATTCGGTGACCCTTCACAGCTGCATGACTGGTAAGCAGCGGGGTCTACATGGGTCCTTACTGAAGGATTTTTGTCGAGAATGAATTATAAATAGTGATTTATGTGCCACTATAGAGGCGTATACATGCTCTCCATTGATTAACATTAACCATGGAATAATATTGACCCAGTCAGAATACGACTGTTTTCACTCACATGCCAATACGTAGCTGGTCACCAGCATGTGTAATGGATTGACAAATTTTTTCTTTATTTTTTGTATTAAGGATATGACAGACTGGCCCACGAGAAACCTTCAAAATTATACTTAGGAACGTGAAGAAGACTTCGGTTTTTCTGTGAATTAAATGGAATAATTTATTTCTCGACTTCTAGGACTCTATTTGGAGCAGCAAAAAATCAAGAACTGTTTTAAGATGTATTCTATTTTTTGAAATAAGTATAGTAGCTCAGAGAAGTCTATTTCATGCAATAATCATTTTTTTCCCAAGCGTCTGTACTGACGCCTTAAAATATCCATCAAATAATGACAAGCTTCACTTGATATTTATTTTGCCGCCTTTGCCATGACATACGTTGTGAAATCAATTTTTTTGTAATGCAATAATCATCCATCAATATAATAAAAATATTTTCAGGAGGTTTAAACACGTGGAATAAGGTCAAAATAATGGTTGAAGATAAAGTATAGCTGGACTCGCTGGTGTCTGGGTGGGGAGGACGCGTGGGCCAAGCCGCTGCCGCTCGGCCCGCTCCGCCACCACTGCTCTCAGCCACTCACCCCACACAAGTCACTTGGCCGCCGCTCCTCCTTCTTGCCACCGCCACACCAACCTCCTGACGCGTAAGTAATATTAGTAATAGTGCATTGGTAAAACATGCTATAGCATTTGTAGTAGGGTGAAAAAAGTAAAAAGCTGGAACAGGAGGACCTACGTTGTTTAGAGCTTGATAAGGAATGTGCATAATGCTAGATTGTTGAGTGTTGCCGTTCAGTCGCACGTTGCATTGGTATTTTACTTCTAAGTTATCGTTGCTATGGCTGGCTGGTGACCAGCTGGGAGGGCCTGGGCGACGCCATGCTCGATTTCTCTATTCAAGTGTTTTTTCCTTCATTTTAGCATTGTAGTGTTAAGGAATGCATTATGTAGGAGAGGCGGTGCGGGAGGGGAGGGGGTAATGGCGGTTGGGCTGCTTCCCCCCCACAACAGACGCCTCAAAATTCCCGCCAAAAGAAGCGGTCCAACCTTTTTCGCGCGGGAACAACAAAGAATCTCAAAGATTTGTAGATTTTTATTCTATTAAGAGACGTGATAAGTTGTGATTTACGGGTCTTTTACTTGGTGGTGGCTCTTCTGATAACGAGAAAATGGCGTCCGGTTGTTGGGTGAAGGAAGCTTTGGAAGGCCTGTGCATACTGAACATTGGTGCTGCTCTGCAGCCATATTTGCTGGCTTCAAGTGGCTTGTTCGTTATATACTGATGAGTTATGCTATGAACAAGACCAAAATGCAGACTTAGAAAATTTCACTCGTACCTCAAGTTGATAAAAACTAGTGCAGGCAACACCACCATGTAAGTTATTATGCAAGTTTAATATTACAGTGACTTACACGGAACCGTATGCATTATATATATAACCGTACACTTATACCTGTAAAATATACAGATCCGTATCCTTCAACGCCACGGCTAGTAAGGTGACTGCATTCCTTTTCGCCACAATTATAGATACGGTGACTATTCATTTTCACCGTGGCTAGAGATACGGCGGCAGTATTTGTCCATTGGGTTACCTGGAACTCGCAGATGCGTGCCGATAGGAATTCTCGGCGACTTCGACGAGTGTTCCAAATTTTCACGTCGGCTAGTCTTCCTATTTTCGGCGACAGTTCTAGTTCTTGATATTACAGTGCCCATTATATACATTTAATAAACTTTTACCCGCGTTTCTACATTCAGGGATTAAATACCAGCAATAATTAACAGCTAGATTAGGTTATGTCGGTTAGGTAACCAATGTCCTTACTTGGACATTGTTAGTGAAAGAGATCTTCCTTTTCATCTAATACAAGTGGAACTCGCCGAAAATTTCCATTGTCGGCGAGAGTTCTCTAGGTGTTTCGGCGAGAATTCCTATCGGCGATAGCTCCATAAACCGTCCACGGGAGTTTAGGGCCATGCAGGGGTCTCGAGTTGTTATACGGAGCGTTTGCCCCCAATCATTTGCATTGTTTTAATGCAAATATTCTTATTTCTTGTTCCAATAAGGGTAAATTTTGGTGGTTAATTTATAGTTTCACCCAACCAACGATTTTCTGATGCGCCTTATGTTTTTCTGGTGTGTTTTTGTGTTTTGAATGAATCTGCTAACCGTTTCTGTCGCAATTTTTTTTTTTTTTTTCTTTTCACAAATGACAAAAAAAGAAAAAAAAATGAACCTAAACCTAACCTAACCTTTACATAACTAGAAAAGGTTTTGGTATTATTTTACGATGGCACCAAACTTCCCTACACAATTGGGAGCATGGTTTTTGTTTACCTTATTGTATTCTAAGACATTTTCTGAGCTTTCCGTCGCAAATCAATAGTTTAGGCGATATAGAACATTTTAGGTGGGGGGAGGAATGTCTCCTTGATTACAAAATGCCTCTTCCTCTTCTTGTGACCAGCATCGCTTTTGTTTGGGATTTTATTAAACTTTTATTATTGGACCCAGTTAGGAGGTTAAAGGTTATTTTAGGTTAAGGTAAGGTAGCCACGGGTGCGCCTCCAAAAGCAATGCAGGTCACAAGAAGAGGAAGAAGAGGCATTTTGTAAACAAGGAGACATTCTTGCCCCACCTAAAATGTTCTATGTCTCAGAAACTATTGATTTGCGACGGAAAGCTCAGAGAAAATGTCTCTTAGAATACAATAAGGTAAACAAAAACCATGCTCCTAATTGTGTAGGGAAGTTTGGTGCCATCGTAAAAATTTACTAAGGTTTTTAGGTGGATAGTTTTTTATTTTTTTATTTATATATATATATTTTAATATATTATATAATATATATATATATATATATATATATATATATATATATATATATATATATATATATATATATATATATATATATATATATATATATATATATATATATATATAATATATATATATATAATAAGTATATAAAGGTTAGGTTAGGTTTAGGTTCATTTGTTTTGCTTTAGTCATTTTTGCCAAAAAAAATTTAAATTGCGACAGAAACGGTTAGCAGATTCATTCAAAACACATAAAAACACACCAGAAAAACATGAGGCGCATCAGAAAATCGTTGTTGGGTGAAACTATAAATTAACCATTTTGGTTTCTAGCCATGTCAATTTTTTGAGACTTATACAATTTAAGGTAAATTTTTACCCAAGGGCACTGTTGTACTAATATGTTTGTCTCATTGATCAAAAACTGGTAAAATTATAGTCCTTTCCCGCCCTTAGTAGTGTCTTTTTCTCCAGATCACAGATCCCTTCAGATACCTCTAAAACTAAATTATAGAATAGGGGAGAGATGCCCCCTTCAACTCTCCCCTACATTACCCCCGCCCTGCACCCCCAAAAAGATATTACTAACCTAACTTTACCAATTACCTCTTAGCGTGAACACAAAAGGCCGGGAAAGGCCTAGAATGTGTGGTTGAGGTTATGGTTGTAACCATGGAGGTAGAATAAGGGGAGAGGTCGAGGCGCGGAAAAAGTGAAGTCATTCTGGTCGGCCGGCGTTGTCTGCTGTTAAAAATTACAGTATACGGTCTGGGCAGACTGGGCTTCTATTTCTTTTAATACTTTTGCTGGTGACCATTGGGAGTATTCAAATAATAGTATAGATCAAGAAATATTTATACGTGTAAAAACCGATATATATTCATCCCTTGACGTATATGGCTAAATCAACAAAACTTCGCAAAATATGTTATTACCTCATTATAAGGCACGAAACCAACTTTAAATGAATTATAAGAATTTATGTACATAAGAATTTTATGAACAACCACTCGTATATGAGCATTCTCAGAGATCCACAAAACAAATTCGGAAATAAAAATTCTGGCGGTATGTAGTACTTTTTGCCTTAGCCCAAACGCCCCCATTCAAAAGGAAAATTCAGATAATGTAAAAGATTTTTTGGTGAAAACAAACTTGTATTAGATCACTTGAATTATCTGATGGATTAGAGATTCTGAAGTCAAATTGAAAAACAGGCTTTCTCGGATTTCTTTTTTGTATACGGAGTTTTCAGATCCTACATGAAAACTTAATTGCATCTAATGGTTCAACACTTAGTTTTTAATGACTTATAAATTATTTCAAGACCATATATAACAGTTTTTTGGGAAAGTAAGGCATATGGGAGGATGCAATAATAATCCCACTGTCAGACAGTTTTCTGCAGCCTATAAGAAGTTGCTCGTACGTAATGATATGCTAGATATTGCGCGTGGTAACTGCCTCCCCCTGGAATCTATACCAATACTAACTGTACCTAGCCAGTGTAATGATGCAGTGACTCAAACATTCAGTAACGATCATAAACACTTCTCTTGTTAAAAGCAGAGTTAAAGATGAAACCACTAAATCAGATAATATTGAGGAAAATGATTACATGTTTATTCCCACTGCTTCACACTGATCAAAGTGCTCCAACAAAATCGTTGCCTATATTGCCGGCTTCGTGGTGCACAGTCTTGGCAAATCTTTGCATTGCGAGGCCTGTATTGACGCTTTGACCTTGAGAGAAGCCACTGCCTCTTCCATCCACTCCCTTATCAACCTTAAAACCAAAGGGAGATTAATATATCCCACAGACGACGTAATAGACTTTTGTGTAACAAGTGAAAAACTTATTAGAGAAATCATGGCCAGAACAAAGGCTCCACATTTTACACTGGGGAGAGTGAACTTTCATAAGGTGGTAAGTGCAGTCTTGCAGAAGTCAGTAAAAGCATATTCCTTAATCTTAGTGATCATATGTTTGACACACAGCCCCATGTAAATCCCTTACATTTACTAACTAAGGCAGTTGCCGAAAAATATTTGCAGGTGAGGTGTCACTACTGGGAAACAGATAACTGCCAAGTTGCAGGACAGAGTTAGGAGTCGCCAAATATACTCAAAACTAATTCACTTCACTGGCCAGTAGCATACACACACTAATTTAAGTATTATAATTTTTGTACTTATATTTCACTTTTTCATGTATTTCTTATTTTTGTCTTATATAAAAGTTGTAATATAATAATACATGTGCGTAATACCCATCCAACCTCCATGGAAATACCGCACAGCGCGTTGTGACGAGAGTTTCTGCCAGTCGTGGGCGGGGCTTCAGCCGAACCTCACTTTATGGTGAAGGGCGGGGCTGGCAGGGCATCTCCTCTTATTCTAACTCCATGGTTGTAACCCATCTTAGGTTAAGTAATTTTTTTTGTAATCTCCCCTCTTTATTTTTAAGTTTTAGAGGTATCTGAAGGGATCTGTGAAGGTCTGGATAAAAAAAAATACTAATAAGGGCGGAAAAGGACTAATTTTACCGAAACTTTTCCGGGCAAAATTCTAGTACTTTCCCGCCTTTATTAGTTTAAAAAAAAAAATACTTAAACCTTCAAATCTCTTCAGATACCTCTAAAACGTAATTGTTAAGTGGGGGAGAGAAGCCCCCTTTCCCCCCTTAACGACCCCCCCCCAGGAGCCCTAAAAAAATATGGTAATATTGCATTAAACGCACCAATAACCTTCAAGCGAAGCTCTTCCAAAAAATATATACTAACCTAACTTCAAAATAACGTAACAAACTGGTAAAATTCTAGTCCTTTCCCGCCTTCAGGTCTTGCAAGGAGGGGAGGAGGTTGGTAAGGTTAGGTTAGCTATAGTTTTTGGGGTCAGGGGGAGGTTGAGGGCGGAAGGGGGCATCTCTCCCCCGCTTCTTAATTAAGTTTTAGAGATATCTAAAGAGATCTGTGAAGGTCTGGAGGAAGAAAACAAATACGGGCGGAAAAGGACAATTTTACCCTTTTCCTTGTATGTTGGTCTCAGTTATGGAAAAGATTCCGTAAACCATAAGACAAGTTACGCTTCTCTACCTCATTAGGTGGGGTGGCAGGACCGCGGTCAGCAGGCAGACGACGGCTGGTTAGCGCGGGCTAGAGCGAGGTCCCCGGGATATACCACTGCCGTCTGTCATAGAGACTGCAGTGGGTATACCAGCAGGCCTGTTCGATGGGCGGAGCGAGCCTACGTGATGAAGTCATCAACAGAAGTATAAGAACTCAGGGGGAAAAGATGACTTTGTCCAGAGTAATTTTGCCCCTACCAAATAAGTATCACTATAAATGATATACTGTTATCTTGTTTATAATGTTTGTCACCTTTTGTAGTGTCAATTGTGGTTTCTGCCTACATCGTGAGTAGCGCTGACTTCACGTTATAAGCAAAGTTAAATTGGCTCCCAGAGCAAAATACACAAAAAATGAAACTACATACTATGTCGAATTTATTGCACATTTGGCAGATGAGTAAGTGAAGCAAAACATCTGTCAGTTTTGTGGGCTCAAGCCCCAAGGTCAATCAGTGATCTCTAATCATCTCAGATCCTGTGCAATGAGTTACCAGCTCAGGATTTAAGACAACTGCGTTTTGCCCCTTACGTTACCTCCTCTGGACTATGGGGAGGTATAGACCAGTGACAAGCGACGATATTGTTGTTATTTCGTCACTCCATAAGGCAGGGCACTCTGTAAAATATATCGCAGAAAACACAGGCGTTAGTGTCAGAAGTGCCAGGCGGTGGGTGCACCTGATTTCAAACTGTGGTGGGGATGATTTGCCGCGCAAGAGGCTACCCCCTGGCAGGCCTCGTAAAACCCAGCCAAGCACACTTGGCATCATCAAGCAGGTTATTGAGAAGTGTCCCAGTATTTCTGGCAGACATTTAAAGGAAAGTAACCCTGAACTGCTGAATGAAGTATCTGTCAGGACAGTGCGTCGTCTAATACACGACCTTGGTTTTAAAAATTTGTTTTTGCCCAAACTTCTCTTAAAAGAGGTTCAGAAAGACAACAGACTTCAGTTCTGCGAAAAATTTAGTTTGAGAAAAAATCAATACAACGAAGAAGAAAGTAGAGAATTAACCAAAACAGTGTAAGTCATCACGTGCAAATGCTCCAAATGTATCCTTTTTTGTTACTAGAATTTATAATTTTGCCCAATGATCCTCTATACAAACAGCTGAGCACTAAATACATTGAATGTATTTAAATACTAAAAACATGGGAGAAATGTATTTAAATACTAAATACATTTTACGAATGTATTTAAATACTAAATACATCAATTGTATTTAGATACATTTGTAAATACATTTTCAATACACACATTTTAACATGTCCGAAAAAGATTAATTTCCTTAGGATTTCCTTAGATTTTGGGTTTCCTTAGAAATTTCCTTCTCCGGCCTAAATTTCCTTGAAATCAGGACATTACCTTGCCAGTGGAAACACTGGTTCACTAACATCAGGGATGCCAGATTGTTGGGCGGGTTTATGGCCAAATTAACTGATAAAAAAGTATTAACATTTTTGTATTAAATTATTTAAATACTTATAAAAGTATTTAAATACTGTATTTAAATACTGTATTTAAATACATGACAACCAATGTATTTATAAATAATTTCTAAATACACAAATGTATTTAAATACAATTTTATTTAAATACTGCCCAGCTCTGTATGCAAACAATGGGAATAACTATTTTATAATTTTATAATTTACATTTTACTGTGATGCTGGTCTACATCAATGCATATGAATGACTCCTAAAATAACACCTATCACCGGATGAGCCTTATCTTGTGGTATGTCTGACCGTTGCCAAAATGCAGCAACTTTTTTTGTTCGGGTCAGTTTCTGCTAACTCAAGCTGTTTAAAGGTGCTTGTGCAATTGTTTTTTGGGGGAAATCTTACGAACTGGCGTCAATACATAGATGCATTCTAAGTTTGACTAATATTTATAACATGACTAGATTAAAGTATTTTTCACCTTTCTACTGTTTCAACAATGAAATGTGCAAACATTAACTTTTTCATAGGCTAGGTTAGGTTAGTTTAGTTTAGTTAGTTTAGTTTAGTTTAGTTTAGTTTGAGAGTTAGGTTAGTTTAGTTTGAGTGTTAGGTTAGGTTAGTTTGAGGGTTAGGTTAGGTTAGTTTGAGTTATGTTAGGTTAGTTTGAGAGTTAGGTTAGGTTAGTTTGAGAGTTAGGTTAGGTTAGTTTGAGAGTTAGGTTAGTTTAGTTTGAGAGTTAGGTTAGTTTAGTTTGAAAGTTAGGTTAGTTTAGTTTGAGTTAGGTTAGTTTAGTTTGAGAGTTAGGTTAGGTTAGTTTGAGGGATAGGTTAGGTTAATTTAATGGTTTGATTAGGTTATTATTTGATGCTTTTACAAATGAAGCAGTTTTTTTCCAGTCAAAACTTCTAAAAAGTATTTTTATATATTCACTCGAATTGCAAAAAAAAACACTAAAAAAAACTATCCATTAGGAAAAACATCACATATTAAGCGAAAAAAAAATAGAACTTTTCTGTTAATCTTTGCAACAGTCAAAGTAAATTTTTACCCTAATTTTTTACATACAGCATTATTGTTTGCTGGATGTTGTGTAGTTTGTTGAGAGACCATCAGATGGATGGCTTTGAAATATATCCCCTGTGAATAACTGTCTTTATAATCCACACAGATTGGTGGCTTACCGATAATATTGTGTTTCAGAGAAGCAATGGCGGAAGACACTCCCGTAGACACCCCCAAGCGCAAGCGTGGCCGCCCCCCAAAGGCCGAGAGTGAAAAGGTCGCCCCCAAGCGCAAGGCCGAGAGTGATGATGTAGAAGAAGCCCCAAAGAGGGGGCGAGGAAGGCCCAAGGGCACCAAGAAAAAGGGATCCGTGGCCAGCAAGAAACCCGCACCTACGGGCACGGTGAGTGGCCGCCTTCATGTTATTACACACATTGGTTTGGATCAATTACAATTATATTTAAGTGTTCTGTTTAATACAAATATAATTGCAATTAGAAGGAAGTACTTATTACTTTTTAAAAAACAGGGAGGTCCCGAAGATACGAGCAGTTAGGTTCCACCTGGCATATTCATAAAGCGAAATCTAGTATAACTAAACACATAACTAATGGTAAAATATAGTTTTGGTTCCAGGACCCCATCAATTAAAAAAGAAAGAAAAAAGGTGCGCAGACCTCTTCCACTGCCCACAAACTCGTCTGCGCATCTGAATCATTGTACATTGTCTAGGGTTGTGAATTTTTGTAGGCCACATTGTCGTACCGAGCCACCAGAATGATCATATTTTTGTCCAAGCTCGCGGACTCCTATTTCAGCCGAAATCAGGTGTCATATAGGCTTGTAAAATGTTTCCACGAATGTGTGGGCAAGAAAGATGCAGGCGCAAAGGAAGAAATTTGGCACAGAAAGTTATATTTAGTCTCTTAACTCATTGTCCAAGCGAGCGAAGCGAGCTTTTAGCATTTATGCTAAAATTCGTAATGTATTGTGCCTGGCGACATTAGTGCAGTGGCGAAAGTAGTGCATTAGTGCACTGGAAATAAAATGTGTTCGTAGCCTTCACAACAACAGTGTCTTATAGCGTCGCCGAGAGGCAGGCCTCTTGTGTTAGGCCTCATATAACCACTAACTCTTGTTTCTAATGCTGTTATAGGTGTTTAGGGTTAACGTGGTGCTATATACGTGGTAGGGTGTGTGAGGTGTTAAATATGCCATTTCAGCCGTGGGTACAGAGAGGAGGAAGAATAACAATTATGAAATACCACCACCACCACCATCAGATTTGATTATCGTACAACCTTAGGTAAAATCATAGTCAGTATGATTATATATGACTTTATAATTTTAGTAAATAACTTTTAATTTACTTTAGTAAATAACTTGGTAATTTTACTCGCCCCAGTTTGAATGTCGTAGCATTGGATTTTCGATCTCTTATATTAAAAATAGACCCTAATTTACACATTTTGTATCATTGGATTCTCGTATATCGAATGCTCGTAAAACGGGACCTCCCTGTACTACAATTACTTGATTTTGATATTTCCATATTAAAAAAAAATAGTATTCAATTGCTTATTCTTGCATGGTATAATAAGCTGAACTAATTGCTGATTATTGAAGAACAATTAAATTAGGAAGTTTGTAGATTTGATCAAATATGAAATTAAATTGATGCAGGTAAAACTTCAAGTGCAAAATGCAATTATAGAAAAATCATTAATATAGAAATTGAAGACTTACAGATTACATATAATATTTAAGTTCAATGGAAATAGGTTGCCTATTAAAGTATTTCAATTATTAGAAACTCAAAATGTTTGAATAATGTTTTTTATGTAAATTAATACATAGGTATTAGGTAGGCTACTGATGTGGACTGACTGACTACAAAACTTGAATCAAAAGAAACTACATGTTAACCTTTTTACTAATTTAGACAAATACTCATTTCTTTTATCATCTTAATTTTAACCATCTCTGGTTATTATGTTTCATTCACCCTTCGAGCAAGAAAGAAACATATCCCAGTTGCACCTAATCAAGATTAGTTCACGGAAGATGGAAGGTCCTACCTTTGCTCCATTTGCCTTTTAGAATTTCCAGCAATACAAAACACTGAGGGTGCAGTGGTAGCTGGGCACACTAGGACACCTCCAGCTAGGGCTATTTCGTGAAAGCATCCTGACAGGAGAATCTCTCCAATAACCAAATGAAAGGGCCAGTGTTAAAAAGACACATTCTACTTCTACTACTATTGATGCACATTCCTATGAGGAACTCCCTCAAGGGCATGGTTGCAACAGAAGAGTCCATATATTCCTGTCCTTGGATGCTGTAATCCTCTCATTCTTCTCGCCCCTTTCTCTCACACTCTTAATACTTCACTAAGGCTCGTCCTCTATAACCCATTGTATCTATGACACTCGTGCATACACCTAGACATCTTTTAATGCACAGGTTCCATTCAATGAAAATCGTGAGTTAAGAAAAAAATGAATTAAACTTCATAATCATCTTTCTGTTTAACGCAAGATTTTCCCATAATGTCTTATGAGGTAAGACTCGATAATAAGCTTCCATTTATCTGTATCCAGTGCCTCAACATTTTCAATGCCCAATGCTGCACTCCATGCTCAATGCTGCCAGACCCTCTTCAACACACTGCCTCCATGTTTTCCTTGGCCTGCCAGGTAGACGGGAACCAGGCACTTGCACTCAAACAGATCTCCCCAATGCTTCATTACTCTTTCACGTGTCCAAACCATCTCAATCTCCTTAATTTTCTATTTTTATTAAACTAAATCGTAGTTTCCCATTGATTTTTTAATTTCTAAAAATCTTTAAACAATTTTGTTCGGAAATTAAAAATGTTAGTGCATCATCTCACTCTGCCATCCTATCCATGACCGAAGCACCTCAGTGTTGCGCTTCACCCCTTCAATCACTAAATTTCATCCCCTCCCCTTTACTTGACATTTCAAACCTTTACACTTTTATTACTTTCACCACACGTCTCACCAGGCAATTCCAAATACCTCATTTCAACTGCCTGGATCCTTGACCTTTGTCGTTCATTCCACACGTCTCGCTTGTACATGTGGTTTTTGGTACAATTATTGCAGGTCTCCATTATTTTTTCTCCATGCTCCCAGTCCTTCCTTTAATCATCCCTCCCAGGGATCCAATCACTTTCCTCCCTTGCAGCGCTCTTTCCATTGTCTCGCCTTCCATGCTTGCACATAATTGAATCAATATACGTAAGTTCCTGAACCTCTTACAATATTTTCCCGTTCAGCCTAATTTCACTAGGAAAGCTCAGCCTGCTCTGTGGTTTAGAAAAGTTACCTAAGAAAAAAAAATAGGGAGGAATAAATGAGTAGAAAAAATGGGCTTGATAAAACTGCAACCTGTTAGAAAGATGGTGAGGAAATGTGAAAGAGGTGGAAAATGTCCTGATGGATGTTTTGAAAAGTACGGGCAGGATATTATGACCAGTGTCTAACTCAAGTCATTGGTCCATGAGAAAACTATGATATTCAGAATGCATACATTTCAGGACGTGTTCAGTTTCTTCCCTGTAAAAGGAAGGGTACACATAAGTGACCCAGAGACAGTTTAGCTATGTCTATACTATTATTGATGGTCACATGTGCAAGTTTGTCGTAAAGTCTTTATTAGCTTTATTTTATTATTCATGGGATCACAAAAAAGAAACTGCTGAAAAACAAAACCACTCCCACTGAAACACCCATTCCTGATAAACTGGGCAAGAAAGTGAAGGCCTGGACAAAACATGTCTTAATAGAGTTCATGAACACAACGCAGCATTCCTGTGACGATCAGCCACTACTTGAGCTAAATGTCATCATAGTAAATATGTGGAGGTTGCTTCTTCTTGTGACCTTTGTCGCTTAGTATCGCTTCATAGGTCCTCTTGTAAGCTTTGCCCATTATACTCACAGGTGCCAAAGTAGCCTCTTGTGCATTATCTAGGTATTGTATTATTTCTGTATAGCCCTGTCACACTTGAGTGCTCTCCCTTTGTGGGACAGTTCTATGAGGAACGCAGGCAGATCAAGGGAGGGATCCGTGCAGAGGTGCCACATGTGCTTTCTGCCCCGTTACCCTCAAACACATCACTAACAACCAGACGATGATATTCACGTTATAGGCTATTTTTTATTGGTCTTTCTGCGTGTATGTTCCCCATGTTATTGATTCCCATTCAGGAGTACAGCAAGGGATTTAATGTCAGCTACACCTTGAGTTATGATATAATGGATAGTATGTCTAGTTACATCACCATGTTTCTGTTTCTCAGATCTTCCCATAATGTGGTTAGACTGTCAATGATACGCTTCCAATTCTATTATAGTCTGCATTTATCATTTAAATTTGCAGCAAGAGTTTTACGGCTTGGATGCTCTTCCTGACAGGCAACCTCTGTTTTCAGCTGAGGGCCTAGATGGATTGCCTATGTTCTTCTTCTTGTGACCTTTGACTATTTTAATATCGCTTCATAGGTCCTCTTCAACTTAGTTTCCTCTGTTAACAAACTTGTCAACTCTTCCCTTGTTTATTTCACCTGGGATGCTAAAACATTTTCATTAGTTTTCGATCCTTATGCTATCATCCTAATGCATTGTCTCCTTTGTTACAATCTATTATAGGGAGAAACTGGTTCGCAAATAGGGTGGTGAATGATTGGAATGGACTCAGTCGTCAGGTGGTCAATGCGGAGTCTTTAAAAGGAGTCTGGATAAATTCATGGTTAGGGAAGAGAGGTGGATGTAGGTAGAGTTTAGTAACAGGAACTACCTTGTGTAGGTCTCAGGGCCTCGTGTAGCTTCCTTATTTTCTTAGATTCTTCAACTTAAGTCTCCTTCGTTAACAAACTTGTCAACTCTTTCATTGTTTATTTCACCTGGGATGCCAAGACATTTTCATTCGTTTTCGATCCTTATACTAACATCCTAATTCATTGTCTCCTTTGTGTTCTTATCTCCCAGCACTGCGTTTGGAACACTTGTGAAGTTTACAATACGTACTTTGTTTCCTTCCTTTGTTTCTGTCCCCATACAGCCCTAACACCGTACACAGGGACCCGTCTAACCGGCTCTAGCCTCCTGTCCCACTCCTCTCTGCCTAGGACTGTTACTATTATTTTTATCATTCCTCATCATTGTGTTTAACGTCAGCTTTTCCCATGATATCCTAAGAGGTTAGAAGGTTAATGATAGGCTTTCATCTATATACATTGCCTCAACCTCTTCGATGCCTACTGTCACATTCCCCTTTTTTTGGGCATTAAATCAATCCATCTAAATTGCCTAATGCTGCCAGATCCTCTTCAACACACTGCCTCCATGTCTTCCTTGGCTTGCTTAGTGGACGGCGATCTGGGACTTCCACTCCAACAGCTCTCACCTGTCTCATTACCTTCTCTCCTCTTCACGTGCCCAAACCACCTCAAAATCTCCTTACTCTCAGCACTGTACTCAGCTCCTTCAATCCACATTTTCTGCCAGCTCTTCACTGGACACTTAATCTCTCCATGTGATCCTAGCCATATACTTAAACATTCTCCGATCACACCCAACCAACACATCCTGCAACTTCTTCGTCAAAGCCCATGCATGTCTCGGAACCATACAGCAATACTGATGTGCTTCAGAATTCAAATACTCTTCCTTCCTCTTCTGAAGGTTTTATTGTAAAACCATAACTATTTGACTAATAGCATTAGCATCAGTTCATCAGTATAATAGCAATAGTTCATCAGCACAAGTTTATAGTTTTCTCACCAGCATAAATTAGTTTTTTACGTTGGCAAACTTCCTCACTGAATGTATTACTTTGTCTTCAGAGCAAGCGAGGCCGAGGCCGACCCCCAAAGAACCCACCCAAGGAGGAAGCTTCAGAAGAGGAGGCTGAAGATGCCGAGTAAGGAGTGCATATGCTGCTGCTGCTGCTCATCACAACCACCACGCCCCTGGGAGTAGCTGCCTTTATTAAGGACCACAGTTCCCCACACTAGATGTTTCATTAAGTTTATCTGTTTTTAGCAACTATTGAACTTTTTAAAATAGTTGCAGCTCTTTTTATCCCCTGATATGTGTGCTACGAGGTCTTCAATGTCTTTGTACTTCCAAATAGCATAAAGTACCTATTTTTCTATATACTTCCATCAGTGACTGCTGCTTTATTAGGGGGTCAGGCAGGGGTTTGGTGGTCCTCGTATTATTGAGTTTAAGTGTTCTCGTACTGCAGGTGTTGTATCCGTAGGTGTTCTTAAAATTTTTATCATTCAAGTACAAAATGAATTATTTCATTCAATCCAATGGCTTTACAGTTTTACCATTTTTTGTGAAGTTAGTTTTTGGAACAGTGTGCCCCTGGCAACCATCGTATCTTAATGGTCATAGATCTGAACAGTGTTGAAGGTTGTCTCAAGCATTATTAGGTTTAGTATGGGACCAGTAGTTCCCAGTGATTGGTTTTTATAACACATCACACTGGATTTTGACTTTCTTATTTGAATAAATGTTTCGGTGGTTATACTGACT
Organism: Chionoecetes opilio; assembly: GCA_016584305.1. NCBI lineage: Eukaryota > Metazoa > Arthropoda > Malacostraca > Decapoda > Majidae > Chionoecetes > Chionoecetes opilio. The sequence goes on from JACEEZ010021714.1 coordinate 279,776, forward strand.
ATGAACTTTATTGTCCCTTTGATTAGTTTTTAGTAATTCAGCTCCATCATCCATATTAGTAAGGAAGCAGTGATTGTCTCAACAGTAGAATCCATTGATTCATCTTGACACTTTCAAGTGTTTATAAGACCCTCCCTCTTCATGGTGTTGCAAAGAGATTGAAGTTCTGCCATTCAATCCAAAGTTATTAGTGAACCAATACCACAGTTCTGGGTGGTTTGAGAACCAGTGCCATGTTCCACCATTCAATATGCAAAATTGCCTCAGGTTCAAATTTTTCTTTATTTTACCAGTATCCATAAACATGCAAGGACATAAGGAAGCTCCAAGAGGCCGTAGTTCCTGTCCACATTCAGGGCTGGGATAGTCCAATAACAGCCATTTCTAGACCTGCAAGTAGAGAAAACTAACATGAGTCATCACTACATGGTACTAAGTATCGTGAGAAATTTATGAAAAGTATTCATGCAATCAGTACAAGTAGCCAAAAGTACCATGGAGGTACAATCAATAATACAATCAACAATAACAATTACTGGAGTTTGCTTAGAGGAAAAATACAAAGTCCTGCTGGGCCCAACGTGGCTGCCTGTGTGACTACTTTCTACCACTGGTTTCTACGTGTTAAAGGCAAAGAATAATGAAGTAGAATGCTCCTAACCAATCCCTCACTCCCGACCGAGGCCGGAGGGGAAAAATAAACTCATGGAATTAGATAAAGGTTGAAGACTACGAGCAATTAGGGGGGAAAAAACTACAAATTTTCACGAGCTAAGTAACCAGTCTGGCAGCTGGCGGTAAGTATTTATCTATTCTGTTTAACATCACTGTCATAGTTATGGAACAGTTCCAATATTAATTAATACTAATTTTTTATCCAGGAGGGTCATTCCTGAGGTATCATCAGAAACCGCATAGGGGAGAGCCCGATTGAAGAGCTGTGTGTGTGTATGTGCGTCGTCTGTCCGGTTGAACTCCTCCGAGATGGCTGAACACAGACTTATATGCATCAATATACTGTACGCCTCTGTGATAGCCGAGAAGTGTGCGAAAAAAAAACGCCCACCAAGGGAGGAACGGGCATTCTTAGTGTCCAAGGTGGCAAGCATCACTTTCGAGCGACGCAAGAGAGCAGCATGGACGCCATTCGCTGCTTCATGGGTGCCATTAAGGTGGCCAAGCTCGACTTCTAGGACAGCGTGAACACTGTCCTTGTGGGTGCCACCATGGTAGACTCCATCTACAGCTTGAAGCTCAAGCTCATCAGGGAGATCAAGCTTTGCTGCCCAGAGCTAAAATGGCCTGTATGGAGTGTGGTCAGGGTCGGCAATAATACATTTATCAAAGTATATGTGCTGGAGTCCTTAATGTAAGGCCATTCCTGGGTATGCAGCTTTCCACTTCAGACTTCTGTTTCTGACTTCTGTCTTCTGTACCGAGAAAGCTGCAAGTCTACTTTATTATTATTTATTTATTAATATTAATATTAATATTAATATTAAAATTAATATTAAATTATTATTAATTAGTTAACCATTTCACGCACGGTGACGCGATCGCGTCAAAACGGGCCTGTCTACATCTGAGCTTTTGACGCGAACTGCGTCAAAAAATAAAAAAATTCGCCAAAAATAAAGTATATCGGAATCGCGTCAAAATTTACGGCGTAAAAGATCCAAGCTAGGCCTATAAAATAAACTAATTGCGGACTGCCCATCCGTTTAAAACTTGTCCCGAGCCGGGTAAGCCATACTTTTAGCCTAATCCGTCTTCCAACATGTGTTTCAGTTTTCCTCTATTTTCTCAAGAACTACTGGCCATATGAAAATTCTAATGGTAGCGTTGGAATCCTCATAAAAATCCGCTTTTATTGGCATATAAACCATAAAAAGTTGACTGGAAGTATCGAGCTACGAAGTGGTGAACGTTAAGTATTTATCTTTACTCAATGTTTTTTCTAAGTCGTTAAATTCTGCTATTTACTTGCATTTCTTGTTATTTTTGTCTTTCATAAGGCAGAATAATCTCTTGCAAAACCAACGATATATACAGGCTTGCGCAGATGATCTTTACGCCAGAATCCGTTCATCGAGATTTACCGCGCAGATTTAAAGTTGCTTCCCAAGCTATAAAAAAATGCAGAAGGCATGAATCGTATGTCTGACAGCGACGTACATCTTGCACACTCACCGGTGTGTGGGAGGGAGGGTTTCCCTCCCTCTCCTCCCTCCATAGGCGGTGGACAGTTTGCGTGATTTTGAACTTATAGCCTGCAGCGTTCACCTACATCCCGTGTTTTTGCCTGTTTTTGCTGGATTACATAATGGGTGGAAAACATACGGATGGCACAACGATTCAAGCAATCATTGATCTTTACAAGGCTGGGATCAATAATAAGGAAATTTGCAAGCTTAAAGGACTTAAGCTTAGAACAGTGCAAAATTTGATCCACCGATTTAAGGCTGGCGGAGAGGTGAATCTCCCGCTCCCAAAAAAACAACCTGAGAAACAAAAAAAAAAACACTTAACAGAACCAGGAGCGTGTTAAGGCGACAGCTTGATGCCAATCCTAGCCTTACAGCCAGAGAACTGAAGGAGGAAAATCATACTCTTCTTGGTAATGTGTAGCTTCGTACTGTACAGGAAACTTTGAAACGTGACCTTGGCTACAGGTGTTACCAGGCGGGGAATAAGCCACTGATAAATGACCGCCAAAGGAAGAAAATGCTTCACTTTGCAAAGAAATACAGAGATTGGCCTCTCGAAAAGTGGCGGGCTGTGCTGTGGAGTGACTAAAGCACATTTTGTGTGAGTGGAGGTGGACCAGCAAAAGTGTACCGTCGCCCCGGCTCAGACCCCACCGAGCCTCGCTACACACGAAAGACCACAAAACACCCTCCCAGTTTAATGGTGTGGGGTTGCTTTACTTTTCATGGTATTGGAAACTTAGTTATTTTCCCAAAGAACACAACTGTTAACAAAGTGGTGTATTTTGATCTTTTAAATGACCACCTGGAGGCCTGCTTTGAAAAGACAGGCACAGATTTTCCAACAGGATGGAGCATCCTGCCACACAGCTCGAGATGTGATATAGTGGCTTGATGACTGCAAGATTGGGAGAATAGTTGACTGGCCAGGTAATTCTCCCGATATATCACCCATAGAAAATCTTTGGGCCATCATTAAAGGCAAACTTCGCTCACGTGACACCTCTACACCCCAAGCTTGAAATGGAGCTCCGAAAGTGTTGGGAAGAATCTAAGCCAGAGTTCCTTCAAAATCTTGCTGACAGTGTACCACGTCGCCTTCAAAGGGTCATCAAGAGGAAGGGCTACGCAACGAAATACTAACTAAAATTGTAAGTGTTGATATTCTACATTATTTTGTTATAAACATGGTGCGTCATACGTGTAAACATTCCCTTTTCGGAGGTGCGCACTGATTATAATTATCCACACAAACTAATAATGCCAGGAAAAAAGAATAATTGTGGTTGAAATTGATAACATAACCAAAACATTCGCCGCAGAGTCAGACCATTACGCGGGGCCCCTTAGAGAGCCCCAGACTGATGTCGCAGTGGACGGAAAAACTTATTAAACTTCCGTCCGTGACAGTGGATGAGATTAGAAAGAAAATAGACACTCTGCAACCAACACAGATGGGAACTGAGAAAAAAAGAGAAGTCAGAAAAGTTATGCTGTCCCTCATTCTGGTATCCTGCTTGTCTATATATGGTGTTACTTTCGCAAGGAGTTTATAGAATGTACTTGGGTCCATTCTCGCATAGTTTATGAAGTCACGCATATTCCCATCTTGCAATTCTCAAAAAATTGTAACATGACTTCCCAACTGTTTTCTTTTACTTAGCCAGTCTTTGCACCACTTCTTTTTCTCCACTTTGTCATTTTTTCTTTTTCAGGCACATAGCAATGATTATGGTACACAGTTTTAGCTTCTTACAGTCTTGTAAGAAGACTGTAACAGCCTCTGACTTCGTCGAGAGGCTGTTGTTTCGTCAATGGGAGGATCAGCATCCACTGCCCTAATCCAGTGGTGTGAAGCTGTCCAATTGGAGGGTCCACCGTGAACAACTGCCCAAAGTACTCAGCCCAACGAGCCATCTGCCCATCCATGTCCGACACGAGGTGCCCATCTGCTGTTTGGTTAGCAGTCGCCCGAGATGGAGACGGGTCGGAGGTAACTAGCGTTCAAATGGCCCTCAACATCCTCAGCAAGACTCTCAAGACTACCTCTCCTTGTCACTCCCTAGGAGGGTTCTAGTCCTGCGTGATAGAGCCCTGTAATGGTTCTGGTTTCCAGCAAGCCTGGCAGCGCAACTCTCCTCGATATTCTCCAGCGTCTCCGACGAGACAAAACTACGCCTTGACCTCGGGCGCTCTCCAATACACTCCTTGGCAGCCTAGAGTTTCACGTTTTAAGGTACATCATAGACCACTGTATACCTGGACTGCGCACGGAATATCGACCTGTCGCACAAGGGCCTAAAGTCGGAGGGCCGCTCGGATTCATATATATATATATATATACGGATCATATAGACTGGTTTATCAGTATATATGATATACTGTAATTTTCGTAAATGTTTGTTCTATAATATTATCAAATAAAAAACAGTAAAACACGCTAAAGAAATGTCATTACGACTGTGAAGAAATATGCATGAACTTAATACAGGAAAACCTCGTTTATCCGGCACCCTCGGGGGGGAGCGCATGCCGGATAACTCATTTTGCCGTTGTTTTGAGAGTTACTCTTATGGAATCGCCCAAAATCCCATTTTTTAAATTTTATTTTTTATTTTTTTATAAACGTCAAAGGAACTGGCCAAGGGCACAACAAAAATGGGTAACACAAAGCCCGCTTAGTTGCCAGTCCCTATAAAGAAGACAGTAAGAGAATAAAATAAAAAAGGGGTGAGCCAATTTTGTTCGGGAGGTGTCTTGTTACTCTTCTTTTGAAAAGATGTAAGTCATAGGAAAGTGGAAAAATAGAAACAGGAAGAGAGTTCCAGAGTTTACCAGTGAAAGGGATGAAAGGGTTGCCAACCCTGCGTACCCCGCCAAATTTGAACTAAATTTCTGCCGATTTTCTCAGTTTTTGAAATAATTATACCTAATTAATGCCTGGGTTATCCTGCTGAGTGCCCCACACTCCTCGTCAGGATGGACAAGCTAGTCCTCGTGTCGCACGCCAGCAGCACGAACACTCTCCTCTCTTTTTTCACAGGATCTCTCTGACGAGCTCAAGCTAGCCCGTGGTCCTCCCTGCTGGAGGCCCGGAGAAAAAAATAAAATAAAAAATGCCTGGGTCGATTAGTGCCATTGTTTTGAGGCTGCCGTTGTTTTAAATGCCGGTTAAATGAGGTTCTCCTGTATTCACTTCAACTCTTCGCCATTTAAAACTGTGAGTCAACTTTTGTCATGAAGGGTATCAATAGAAGCGCAATTTTATTAGCTTTCCATTGCTATATTTCGTTATCTGATAAATGAATTAGAACCATGCGTTAAATAAATAAATAAAATCATCAATCGGGTAATTTTCCCGATGGAAGAGGTTATTTATTTAGTCAACGCTAATTTATACATGGTACTAATTCATTTATCAGAAAACGAAATATATAAGTAAATAAATAACCATCAATCGGGAAAATTACCCGATTGATGATTTTATTTATTTATTTAACTAATTTATGCATGGTTCTAATTAATTTATCAGATAACGAAATAAAGTAATGGAAAGCTAATAAAATTGCACTTCTATTGATACCCTTCATGATAAAAGTTGACTCGCAAAGCTTTAAATGCCGAAGAGTTAAGTCAATATTAAGTTCATGCATATTTCTTCATAGTCTCGTAATGGCATTTCTTTAGCGTGTTTTACTGTTTTTTATTTGATAATATTATAGAACAAACATTTACGAAGATTACAGTATATCATATATACTGATAAACCAGTCTATATGATAGTCCATAGACCACTATATCTCTTTGTCGGGTGCCCCGCAGGCCCCTATGCAGCCCCGCAATTCAAAACATTGTCGCGTGTGCAGTCCAGGTATACAGTGGTCTATGGGTACATGTATTTTTCAAGTTCTACAGGGTCCTCGAGGGCACCGAGCACATTAAACTGATTTGAGACTGCCACTGCATACTCATGGGCACATGTCAAGTCCTTCAGCTTCTCAAGATGAAACAGTATGGTTACCTCTTCAGATTCTTCTGGACTTGAAATGAAGTTTAGTTGTAGATACAAGTCTGTGATCAGTTGCAAAGAACTCAGGACCCTGGTAAATCCTGCAGTTCTGGAGGATCCTCCAACGAGTACTAATGAGGATGTGGTCGATCTCCTTAGGTACACCTCCGGCATTACTATACCATGTCCAGTGGTGCAACTCTGGTCTCTGATACCAAGAACCTGCAATTCTCTACCTTCTGGACCTCGCAAAATTCAGAAGGAGAGAACAGTTGATGTTCCTGGTAGCGGAGCCATGGGGACCAACACATAACTCGTAGCCATCTCATTGTTTATATAGAATAAGAACAAAAAAGTACAGGACCTAGCACAGATCCCTGCTATACACCGCTTATAATGTCTCCCCAGCTACCAGGGGGCCCTGAAAAAGTACCGCAGTACCGCGTAACACACTGGGCAAGCTGAGGTACCGCAGTACCGCGTAACACACTGGGCATGCTGAGGTACCGCAGTACCGCGTAACACACTGGGCATGCTGAGGTACCGCAGTACCGCGTAACACACTGAGCATGCTGAGGTACCGCAGTACCGCGTAACACACTGGGCATGCTGAGGTACCGCAGTACCGCGTAACACACTGGCATGCTGAGTACCGCAGTACCGCGTAACACACTGGGCATGCTGAGGTACCGCAGTACCGCGTAACACACTGGGCATGCTGAGGTACCGCAGTACCGCGTAACACACTGGGCATGCTGAGGTACCGCAGTACCGCGTAACACACTGGCATGCTGAGGTACCGCAGTACCGCGTAACACACTGGGCATGCTGAGGTACCGCAGTACCGCGTAACACACTGGGCATGCTGAGGTACCGCAGTACCGCGTAACACACTGGGCATGCTGAGGTACCGCAGTACTGCGTAACACACTGGGCATGCTGAGGTACCGCAGTACCGCGTAACACACTGGGCATGCTGAGGTACCGCAGTACCGCGTAACACACTGGGCATGCTGAGGTACCGCAGTACCGCGTAACACACTGAGCATGCTGAGGTACCGCAGTACCGCGTAACACACTGGGCATGCTGAGGTACCGCAGTACCGCGTAACACACTGGGCATGCTGAGGTACCGCAGTACCGCGTAACACACTGGGCATGCTGAGGTACCGCAGTACCGCGTAACACACTGGGCAAGCTGAGGTACCGCAGTACCGCGTAACACACTGGGCATGCTGAGGTACCGCAGTACCGCGTAACACACTGGGCATGCTGAGGTACCGCAGTACCGCGTAACACACTGGGCATGCTGAGGTAGCGCAGTACCGCGTAACACACTGGGCATGCTGAGGTACCGCAGTACCGCGTAACACACTGGGCATGCTGAGGTACCGCAGTACCGCGTAACGCACCCCCAAAATTTTGGTACCACGCCCACCACTGCAGAAGAGCAGTGAGCATGAAAATAACGGTAGAAGATAGCAAGAGAAGCAACATTGCGGCGGTGATCTAAAGATTGAAGACAGTCAGTCAGAGGAGGGGAGTTGATGATACGAAAAGCTTTTGACTCAACCCTGTTTAGGAGAGCTGTAGGAGTGGATCCTCCCCGAACATGTGAGACATACTCCATACATAGGCGGATAAGGCCCCTGTAGAGAGCAAGCAACTGTGAGGGAGAACAAAATGGACGCAGACCCCACAAGACACCGAACTTCTTCGAAGCTGTTTTAGCAAGAGATGAGATGTGAGATTTCCAGTTTAGATATTTAGTAAAGGATACTCCTAGTATGTTCATTGTAGAAGAGGGAGACAGTCGAGTGTAGTTGAAGAAGAGGGGATAGTTGTCTGGAAAGTCGAGTTGATAGGTGAAGAAATTGGGTTTTTGAGGCATTGAACAAAAAAAGGTTTGCTTTGCCCCATTTAAAAATTATGAAAAGATCAGAAGTTAGGCGCTCGGTGGCATCTCTCTGTGAATCACTTAGTTCCTGTTGAGTTGGACGTCTAATGAATGATGTTGAAAAATGCAGGATAGAATCATCAGCGTAGGAGTGGATAGGGCTTTGAGTTAGACTTAGAAGATCATTAATAAATAATAGAAAGAGTGGGTGATAGGACAGAACCCTGGGAAACACCACTATTGATAGACTTAGGAGAACAATGACCGTCTACAGTAGCTGCAATAGAACGGTTTGAAAGGAAACTTAAGATGAAGGTACAGAGAGAAGGATAGAAACCGAATGAGAGTAGTTTGGAAATTAAAGATTTGTGCCAGACTCTTATCAAAAGCTTTTGATATGTCAAGGGCAACAGCAAAAGTTTCACCGAAATCCCTGAAGGAGGATGACCAAGATTCAGTTAGGAAAGCTAGCAGATTGCCAGTAGATCGCCCTTTACGGAAACCGTACTGACAATCAGATAGAAGATTGTGAGCAGATAGATGCTTAAGAATCTTCTTATTAAGTATAGATTCAAAAACTTTAGAAAGGCAGGAAGTTAAAGCTATAGGACGATTAGAACGGTCACCCTTCTTAGGGACAGGTTGAATGTGAGCAAACTTCCAGCAAGAAGGAAAGGTGGAAGTAGATAGACAAAGACGGAAAAGTTACTCTGATCGCAGCCAACTTACATACCATTTGTCTTCAACTGTAAAAACAGGCAAAGTAATCATTAAATACATCAGCCATCTCTATTTCCTTATTCATATACCAATGTTTTGAACCAATGATACAGAAACATAATTTATTTTTATCTTATCAATGGCAATGATTCCAAAACAGGAGTTTGGCTCAAACAGGATATATTTCAAATCCATTCCATGGGGAGGGAGTTCAGTAAGGGAAGGAACTCCAAACTGGAGAACTACATACGTACTCTACTACTATACTGCTATGGATAGTTATCAAATGAAATACCAATGTACACAAGAATAAAGTTGATCACAAATTAAAAATTGCAATTAAGTTTCATAAATTGTTTTAATAACTACCACTAAATGGTAGAGGTGGTGGAGAGGAGGCGGTGGCAGAGTGGTCAATATTCTCTCGCAACACTGATGACTGAACTGAGTGGTCAATATTCTCACAACACTGATGACTGAACTTACAGTGCTGGAAAGAGAAGTCTTCCCATCATACAAATGGTTTTGTTTTAGAAGTTGAGGCTGCGAGGAGTCATGAACTGTTTGAGAGTGTCGTCAGTGACAAGCTTCCGTCTCTCCTGGAACTCTGCCATCATTTTCTGCAGAACCTGTGAACCATGGAAAAGTTTGGAGTTATCAGACATAATTAACTGGCCTAATTGTTCCCACGAGATAATTTTGACCACTGACTGATGCTTGTTTCTAGGATGATAGGCATCAGTATACCAATTACACCCAGTGCTACACAGTACCCAATTTTTTCATACTACTAGCCACTTTCTTACACATTCAGGGTTGCATCTATTGAAAATTATATTAAAGCAGTAATAAAATCAAACCAATCAAAGAAAGAGCTAGATGTTTAGACCATTTATGAGAGCATGAAATGCCAGTAATGGATGGTGTTCCTGTACCCATCAAGGGTTGCTGCCGTCACTTGTTAGAATGATAATACACATGAAAACTACACTTATGATCAACACCCACAAAGTATCCACCATTACCTTGATCAACTCTGCCTTGAGTTCTCCAGTGAGCATCTGGCCCGACGAGTACTGCTGACGGATCTCCTCCAACTTCTCATCGTCGTCCAGGAAGAAGGTGAGGTACATGAAGGAGACGTCCACCTCACAGTCGCCGCCCTTCTCCCGGTGCTCCTCCACCGTGTCCCTCCCCCCGGAGAATGCATACTTGTTGATCTGGCACAAAGAACAGCTCTCAATCAGTGACTGCCTGCCGAGCACACTAAACTGCAGGTCACAGCTCCTGGTACACAAGAGTAATGGGAAGGAGGATTTTCTTACACTGATGGAGATCAAAGAGGATGATGATCTCCAAAACGTTTGTAACTTAAGGGATTTTAACAAGTCAAAGTATTGGTAAGCTCTACATGTAGACTCACATGCGTGAAAACATGTGCCTTGAATAAAAGTGTAGACAACAAGGGCTGTGTCCAACTAGAAGTGCAAATGTCTTGCCTTTTTCTTAATCTGGTTGGCAGTGTCTGTCAGGTAAATAGAGGAGGTTGGGTCCGAGGCACTCATCTTGCTGCTGGCTCCGTGCAGGGCTGGGAAGAAGGTGGAGTGGAGGAGGGCTGGCTTTTGGAACCCGATCTTTGGGGCCACATCCCGCGTCATGCGGAAATATGGGTCCTGGAATCCAACTCAAAATTTAGTAAATGAATGCACCAAGCATAACAAAATTAAAAGGTTGAGGTGGAGGGAATTTCATAACAATTGCCAGTTAACCATCAATGAAGAAGTCACTAACTTTGTTATTCACATCACAGTTATGATCTGTTCCTGCATGAAATGCTCCATCAACCCTAAGGCACCACAACACACCATTACTGACGGGTGTGAAATCCAACCATAGAAAAACCAAAGGATCTGAACAGGGGAAATTCATATATTTGAGGTGCCTGATGGGAACAGAATGGCTGGTGAAGGAGTGAGTGGTAGGGAGGGGCAGGGATGTTCAGTGAAGGAGTGAGTGGTAGGGATGTTCAGTGAAGGAGTGAGTGGTAGGGAGGGGCAGGGATGTTCAGTGAAGGAGTGAGTGGTAGGGAGGGGCAGGGATGTTCAGTGACGGAGGAGGGATGAATAGCGGAATGGCAAGGCAGTTCACTGCAATTCTTGAGAAACTCTGGTTTTCTGGAGAGCACGAGATGAAAAGGTAATATACAAGATATTAGCCATGGGTGCATGATGACAACCCATCATATAATAGAGTGAGTGTTAAACTATTTGAAAGTATGAATGTGGAACAATAAGCATGAAGTCTAAATGTACAATAAGTTTGAGCATGGAAATGGAAACTTTTGCCAGTCATACTCTTGAGGAGGCCTACACAATGGAAATGGGGAGACAGAGAGACAGAAAATAAATGAAAACGCTCAGTTTCCTAAAATCCTCATGAGGAAATTTCACTTTGACACCATTTCAAAGACCTAACTTATGAAAAACTTCTGTAAAAAAACACCAAAAAAATACTAATTGAAATTAATCTGGTCTTCTCTATCTTGAAAATGGCATGAATGAGAGAGAGAGAGAGAGGAGAGGAGAGAGAGAGAGAGAGGAGAGGAGAGAGAGAGAGAGAGGAGAGAGAGAGAGAGAGAGAAGGAGAGAGAGAGGAGGAGAGAGAGAGAGAGAGAGAGAGAGAGAGGAGAGAGAGAGAGAGAGAGAGAGAGAGAGAGAGAGAGAGAGAGAGGAGAGAGAAAAGAGAGAAGAGAGAGAGAGAGAGAGGAGAGAGAGAGAGAGAGAGAGAGAGAAGGAGAGAGAGAGAGGAGAGAGAGGAGAGAGAGAGAGAGAGAGAGAGAGAGAGAGAGAGAGAGAGAGAGAGAGAGAGAGAGAGAGAGAGAGAGAGAGAGAGAGAGAGAGAGAGAGGAGAGAGAGAGAGAGAGAGAGAGAGAGAGAATACCACTAATCTGAAAAATGGATCCAGCCCCAGTGAGCCTTGGTTCCCTGTTACCTGGTCAATGCCACAGGGGATGAGGCAGGGGACATCCTTCTTATTGCCAAAGATGAAGGGGAAGCTGGAGGAGAAGCTTGGAGCGGCCTGGATGGCGGGGAACATGATCACACCGATGCTGCTGGAGTCGTCAAACCCAAAGATGCCCTTCACCTGGTTGAAGGTGACGTGCTTCTGTACTTTGAGAACGTTCCTGCCGACGCAAGAGAGAACATTAACGTCTGCTGCTGCTGCTGCGTCAACATCAAGATTGCTCACACGCCAAATTCTGGTTTTTGCTAGTCTATTTTTTTTCCCAAGGCGAAAATTCCATAATCATAAGGTCTCATGCTTAAAATTATGCCTATGTTTACCTGATAATGTGGTTAACTATGATAAAATACAGCTGAAATTTAGAAGAAGCGTAGTATTCTCTTCTCCTGGCTTCAAAATATATCAGTTAGTATGCAGCAAGGGGTCAGGATTTTTCACCTCATTAAAAAAACCAGAGTATAGTAGTTTCACCACAACATTTTTGGCTGAGTTTGCCTCGCTTAATCTGTCTAACTTCATTACAAAGGAAACTTCAAGTAGGCTTCAAGGTCGTAGGCATCAAGGCTTCAGTAGTTTAGAATGAAAATTACAAGCAATTTTCAGTCACATTTCTTACCAAACTTGAAGGAAAAGGTCTAAGAAATTACTTGTAATATATATATATTCCTTACCAGTCTAAGAAATTACTTGTCATATATATATTTTCCTTACCAGTCTAAGAAATTACTTTGTCATATATATATTTTCCTTACCAGTCTAAGAAATTACTTTGTCATATATATATTTTCCTTACCAGAGAAGTCCAAGTCCAACCACCACTGCCAAAACAACACTTACGAATAAAAATCCCCACCAACAAATTCAACATCAGAAAAGATGAAGGTCTTGTTTACATCAAAGCCCAGAGCAATGATGTCCTTGGCATTCTCCGAGGACAGGCTGTGGTAGTGCTCCAAGGTGTTGTCCTTCTTGGTGGCGTCCTTCTGCCACAGGTACTTCTCATCGTCCGTCAGCTGGATCACCAACGGCACATCAAACACATCCTGGAGCCACCTGTCATAAGGAACAAGCTTTAACTCCTTCACGCCCAGATCTTTCCTTTGCTACATAATCGTCTGTTGTTAGCCATAAAATTATGAAAAGTAACTAAATATACCAAGTTAGTTAGTCGACAAGGCTACTAATCAGGTCATATCTATAAAACATTGCTTATATGCACTAAAAATCGTCTAATGGTGGCCAAATTACAATAGAAATTACGTTCTGGGTCTGAAGGGTTAAACACAGTCCTATTACAACTGTGCAGGAAGATTTGCTGCACTTACATTTGCATACTTTCACCTTTGTTGATAAATAATTCACAACTACAGGGTAAATAAATGGCTCTATCACCCTCTTGTTTTGTACACTACCCTTCAAACTGTTTATTTCCTATTAGAATGATTATAATTGTAAAATCTATTCTTTTGTGTGAAGAGAGAATACGTATATAAAATGTCTTATTATGTATCAGTGAGTGGAAAGCCTTGAGTGTGATGCCTTATTCTGCTCAGACAAATAACTGGGAGAAAGCCGAGACATTTCATTAGATTGAGTGGCTGTGCAAGTAGCTGCTTGTTGTACAGCACATATGGAGGTAGAACAGCAATATTCTTAGCCATAAAAATCTAAAAAGGAGAAAGAAATTAAGGGTAAAGCATAAAGGGAAGGAGGGAGGAACCTGGCATGACACAATGAGCCTAAGCCTAAGGTTGAATATGAAGAGATTTAAATCATTATAAGGAAAATCATGTTTTGCAACTTCAGGTACATGAAAGCAACATTCTAAGTGTTGTGTTGAGGAAATGACCTTATTTATGCCTATCAACACACTGCATGGTGGCATAAACACCCACTTACTTATGCTGGTGAGGGCAGAGAATAAGAAGGTACAAAAAGAAGTCAGTGTATATCTGTAATGAGTAAATGACATCAATAAAAAAGGAGATTGTCTTGTGCATTCCCTCACTTGGTCATGATGAAGGCAATGAGGTGGCCGATGTGCATGGCGGTGGAGGAAGGTCCCCGGCCAGTGTACAGGAAGAACTTCTTGCCAGCCTCCACAGCGTCCAGTATTCTGTGTGGGAGTGACAGGGACAGGGCTGTGACGTTATGGCAGACAAGGCTTCAGGGCAGGTACAAAAGTGCTCAGATCTGTGTTTTTTATACAATGATAAATACGACAAGGATCAAAATTGAGGCAAACAGGAGACACGTCTACATTATGAGGTATACTCAGTAATGTTGTCAGGCTTTATGAACTTGTGATACAAAAAATATGACATGCTTCCTAATAATTATCCAACATTATGTTATGAAGCTAAAAATATGTGCAGTTTCATTTTTTTTCATTGGTGCCATTCCCCCAAGGTGTCGCCTCACCTGTGCATGTCTCTGTGGGAGAAGAATATGTTGCGGCGAAGGAAGCGGTGAGGCTTGTGGCCGGTGATTCTCTCAAACTTTTCCAGCAGCGCTGAGTCAATGCGTGATGACCCAAACCTGTCTGGGAGATGCCATCATTGTACATGCAGCAAGGGAGGCAAGGGTTTCATAGCGGCTTCCCCCACAAAATAAATCTAAAGACAATTTTATGCAGTGCCACTGATGGCATAGTAGTCCACACTTCCAAGAGAATGGCTGGAGACATCAATACAGACGTTAAGGTGTACCTCCTATGACTCACAGGGTTATGCTGTGGCCTCCCCCTCGAGGGAACCCTTATGAATAGGTGTCAGTAAAGACCTTACTATATAGGGCTCTTTGCTACCATGAGGAAACCAAGTCCCACCGCTACTAAGAGGGCCTCTAAAACAATGGCATTTTTCTAACCAATTTACCAGTGGACAGTTGAAAATACAAAAATTTGTTGTATGACAGGAATCCTGCACCAACAACACGGGCTATTTACCTTAACCAAGTACTACAGTTGGTGGTTAACTTTCTACTGGGAAAAAAGAATTAAAGGAAATCTTGGTCAAAACTATAAAGGAAAATATATACGTAATATGAAAAACACAATATTCTTCTTGCCTTACAGTCAACTTGTTGAAACACGTTAAACATTCACAATAGAAAAATTCTGGCATCTAGATGTTGGCGCCAGATGCTGGTTCCAACAATTAGTAACCAAAACATGGTAACATAGAATAGGTACATTTGACCACTCTGTCATTTTACAGCAAACTTGAACACTGTATCAATTTGGTTTTGCAGGGCATGGTAGCAGTCCATCGGATCGGGAGTTGATGCCGATCCTCCCATTGACGAAACCGCACCCTCTCTTGACAAAGTCAGAGAGGCTGTAGCAAAGTTTAGGGGTGAAAAGGCAGCTGGTATTTGTAATATCAGTGCGGAGCTGCTCAAAGTTGGGGGTGAGGCCATGATCCACGTGTTGCATGCTGTCCTGACTGCCATGTGGCAATCAGGTACCATTCCTCCTGGCTGGAAAAAGGGGTTGGTCGTCCCTATGAAAGGGAAAGGGGACCCTCAGAACTGCAACAATTACTGCGGTAGTACACTGCTCAGCGTGCTAGGCAAGGTGCTTGCCCATCTATTGCTGACACGGATCCGCAGTCATCTGCTGAAGCATCAGAGACCTCAGCAGTCTGGGTTCACGCCTGGTAAGTCAACAACGGACCGTATCCTAGCGCTTCGTGTCCTGGTGGAACACCGATGTGAGTTTCGACAGGGGATGCTTGCAGCTTATGTTGATCTCAAGAAGGCGTTTGACCCAGTGCATCGTGAGTCACTCTAGGATCTTATGCGGCTTAGCGTGATTCCTGCAAGGACTGTTGGTCTGCTGACTGGCCTGTACTCTGGGACTGAGAGTGCTGTGAAGTGTGGGGGAGGTGTATCCAGCTTCTTTCCTGTGAATACAGAAGTGAGGCAAGGGTGTGTCCTTGCCCCATCACTTTTCAACACTTGTATGAACTGGGTATTGGGCAAAGTTGTAGATCAAAGTGATTGTGGAGCATCTCTCGGCAACACCAAGATCACTGATCTTGTTTTTGCCGATGATGCAGTTATAATCTTTGCTGAGTCGCTGGTGGTCCTGGTGATGGCTCTCGAGGTGCTGCATGAGGAGGCAAAGCCTTTGGGACTTGAGGTCTCCTGGCTCAAGACCAAGGTCCAGGTGTTTGGAGGCTTACTAGATGAAACAGTCTGTTCATGCATGCGGCAAGGACATTGAGATTTTGGAAAGTTTTACATACCTTGGTAGCGCAGTCCATAATGACGTCAGGTCACGTCAAGAAGTCTTACGGCAGACTGGCATAGCCCACGGTGTTATGGACTTATGTTACTCGCTCAGCACGAGTATTTGGCGTTGTTGGTACCTGTGCAGAAGGACAAAAATCCTGATCTTCAATTCGCTTGTGATCCCCTGTCTTACTCTATGGTTGTGAGACATGGACACTAAGGCCCGTACCGAGAGTCATGACGGTAGGCGGTAGAACGACGAACGGCAGACCTTCGCTTACCATAAGACGTATAAAAAACCCTGTAATTTTGGAACGAAGAGCAGGGACGCGGTGGCGGTCAAGGTTGAAGACACGGCTATCCCCGTGTCTTCGCCGCAACCTTCGATGAATTTTTATTACATTCCTAATCTGGAGGGATTAAGAGATATGTTAAAAATTTTCTTGCCAATATGTATTTAAGTATAAGTATAAGATTATTAGGTATTACATATGCGGCAATAAGTGATTTTAGTGATAATAATTAAAGAGGTTCAGGATAGAGGGGTGGGTAGTGGCTTGAGCCGTCGCCATCATGAAGGTCGCTGCCAGAACCCGCCAGGACGGTTCTCTTACCGCATATGTTCACATGAGCGGTAGAGAAACTTACGTATACACGCCTCTACTGTTAATTAACTTCATTAAATATATATTTCACCAACTTCATAGCCGATCGCAACGTTTCTGTTGACGTTTCTGATGAGTATAAGGGCAATTTCGCATTATACACTATTTTAGTCGTACGGCTGGCTACGCAGTTTGAGGCAGCACTGTTGCCACTATATTGTCGCAGGCGCGAGATCTCAACCAACCTCCGATGTCGACTCTCGATAACAAATGGAAGGTTTGCCGTTCGTCGCTACCTCGCTGTTCGTCCCTCTACCGCCTCCAACTCTCGGTACGGGCCTAAGTGTCTTCGCAGAATCATGGGGTATCGTTGGGATCATTACGCGTCAAATCAGCGATTGCACTGTGAGACTGAATCGAGGCCTATTACCTGCATAGTCCGTCAGCGCCAACTTTGGCTATATGGGCATGTGGCACGCTGCCCTGAAACCGATCCTTCCCATCGGGTTGTATCTGTAAGAGACAATCCGGCAATGAGGAGGCCAAGGGGGCATCCACAAGGCTCGTGGCTGGGACAAATTGATGTTTCTTGTCGAGAGTTGCTTAGTGTGGAAAGGGTGCCTGCATGGGGACTCCCGCGTGGTGACCCCTGGGAGTGGTGTCGTAGGGTGGGCGGGGCAACGCCCCCCCCGGCGTATGCCTCCAATGATTGATTGATTGTAGCAGTCCTACAAAGTTTCCTATCTTTATCCTATCTATTTTTATGACTAATGAACCATTCTAACATAATTATTTTCTTTTCCTACAGAAGCCCTTCTTCTAAACGTGTTGGGTGGCACAAAACCAAGAACATTTCGTTCATATAAATACCTTACACAACTTGCATTTTACACATCCTAAATATATAAAAATATACATACTGCTTATGTTGATAGCGATGTATAATTGTATATTGTAATAATAGTGTATGTTCTCCACAGCTTCTTATTAGTTATGCGTTGGAACATTTAATGGACAGAAAAACATGATTAGGTTCCTTACCAACCAGCTTATCATAGTCAATCCCCTTGTTGCTGGACGCCTGGACGGATTGTGGGGTGACGATGTCCTCCTCGGGGGGCGGGAGCTGCCCGGCCCCGGCCTCCTGCTGCCCCTCCCCCTCCACGGCGGTGTTCACCATGATGGTTATCTGTCAAAGGGATGCCTATGAGTGTGTACAGTCATTCAAGTGGAGGGTGGTGCATGAGTGTGTACAGTCAGTCAAGTGGAGGGTGGTGCATGAGTGTGTACAGTCAGTCAAGTGGAGAGTGAGGCATGAGTGTGTACAGTCAGTCAAGTGGAGTGTGGTGCATGAGTGTGTACAGTCAGTCAAGTGGAGGGTGGTGCATGAGTGTGTACAGTCAGTCAAGTGGAGGGTGGTGCATGAGTGTGTACAGTCAGTCAAGTGGAGGGTGGTGCATGAGTGTGTACAGTCAGTCAAGTGGAGGGTGGTGCATGAGTGTGTACAGTCAGTCAAGTGGAGGGTGGTGCATGAGTGTGTACAGTCAGTCAAGTGGAGGGTGGTGCATGAGTGTGTACAGTCAGTCAAGTGGAGGGTGGTGCATGAGTGTGTACAGTCAGTCAAGTGGAGGGTGGTGCATGAGTGTGTACAGTCAGTCAAGTGGAGGGTGGTGCATGAGTGTGTACAGTCAGTCAAGTGGAGGGTGGTGCATGAGTGTGTACAGTCAGTCAAGTGGAGGGTGGTGCATGAGTGTGTACAGGCAGTCAAGTGGAGGGTGATGCATGAGTGTGTACAGTCAGTCAAGTGGAGGGTGATGCATGAGTGTGTACAGTCAGTCAAGTGGAGGGTGATGCATGAGTGTGTACAGTCAGTCAAGTGGAGGGTGATGCATGAGTGTGTACAGTCAGTCAAGTGGAGGGTGATGCATGAGTGTGTACAGTCAGTCAAGTGGAGGGTGATGCATGAGTGTGTACAGTCAGTCAGTGGAGGGTGGTGCATGAGTGTGTACAGGCAGTCAAGTGGAGGGTGATGCATGAGTGTGTACAGTCAGTCAAGTGGAGGGTGATGCATGAGTGTGTACAGTCAGTCAAGTGGAGGGTGATGCATGAGTGTGTACAGTCAGTCAAGTGGAGGGTGATGCATGAGTGTGTACAGTCAGTCAAGTGGAGGGTGATGCATGAGTGTGTACAGTCAGTCAAGTGGAGGGTGATGGAGGGTGATGCTGAGTGTGTACAGTCAGTCAAGTGGAGGGTGGTGCATGAGTGTGTACAGTCAGTCAAGTGGAGGGTGGTGCATGAGTGTGTACAGTCAGTCAAGTGGAGGGTGGTGCATGAGTGTGTACAGTCAGTCAAGTGGAGTGTGCTGCATGAGTGTGTACAGTCAGTCAAGTGGAGGGTGATGCATGAGTGTGTACAGTCAGTCAAGTGGAGGGTGATGCATGAGTGTGTACAGTCAGTCAAGTGGAGGGTGATGCATGAGTGTGTACAGTCAGTCAAGTGGAGGATGATGCATGAGTGTGTACAGTCAGTCAAGTGGAGGGTGATGCATGAGTGTGTACAGTCAGTCAAGTGGAGGGTGGTGCATGAGTGTGTACAGTCAGTCAAGCATGAGTGTGTACAGTCAGTCAAGTGGAGGGTGGTGCATGAGTGTGTACAGTCAGTCAAGTGGAGGGTGGTGCATGAGTGTGTACAGTCAGTCAAGTGGAGGTGAGGCGTGAGTGTGTACAGTCAGTCAAGTGGAGGGTGGTGCATGAGTGTGTACAGTCAGTCAAGTGGAGGGTGAGGCGTGAGTGTGTACAGTCAGTCAAGTGGAGGGTGAGGCGTGAGTGTGTACAGTCAGTCAAGTGGAGGGTGGTGCATGAGTGTGTACAGTCAGTCAAGTGGAGGGTGGTGCATGAGTGTGTACAGTCAGTCGAGTGGAGGGTGATGCATGAGTGTGTACAGTCAGTCAAGTGGAGGGTGGTGCATGAGTGTGTACAGTCAGTCAAGTGGAGTGTGGTGCATGAGTGTGTACAGTCAGTCAAGTGGAGGGTGGTGCATGAGTGTGTACAGTCAGTCAAGTGGAGGGTGGTGCATGAGTGTGTACAGTCAGTCAAGTGGAGGGTGGTGCATGAGTGTGTACAGTCAGTCAAGTGGAGAGTGAGGCGTGAGTGTGTACAGTCAGTCAAGTGGAGGGTGAGGCGTGAGTGTGTACAGTCAGTCAAGTGGAGGGTGAGGCGTGAGTGTGTACAGTCAGTCAAGTGGAGGGTGAGGCATGAGTGTGTACAGTCAGTCAAGTGGAGGGTGAGGCGTGAGTGTGTACAGTCGGTCAAGTGGAGGGTGGTGCATGAGTGTGTACAGTCAGTCAAGTGGAGGGTGGTGCATGAGTGTGTACAGTCAGTCAAGTGGAGGGTGGTGCATGAGTGTGTACAGTCAGTCAAGTGGAGGGTGGTGCATGAGTGGTGTACAGTCAGTCAAGTGGAGGGTGATGCATGAGTGTGTACAGTCAGTCAAGTGGAGGGTGATGCATGAGTGTACAGTCAGTCAAGTGGAGGGTGATGCATGAGTGTGTACAGTCAGTCAAGTGGAGGGTGATGCATGAGTGTGTACAGTCAGTCAAGTGGAGGGTGGTGCATGAGTGTGTATAGTCAGTCAAGTGGAGGGTGGTGCATGAGTGTGTACAGTCAGTCAAGTGGAGGGTGGTGCATGAGTGTGTACAGTCAGTCAAGTGGAGGGTGAGGCGTGAGTGTGTACAGTAGGTCAAGTGGAGGGTGGTGCATGAGTGTGTACAGTCAGTCAAGTGGAGGGTGAGGCGTGAGTGTGTACAGTCAAGTCAAGTGGAGGGTGGTGCATGAGTGTGTACAGTCAGTCAAGTGGAGGGTGATGCATGAGTGTGTACAGTCAGTCAAGTGGAGGGTGGTGCATGAGTGTGTACAGTCAGTCAAGTGGAGGGTGGTGCATGAGTGTGTACAGTCAGTCAAGTGGAGGGTGGTGCATGAGTGTGTACAGTCAGTCAAGTGGAGGGTGGTGCATGAGTGTGTACAGTCAGTCAAGTGGAGGGTGGTGCATGAGTGTGTACAGTCAGTCAAGTGGAGGGTGATGCATGAGTGTGTACAGTCAGTCAAGTGGAGGGTGGTGCATGAGTGTGTACAGTCAGTCAAGTGGAGGGTGATGCATGAGTGTGTACAGTCAGTCAAGTGGAGGGTGGTGCATGAGTGTGTACAGTCAGTCAAGTGGAAGGTGAGGCGTGAGTGTGTACAGTCGGTCAAGTGGAGGGTGGTGCATGAGTGTGTACAGTCAGTCAAGTGGAGTGTGGTGCATGAGTGTGTACAGTCAGTCAAGTGGAGGGTGGTGCATGAGTGTGTACAGTCAGTCAAGTGGAGGGTGGTGCATGAGTGTGTACAGTCAGTCAGTGGAGGGTGGTGCATGAGTGTGTACAGTCAGTCAAGTGGAGTGTGGTGCATGAGTGTGTACAGTCGGTCAAGTGGAGGGTGGTGCATGAGTGTGTACAGTCAGTCAAGTGGAGGGTGAGGCGTGAGTGTGTACAGTCAGTCAAGTGGAGGGTGGTGCATGAGTGTGTACAGTCAGTCAAGTGGAGGGTGATGCATGAGTGTGTACAGTCAGTCAAGTGGAGGGTGGTGCATGAGTGTGTACAGTCAGTCAAGTGGAGGGTGATGCATGAGTG
Source organism: Chionoecetes opilio (assembly GCA_016584305.1). NCBI lineage: Eukaryota > Metazoa > Arthropoda > Malacostraca > Decapoda > Majidae > Chionoecetes > Chionoecetes opilio. The sequence continues at coordinate 301,137 of JACEEZ010021714.1, forward strand.
TGTACAGTCAGTCAAGTGGAGGGTGGTGCATGAGTGTGTACAGTCAGTCAAGTGGAAGGTGAGGCGTGAGTGTGTACAGTCGGTCAAGTGGAGGGTGGTGCATGAGTGTGTACAGTCAGTCAAGTGGAGTGGGTGCATGAGTGTGTACAGTCAGTCAAGTGGAGGGTGATGCATGAGTGTGTACAGTCAGTCAAGTGGAGGGTGGTGCATGAGTGTGTACAGTCAGTCAAGTGGAGGGTGGTGCATGAGTGTGTACAGTCAGTCAAGTGGAGGGTGGTGCATGAGTGTGTACAGTCAGTCAAGTGGAGGGTGGTGCATGAGTGTGTACAGTCAGTCAAGTGGAGGGTGGTGCATGAGTGTGTACAGTCAGTCAAGTGGAGGGTGGTGCATGAGTGTGTACAGTCAGTCGAGTGGAGGGTGGTGCATGAGTGTGTACTGTCAGTCAAGTGGAGGGTGGTGCATGAGTGTGTACAGTCAGTCAAGTGGAGGGTGGTGCATGAGTGTGTACAGTCAGTCAAGTGGAGGGTGGTGCATGAGTGTGTACAGTCAGTCAAGTGGAGGGTGAGGCATGAGTGTGTACAGTCAGTCAAGTGGAGGGTGGTGCATGAGTGTGTACAGTCAGTCAAGTGGAGGGTGGTGCATGAGTGTGTACAGTCAGTCAAGTGGAGGGTGAGGCGTGAGTGTGTACAGTCAGTCAAGTGGAGGGTGATGCATGAGTGTGTACAGTCAGTCAAGTGGAGGGTGATGCATGAGTGTGTACAGTCAGTCAAGTGGAGGGTGATGCATGAGTGTGTACAGTCAGTCAAGTGGAGGGTGATGCATGAGTGTGTACAGTCAGTCAAGTGGAAGGTGATGCATGAGTGTGTACAGTCAGTCAAGTGGAAGGTGGTGCATGAGTGTGTACAGTCAGTCAAGTGGAGGGTGGTGTATGAGTGTGTACAGTCAGTCAAGTGGAGGGTGAGGCGTGAGTGTGTACAGTCAGTCAAGTGGAGGGTGGTGCATGAGTGTGTACAGTCAGTCAAGTGGAGGGTGAGGCGTGAGTGTGTACAGTCGGTCAAGTGGAGGGTGGTGCATGAGTGTGTACAGTCAGTCAAGTGGAGGGTGGTGCATGAGTGTGTACAGTCAGTCAAGTGGAGGGTGGTGCATGAGTGTGTACAGTCAGTCAAGTGGAGGGTGGTGCATGAGTGTGTACAGTCAGTCAAGTGGAGGGTGGTGCATGAGTGTGTACAGTCAGTCAAGTGGAGGGTGATGCATGAGTGTGTACAGTCAGTCAAGTGGAGGGTGATGCATGAGTGTGTACAGTCAGTCAAGTGGAGGGTGATGCATGAGTGTGTACAGTCAGTCAAGTGGAGGGTGGTGCATGAGTGTGTACAGTCAGTCAAGTGGAGGGTGGTGCATGAGTGTGTACAGTCAGTCAAGTGGAGGGTGAGGCGTGAGTGTGTACAGTCAGTCAAGTGGAGGGTGGTGCATGAGTGTGTACAGTCAGTCAAGTGGAGGGTGAGGCGTGAGTGTGTACAGTCGGTCAAGTGGAGGGTGGTGCATGAGTGTGTACAGTCAGTCAAGTGGAGGGTGGTGCATGAGTGTGTACAGTCAGTCAAGTGGAGGGTGGTGCATGAGTGTGTACAGTCAGTCAAGTGGAGGGTGATGCATGAGTGTGTACAGTCAGTCAAGTGGAGGGTGGTGCATGAGTGTGTACAGTCAGTCAAGTGGAGGGTGATGCATGAGTGTGTACAGTCAGTCAAGTGGAGGGTGGTGCATGAGTGTGTACAGTCAGTCAAGTGGAGTGTGGTGCATGAGTGTGTACAGTCAGTCAAGTGGAGGGTGGTGCATGAGTGTGTACAGTCAGTCAAGTGGAGGGTGGTGCATGAGTGTGTACAGTCAGTCAAGTGGAGGGTGGTGCATGAGTGTGTACAGTCAGTCAAGTGGAGGGTGAGGCGTGAGTGTGTACAGTCAGTCAAGTGGAGGGTGAGGCGTGAGTGTGTACAGTCAGTCAAGTGGAGGGTGAGGCGTGAGTGTGTACAGTCAGTCAAGTGGAGGGTGAGGCGTGAGTGTGTACAGTCAGTCAAGTGCAGGGTGAGGCATGAGTGTGTACAGTCAGTCAAGTGGAGGGTGGTGCATGAGTGTGTACAGTCAGTCAAGTGGAGGGTGAGGCAAGACATGAAGATGGAGTGTTACATGGGAAGCTCCAGTGTTTGAAATCAAGGGACACTCACCATAGGCAACAGATAAAGCCTAGTCAAAATAAAGGGTCGTGTGCTAACTGCTAGGATGCCATTCTATCATGTCATTCATGTATCATAACGGAATAAACTAAAACAACAACAACAACAACAAAAAGTAATAGGTAATAATAATAATAATAATAATAATAATAATAATAAACATATACAGGTCGTCCATCACTAATTTAGCAACCACGGGACCTTAGGACGGCCGGATTTTCGAAATTTCCGGATTATTGATGTTTTGTCCCCTGACTCTTATATATACTAACAAAATGACTAAGGTATATATCATACATCAGAATATATAGTATATATCAGTACAGTTTATATCACAGACTGTTGAAGACCTAATGCCGCATATTTCACAAACACTTCGCACAGACACACCACTATCAAGTTTTTTTAACAGTTCAATTTTCTCTGCGATTGACAACGAGTGATGTTTGCTTTTTACGCCACTTCTTTTATTCGCCGAATCCATGATGTGGCTATACAGCAACAGATTTTAACAATTACGGCAAATAAATGAGAAGGAATGCCTGTTTGCTGTGGGAAGCGTGAGCATACAGCTGATTCTGGGTACAGCGCCATCAAAACAAACGGCGCCTCCCGAAAATAGTGGCGCGCCAACCCGGGAAATTTGAAACTGCGCTCCAAAATTCATGCCGGAAAACTGATGGCACCGAAATATTGATTGGCGGATTAGTGATGGTCAACCTGTATATTAATTAAAGGTAAAAATATGCAGTCACTTCCCTACAGTTATGTTCTGAGCCTGACTGTTGGAGGTGACTGGAGAGTGTGTGAGCTTTATCAGATGCTGCCTTCACACTTGCTGCCTGACTACTGCCATTGTGATGGGGTTGCTGGACATTGTGAGTCAGAGATAATGCTATATAGCATATGGCCAGAGATCATTTGCTGCTATACAATGGAAGTGGACATACACTAGCAGGGAAACAATACATACAGTAAGTTTTTCTTTTCTAAGTATTGTTGGGAAGTGAGATCAAGGCAGTGACATAGTGCGTGACACTAGACCAGTGACTGGGCATAGAAATACAAAAAGGGGGAGAGGTTAGGTGGCAAGAAAACTAAATGTTGCAGCAAAACAAAATCAGATTTGACAGACAATGAAAGACCATAATTCATTAGCTAACAAAGAAAGAAACCTAACCTGTTCATACACAGGAAGGAATAACATGAATGGATTTACCTCCTCGACTGAAAAGAAGGAAAATAAGTTAGAAAAAATACAAATCTAATGAAAACTTGAAGCTATCCTTTAGAAATTTACACTGAAAAATTTACCTCATCACCACACACACACACACACAAAAGAAGAAGAAAAAAGAATAAATGATATAAGAAAAACCCTCCACTTAAACTGCTCTGAAACTTGAAACTTGAAATCCCTCGTTCCACTTATATTTCATCACACACACACACATACACAAAGCAGCAACAAAAAGAAAAAAAAGAGGAGAAGGAGTAAAAGATAAGAGAAGAAGAAACTCTCCCCACCACTTAAATTGCATGCAAGAAATGAAACACAAGACCACCACCAACCCACCTCCTTATCATTAAACAAGAGGGAGAGACAGTCCTTCTCAGACTTGGGGAAGGCAGCGCTCTCAGGACCAAAGCTGTGTATGTGAGTGTACCAGCGGTGGAGGTGACACAGGTGGGTGGGCGGGGCACACCTGAACTGCCTGAAGAGTGTTGCGTCGCCCTGGCTTGCTGTGTAGCCCTCCACGTAGCTGCTGGTCAGGAAGTGTTGATCTAGGGCCCTTGTCTCGAGGTCGCTAAGGGGCATCCTCTGTTGGCATGAGGGAGGCAGGTATTAGGCAATGGAAAGAAGGCATTAACTCCTTCACGCCCAGATCTTTCCTTGGCTATAAAAAATTGTCTGTTGTAAGCCATAAAATTACGAAAAGTAAACTAATACACCAAATTAGCTGGTGAAAAGGACACTAAACAGGTCATCTCTACAAAATGTTGCTTATAATAATAAAAAATTGTCTAATGGTACCCAAATTACAATGGAAATTACGTTCTGGGCCTCAAGGGAAACAGGAGTGAACACGGGGTTTTGTAAAGAAGTTGAGAGAGAGAGAGAGAGAGAGAGTGTGTGTGTGAGTGAAGAAAACTGTAACAAGATTTAATATAGCGACTCAAGTACAGATAAACAAAATTTTACAAACACTACAAAACATTCCGGTGCACATCTACACCAGGCCCGTGATAACATTATGAACTCATCACAGGTCATCATTGGCTTAAGCATTTTTACTGGACTTTCTTTGGTGAATTTATGAACTCTTTTCTTTTATATGAGAAACTTCAACATTTGGTAGCCAGAGAAACAATCTGGGTCACCTAATTAAGTTATGTTTTTTTCAGCCAAAGAACAACACTATACTCTGTAATACTTCAGTAGTCCATCTGGGTGTTTGACTTCACTTGTAAGTTTTCTGTATTACTTGTTATATCAATATTATTCTTCTACAATAAATTACAATATAGTACTACAGGTTGAAGTTCCCAAACTCGGCATCCCAAGACTCGGCAACACCCAAAATCGGTATGGTTCGGATTTTAAACACGGCAGAAAACCAAAACCCTGGCAGTTAGTTGCCAGTGCTCGTGCAACTAGGTGCCACCACACTAGGCCGCTTGGTTTCTCCCGCCGATTGTTTGTGTATTGTTCAGTGTGTTGTGACTGTAAGTCTTGTACACTGTTTATTTGTGTACTTCTACAGGTTTTATTGTTTATGGCTCCAAACGTCCAGGAACAGTAATTACCATATAGAATCCCAATAATTTTTTTGATTTTTTTCATATGATTTCAATGCTTTTTCCCCCTTAATATAGTCATCGTTCTAAAAGTCGAAATCATTACTCGGCTCGGCGCTGGTCCCGAGGTTGCCAAGTTTGGGAACTTCAACCTGTACTAGTATGATATTATAATAAACATTTCCATGTCTGGCAATCATAGTTTAGGGCTGTGTCTTGCCAGTTGATCAGTTATGTATATCAATTTTTAAATACAACTTACCAGATAAAGCTGTCAATTTTCTTGTATACTTTCTGATTTCCCATATAAGTACTTCAAAATTACTAAAACAATATAATTCTCCCACATACTCCATCAATGCTCAATAAACTTTGAAGCAAATACTTTCCATGTGGATCCATTCAATTTTATTTAATGCTCTGCAAACTAAACACACACACACACAGTTGACAAGAAAAATGTATTGTACTTGTTGTTCATTGTACTGTTGTTCATTGTACTGTTGTTCATTGTACTGTTGTTCATTGTACTGTTGTTCATTGTACTGTTGTTCATTGTACTGTTGTTCATTGTACTGTTGTTCATTGTAACTGTGTTTTCTGTTCATTGTACTGTTGTTCATTGTACTGTTGTTCATTGTACTGTTGTTCATTGTACTGTTGTTCATTGTACTGTTGTTCATTGTACTGTTGTTCATTGTACTGTTGTTCATTGTACTGTTGTTCATTGTACTGTTGTTCATTGTACTGTTGTTCATTGTACTGTTGTTCATTGTACTGTTGTTCATTGTACTGTTGTACATTGTACTGTTCATTGTATTGTATTGCATTCGCATATGATCCACCTAAGACAAATGCCTGGTCTAAAGGAGAATATGCAGGAATGCTAAATGACACCAGGGAGTGCCTAGAAAGAATCATTACAAAAAGTAGTGACATAATGGTGATGGGTGACTTCAACTGCAGGGAAGTATGCTGGAGGATTGGCAACAGACAGGTGGTGGGGAGGAGTCTTGAAGGAACAAAATGTTGAACGTAGTTATGCAAAACGTCATGACACAATGGATTAAGGAAAATACAAGATTTAGATGAAATGAAGAACCATCAAGACTGGATTAGCTATTAACCAAGCAACTGGATATAATCAACAAGTTAATGTATCAGTGCCCATTAGGAAGGAGTGACCCTATTCTCATTGAGTTTAAAATAAATCAAGAGAGAGACGTAGACAGATCAGAATCCCATAGAATTGGAAGATACAACTTTGGCAAGTAGAAGCTTGACTTTGACAAGTTAAGAAATGTCTATATTGAAACAGACTAGAGTGACTTTGATAAGGCTATAGGTGCACAGGAGAAATGGGAGCAGTTTCTAAGAATATACAAGGAAGGTGTTGAGAGATGTGTGGCAAAGGCTGTGAGGCAAGTGAGGAACAAGAAGGAATGGTTTAACAGAAGATGTGAAGCAGCAAGAGTGCCAAGATAAAAGGCTTGCAGGAGATGGAGAAGGGGAGGGAACAACTTATGGGAAAAATATGAAATAAAGGAAAAAATATGTAAGAATTGAAACAGACGAGAAAAGAAACTACGAGAAAAATATATTATGTAGACAAATGTAAGAACGAACCTAAGCTTTTCTACAGATATGTGAAAGTTAAGAGTTAAGGTGGGAACAAATATATTAAAAGTAGATAGAGTTATATACAACAATCCAGGTTTCCAGGCTTAAGTAGTTAATGAATGTTTTCAGGCTTTTTACCCGAGATTGGTTTTGGTGAAGAGGAAGACAGACCTGGAGACACTGTGCTGGATGAAATACAAAGTGGACAAGTGGACATTCAATAATAAGGTAATTGTTTGAAAATCAAGATATCAGGCAAGTATTGGGTCCAGATGGAATGTTAAGTTGGATAATTAAGGAGTACTAGTAAGGAATTGGCGGGTAAAATACATGATATTATTGTGAACTCGCTAGCAGAAGGAAAAGTGCCCCGAGATTGGAAGAGACCAAATGCAGTCCTAATTCATAAGAGAGGGAACAAGGGAGCCACTGACTTAAAGGCCTGTATCACTAACCAGTTCTCATATCTTCATTCTCATCCCTATTCTGTCCATCTTCCTAATGAAAGAGTTAATCAGTATCTTTTACTCTTTCATCCCTTTCACTGGTAAACTTTGGAACTCTCTTCCTGCTTATATCTTTCCACTTTCTTACGACTTAAATATTTTCAAGAGAGGAGTGACAAGACATCTCCCGAACTAAATTGGCCAACCTCACTTTCTATATTCTCTTACTGTCTTCTTTATAGGGATTGCGGATAGGGATAACCACTGGTTATTAAACAAATTGGTACATGTGCAGCTTAAACCAATACACAATCGGTGGTTTTAAATATCCTGAACGTTTCATTCTCATCATAGGGAGTATTTCTACGTAACTCCTACAGCAGCCGGCGGAAATGAAAAATAACACAAAGGGGGGTCTGGGTGGGCGAAACTCCTCCCCAGTGAGGTTACGTTACGTAATCAATGGCTAGGTTAGGGTAGTTAACTAGCATGGGGGTCTGGGGGGGCCCCCAGTTATGTCAGGAGAGTATTGGTTGAAAGTACATATTTACCAACGAATAACCTAACCTAAACATATTAAAATATATGAAGAAATTAACATATCAGGAACGAGGGATTTCCAACGGAAAAGCAATACACCAGCGTCTTTTATATGCAGAAGGCATCTCACATCGCACATAGGTGTCCTTTGTAGTGAGTATGGTGTTTTTCTGGAATAATAAGATGTCCCCCCCCCTGGACCCTCCCCCAAAAATATTACTAACCTAACCTAATCTGTAGATTCGTTTTATCAACCCTCTCCTTTTTCTGATAAAACTATATTTTTCTGATAGATTTTGATGTGTTTTGAAAGAATCTGATGTTTGTTTTTCTTGGCAATCATAATTTATTTTTATTTTACCCCCTGGACCTCACTTCTGAAAAACTAGTGATTTCCAAGAAAAACAAACTTCAGATTGTTTGTTCCTAAACACATCAAAATCTACCACAAAAATATAGTTCACAAATAAAACTAAAGTGCGCCTTTAAAACAGGCACCGCGGGCCTGGGAAAGGCGAGCTGCTGGGCTGCATGAATGGCGGTGGCAGTTAGATTCATTCATATAAGTTAAGTTTTGCCGTGATTTTGACTTAAGTAACAGTTTGCCAATAGGTTTGAAGGTTAGTAAAAGACAAATATGACAAAAATTAGTCCTTAATAAGGTAGTAAACAAAATATTGAAGGGTTGATACAACGAATCTTAACCCTTACCTTACCAATAACCTCCTTGCCAGACCTAAGGGCAGGAAAGGATTCTAGAATTTTACCTATTGAAGATATTATTTAGTTGTTTAATAGCGCATACAGACACACCCTCCCCATCCAGAGGCCTCCCTCCCCACCCTTTAGGAGGTCAGGTTAATAATCTCGCCAGGGGGGTCAAGGGGGCGGACCCCCCCGTTAAGAGGCTATGTTAGGTTAGGTTAGGGTAATAATCCTCCCAGCAAGGCGGGGCAGAGCGGACCACTTGGCGGCTGGCGGGCGGGCGGGCGATTGCGGGGCGAGGGCAAATCACAAAAATGAAAAAATAAGAAGAGGTAAATTGGTACTTTCAACCAGTAATTGAGTACGAGGTCAAAAGTACTCTTTTCCCCATGTATTATGATGTGTTAAGAATAATGGTCACATTAAAAATTGTTGGAAATGCCTCATTTTGCAGTTATCCCCCCTCCATAACATTCCTGGGGACCCGTCGGGAACGTCGGGTTATGGACGGGGAAAGTGGCAACTACACCTTTTCACTTTCAAATTAAAACAACTGAACTTCAAATTAAAACAAGTGAATCTCAAATTAAAACTACTTTAGTTTAAATCAAAACAACTGAAGTTTAAATTAAAACAACTGAAGTTTAAATTAAAACAACTGAAGTTTATATTAAAACAACTGAAGTTTAAATTAAAATACCTGAACTTCAAATTAAAATAACTGAATTTCAAATTAAAAGAAAAAGTTCATCTATTATATTTTGAAATTAATTTGTTATATTTTGAAGTTCTGTTGTTCTAATTTGAGAGTGAAAAGGTGTATTATGAAAACCCCCATAAAAGTAATATATTTCTTCCTGCAAACTTTTTCTTATCTTTACCAGAGTGCTGCCAGCAAAGGGAAGAGAGGGAAAAAATTATTTATGAAAAGATGTACCATTCTTTTAAATATTTTTACACAGCATACTACATAGATAAAGCAACAAAGGATGAAGTAACGTATAGCTATTCCGTGTATGTTAGTACACATACTGTAGTTATACAAAAGAAAACAAAAGTTACATTTTTGGCACTCAAATATTTTTGATATTCAAAATTTTTTTGGCACTCAATTTTTTTTGGCACTCAATACATTTTTTGGCACAACATTTTTTGGCACTCAACAAAATTTGGCACTCAAATTTGTTTAGCACTCAAAATGTTTTGGCATTTTATAGCTAGCGATTGAGGGAGGAGTGACAGCCTGGGAGTACGTAGTAGTACCCCCAGGCTGTCACTCCTCCCTCACCTGCTAGCTATAAAATGCCAAAAAAATTTGAGTGCCAAAAAATTTGAGAGCCAAATTTTTTGTCCCAAAAATGTTTGAATGGCAAAAATTTTGAGTGCCAAAAATGTTTTGGTGAGTGCCAAAAAAATTTGACTGCCAAAAATGTTTGATTGTCAAAAATGTGTCAAAAAATTTTGAGTGTCAATTTTTTTTTTAGTGGCAAAAACATTTAAGTGCCAAAAATTTTGCCAAAATTTTTGAGTGGCAAAAATTTGTGCCAAAATTTTTTGAGTGCTAAAAAATATTGTGCCAAAATTTTTGAGTGCCAAAAATGTAACTTTTGTTTTCTTTTGTAGTTCTTTACTTAGTAGTTCGTAGTTACTTTTGAAGTTCAGTTATTTTAATTGGAAGTTCAGTTACTTTAATTTAAACTTCAGTTGTTTTAATTTAAACTTCAGTTGTTTAAATTTAAACTTCAGTTGTTTAAATATAAACTTCAGTTGTTTTAATTTAAACTTGTTGTTTTAATTTCATATTCAGTTGTTTTAATTTGAAGTTCAGTTATTTTAATTTGAAGTTCAGTTGTTTTAATTTGAAGTTCAGTTGTTTTAATTTGAAGTTCAGTTGTTTTAATTTGAAGTTCAGTTGTTTTAATTTGAAGTTCAGTTGTTTTAATTTGAGAGTGAAAAGGTGTAGTTTTGTACTGATAGTCTATTATGTGGATGACGTAAAATATATCCGGTAAACACTATATGGGATGACATAAGACCGAAAAAAATAAATATATATATAGTCTATAAAGTCTACGGGAAATACTTCCCTATTCCTGGTAAAATCTCTACATAGTTAAATCTTGAACTACAACGGTAAAACTGAAATTTAATACAATACGTGGACATTGGTTACATAACCTGACATACCGGGGGGGGGGGGGGGGCAGAATCCCACTAGTTCACTAACCTAACCTGGATGATGGTTGAGAAGCTTAACCATAAGCGGGGATAACTGCAAAATTATGCATTTCCGATGATTTTTAATGTGACCATCATTCGTAACACATCAAAATACATAGGTAAAAAGTATTTTTAACCTCGTACTCAATTACTGGTTGAAAGTACCAAAATACCAAAAATGAGAAAAAAGTTATTTGCGAAAATATTCATTAAAACCTATAAGGTTAGGTTAGGTTTCATTAAAACCTATAAGACCCTGACTAATTTTTCTGGACCAAGTTTTAGTGCTTTTTCTGATGGCGATACAGTGTATTTAATGGAAATGGTACCATAAAATTCGGTGATGATTTTTTTTATATAATTTTTTTTATGGGTTTGCGCAAAATAAAACTATCTCCATTAGAAAAAGCCAGGAAAAAATAGCCGGTGTCTCTGAAAACGACCGCGAAGTCCTCGTCCATTATTACCATTGGTTAATATGGAGGCGAGTTTCACGCTCGTTTTCAGAGACACCAACTACTTTTTCTTGGCCTACAATAGGTGCTTGTTCTAATGGGGCTAGTTTTATTTTGCGCAAACCAAAAAAAAAAAAAAAAAAAATGTATATTTTGTGGTTAAGGTTAGGTTAGGTTTCTTTAAAATCTGTAAGGTTAGGTTAGGTTTCATTAAAACATAAGGTTAGGTTAGGTTTCATTTTTTTTCTTCACTTTTTTCATTTTTTTTTTTTTGGTTTGCGCAAAATAAAACTAGCACCATTAGAACAAGCACCTATTGTAGGCCAAGAGAAAGTAGTTGGTGTCTCTGAAAACGAACGTAAAACTCTCCTCCATAATTACCCCATATTTTTTTGAGGGGTACAAGGGGGGGTCATTTTTAGGGGGGTATCTCTCCCCCACTTTATAATTACGTTTTAGAGGTATCTGAAGGGATCTGTGAAGGCCTGGAGAAAATCCCCCCACTAATAAGGGGGGGAAGGGACACTAGAATTTTACCGGGAGGAGAAACAGAAGTGAGGACACCAAGGCTCACCTGGCGGCCGGCGCAACAGCTGACCTGCCTCACGGGGCTCCGGTGACGCAGTGACCCAGCTACAGGGTGAAGGTCTTGGACGATGATGACCCCAGACTTGATGGAGCACCGTAAACAGGCTCACACGGGGGATATATACGTCTAAAGGCACACAAATGACACAGGCTCAGCGACCATGCCTTCTTGTGTCAACGTAGCCGTAATCTTGATCTTGCACGTGACGCGAATAATACAATGAGAACACTTGCATCGGCACTTTAAATCTTTCTCTACTCATTTTTGTTAGGCACACTGAAGTCCTGTCACTATCAATATAATCAGATCTTTATCATATAGAGGCTTTTAATCAATACTCTGGCATCTCGGTATATAAAAAAAATAGCTTGTAATTTCACACTCATAGCATGCATCCATCTACCCTACCGTACTGTTGTATATTTGTCCCATCGGAAATACTTTGGAACTCAACCTTCCGGCTTTGACTGAAATGAACTACCGCACTGTATTGTATGCTTATTGTACTTCACATCTGTAAAGGTTCCAGCGTGCGCTCGGCCTTGGTTAACCCACACGGCCGCTATGAAATATGAGGTGCCTCAAAAAATTCTAAGTCCAGTTAGGTTAGGTTAGGTATACTTTGTGGTTAAGGTTAGGTTAGGTTAGGTATACTTTGTGGTTAAGGTTAGGTTAGGTTAGATATACTTTGTGGTTAAGGTTAGGTTAGGTATACTTTGTGGTTAAGGTTAGAGTTTTGGTTACGGTTAGGTAGTATACTTTGGTAGGTTAAGGTTACGGTTAAGGTTAGGTGTAAGGTATACTTTGTGGTTAAGTTTAGGTTAGGTTAGGTTAGGTATACTTTGTGGTTAAGGTTAGGTTAGGTTAGGTTAGATTTTTACATATAGTGACTTTGATGATTTTTTGGGGAGCCATAAATCACTTATATTTGCTTCCCCCACCCAAAAACCCCGTATTCCCGCCAGTTCCCCAGGCTTGTTGGCTATAGGGGGAAGAAAAAAAAGATAGGGGTGAAGGACTTCTTCCAAAGTTTTACCGTCCCATCACCTCTTTCATACTACACTGGTGTCGGATATGATGAGAAAACTGCATTTAGCTATTTCCTATTTATCTATCTATCTCTGACGCCCGTTCCTAAAAACCCTCCCAAGGAAATTGCCGGGACAGAAGCGTACGTCTCTATTAATCCTGCCCTTGCATTCCCTACCTAATTGGATGCTCTAACCCACTCATTCTTCTCTCGCTTCTTTCTCTCACAGTCACAGTCCACATACTCTCGCATTCTGTCCTCCCATTTCACTGGGGGTCGTCCTCTGCAGGTTCGTAGGCTACATACCCACCCAGTGGCGTAACTATGGGGGGGAGGGTGGCACTTGTGGTGGGCACAGCTGTGTATGGGGGGGGCACTATGGCAAGCGAAGCTCAGGGCAATTATGATGCCACATAAAAGGGTATTAATGCACACCGTCAGTCACTGTTCCAAGCAGATTACGGCAGCCATGGCCAGTGTGGGGGGGGGGGGTGTCTGGATTATCATTCATGGGGTAGGTGGGAGGGGAGATACGTACGTGTAGCTACGCCACTGGCTATAGCCGATCTGACATTATATAAAGTAGAAAGAAAACTAAGCAACAGCCATTAGCTACTGTGCAGGGATCGAGGACTAAACTTTAAATCACTCGTAAACTCTCACTCCCTCCCTCCCTCTCCCACTCACAGTAGCGCCGCCAGGAAATTTTGACTGGGGTGGCCAAGGTTGGATACAGATCTAGTGTGGGGTGGCCATGGCATAGCCATTAGAAAAAATGGTTGAATTTTCATTAGACCTCTGACTCAGATCTGGGGTGATCACCCCCTAGATCCGCCACTGCCCATTCATTCCTCTCACTCCCTCCCTTTCTCTCTCTATTACCTTACGTTGCAGAAATATGAAGTTAGCAACCAAATAAAGCGTTGTTTGGCCAAAAAATCCTCCCCTTCCTCCTCCCAGCTGCCTGCACACGCGTCCTGTCCCCTTGCCGGCTCGATCTCGACTGTCGCTCGTACCGGAGTACCCAAGGAACTCAAACACTGCTTCGAAACACTAAACCTTTCCCTTATTACCTTCCCACGCCCTTACCAGCTGACCTTTGACCAACAATTCTTGACCTGTAACACTATCTAAGTCTTAAATGTTAGTAAATGTCAGTTAGTAATAGTGCTGGTATAGTTTTATAGTATTTTTTTTAAAAAGTGTATATTGATAGGGTTCGTCAGTGCTTCAAACTCATTAACATCGTCACAGAGAATTGTTGGTAGGATATATATGTATTTATTTTTACTACGTAGTTTGTGGGTTGTTAAAGGATTGGATTGCTTTGTTGGCAGTGGCGTAGCTAGGTATCTATCAATGGGGGGGGGGGGGCATCTGGGGGAGCACTAGGCAAGCGGAGCTCAGGGGCCACACTGAGGCCACATAGACGGGTAGTTATAAGGGCATATTCTAAGATCATATCAGTGGTGGGTATTAGAGCATTATACAGGATACTCCAGCCATGGCCAGTGGGGGGGCATCTGAAGGGGCACAAGATTCTCATGGGGGAGCACGTGTCCCCCCCCCGCCCCCATGTCCCCCCGTAGCTACGCCACTGTACCCACCGCATCTACTACACTCATACATACTCGCCTTTAAAGATCTGTGAAAAGAAATATCCTTAGTACAGTTTTATTTCAGGTACAAACATACTTGATGGATATGTTCATGTATAAAAATATATTCAAAATTCACTTGTCTCATGTGTGGCTGTACTTACCTACTGACAACAGGTCTACAAAAATATTCTCACTATCCACTAATACTTGGTTATAATACAGCAGCGCTAAGTAATACACAGAGCAGTAATACGTAGGGTAGTATGGGCCCAGGATGACAAGATAGATATAGGAATAGATAAAACAAAATAATGATGATAAAACAGAGTGTGGAACAAATCCACAGCCTGATCCTGGCATCTTATTCAATCCTCCTTTGTAGCGGCACTTCACTACATCAAGGCCTTGGCAAGTCAAGTGTCATCAAAATAAGAAAATAAAAAAGGAAATACTACAATGGGAGTCAACACTTTGATATTCCACATATCATTGCCATTCATATTAATTACAGGTATAATTTTAGCTAAGGGATTTGCATCAGATTCGATCAGAATATAGTATACAGGAAACCAAGAAGACAGAGAGCTACCGGTAGAGTATGTGAGAGAAAGGAGCGAGAGGAGCATGAGGTTTGAGCATGCAAGGAGGGAATGCAATGACAGGAATAAATGGAGACTGTTCTGTGCCGGCCATGCCCTTAAGGGAGTTCTTAGGAACGGGCATCAGAGATAGATATATGGATAGATAGACAAAGAGTTGATGGTGATTAGAGTATATATCCTGTAACAGAGCTGCCATTTGGTAGTCACTTTACCATGCCTGATGCCCTTGTAAAAGTTACCAACTCCTAATAACATGAAGATGACATCACTGAGTGTCATCTTCACCATCTTGAATGCCTTTGCTAACACGGGCAGGTGGAGGATCAAAACTTGGGGAACAGAAAACACTTGAAATTTTTCTCAACGCAGGGAGCCACACTAGTCATGTCATGCAGCTCTGAGCTTCACATTACATAACACAACTACAAATGTGTGTAATCATTGCTGTGCTGGGCCCTGGACAGCCACAGGGCCCAGCATCAAGGCGGTCACTGTGTTCTGTCACGCTGCAGTCACAGGGCTTCTTGCACTGCCACTGTGAGGGCTGCACTCATTTCTGAAGTTATCGTGATATGTAAATAACAATAAGGTATCTTTCGTGGAAGTTCTGGTCATCAACATTAAAGATATTTACAGGAACAGGCAAGTTTCTACAAATTACAACCTGAATGAGCGTGGCATTCTAGTGGACAGTCTCAATGGAGATCCAGCTTCTTGGCTGCCACACCATCGGGATATAAAGTTCCTTTGTAGAAATTCATTATAATTCATATTTCGATCATTCTCAATGGCTTCCTTTCAATAGAAATGCATTGCTTGATTCATGTTTGGCATAAAATCTTCTATCGTCAGAAATTCACACAAAAAGTTTTTCTTGAAATGTAATTTAAATCAATCTAAATCCTGCAAGTAGACTAAGTTTATGCAGACTTGCCGATCTACAAAACTAAGAAATTCTACAAAACAACATGTCAAATCTGAGACGTTATCTTAGGCACTTTAGAGTTTGTGGTTACCATGCTGCTTAGCTTACTGTGATCATAACTTTGTTCAAAAACCTCGAACATGAGGCAAGCCAGCACAACACCATCGAGTGGGACCCACAGTGGAGGACCAACAGACCTTGATAACATTGCTCGCACCTTAATATCTCTGGTCCTTGCCTCGAGGTCAAACTGTTTCCTGCTCCTCCTTGTCTTGCCTCAGGACGCGCCGCTGACTGATGTCCACGGAGATAAAGTTGTGATGGAGAAGAGGTCTGGGTGGTGGTTGTGGTCACTTTCCCTGTGACGACAATTGCCTGACTGGTGAGGAAGGTTTGATGCTTCACCTGGTGCTTGAATCCACCCTGAGGCACCAGCATGATGCGTCACCACATGTCCACATCCACCTGACCTTCTTGAGGGCTGAGCAGGTGGTGGCTGGCAAATGGGTCACACGGTCCTCAAGCCTTGCCTGATCTGCAACGTAATTCAACATTTATGTGCAAAAGATAGAGGTACATTGTTTTGTGAGGCAGCCTTAAGGACAAATAT
>JACEEZ010021714.1:322500-335000 GCA_016584305.1 Chionoecetes opilio
CCGTGCTGCGACTAATCGTCATGAAATTTCCGTTATTTTAGTCTGGGATAGACGGGGACGGTAGGCAGGGCAGTGCTACGACCCACTATAAATAGAGCAGAATCTTTAGCGCTATACTGCTTCTGCAGTATCTTTAGTGCCTTGGCGATTGTTAACACCATGTCGTAGTTATTGTGTTCAATTAATAATATTTGGAGGCACTAAATATTTGTGGCCTAGTCAAGGTGGGCAAGTGTGTGGACAACAGTGTGACTGACACCGGTGGCGTGCTTCACTACACAAGCGAAGGTTGAAAAGTGGTGTGGGGGATGGGCCAGAGCGCTGCCCACATCTTCAACCACTCGGCGTCAGTCGCAGCACGGCTGGGAACAGTTGCAGCATGACGGCAACCGTAGGTTCGCGTCGTGCTGCAACTGTCAGCAAATGTCGCCGCATGACGCCAACTCAAAGTTGACCTTTAAATTTTCAAATACCCTATAGTTTGCGACTATCTTCGACAATCGCGGACTAGTAGCCGATTAGTCGCCTAACTACGGCAAACCGTCGGCTAACCTAGACGACTACGGTCGGTGAAGGGACTTGCCATATCCGGTGTCAGTCGCAGCACAGCTGAGACCAGTCGCCGCATGACGGCAACCGTGGTTGGCGTCGTGCTGCGACTGTCGGCGAATGTCGTCGCATGATGGCAACCCAATATTGGCGGTTAAATTCGAATTAGTCCGCGACTGTCGACGACAGTCGTAAATTAGTCGCCGATTAGTCGCCTAACTACGGCAACCCGAGCCAACCACGCCGATTTTGGAGCTTCAGCCCTTCAAAAATCGGCTGCAGTCGGCACCGACTGGATGACTCAGCAAGTCGTGACCGGTCGCCGACGCGAGTCGAGGAGATATGAACGTCTTCATAAGTCTTCTTCAGAGAGAATGAGACAAGCTTACATATACACATTTGTCTCATTCTCTCTGAAGAAGACTTAGTGGTTATGTTAGAGAAATAAGTGCTAGACTGCTTCTTACCGGGGTTTTCTCCATCACTCATTCCAACAATTTGTCTCATTCTATGTCGCTAGTTGGACATGGTTAGCATCAATACCTCCGTCATTATTGCTATCATTACCATTATCGTCGTTGTTATCATTAGGGTACTATCGCTTTATTTAGTACAACCATCACCACCACAACTACTATTAAGATGATCAAATTTAAACTCCACAAACAAAATTCCTGAAAAATGTATTATATAAATTTCATATGTAAAAATAAAAGAATCAAAAGCGATCAAGATATTGAAAAAAAGTTAATAATAAAGAATAATAAAGAGGAAAAGAAGGACGGGAGGGAAAGGGTGTGAGGTACGGAGGGAAGAGAGCTTGGAGGAAGTATGAATGGAGGCGCCCTCAGCCGCGCGGCCTGAGTTGTCTGGTGAAGCCACTTTTCTCCCCCGTCCGCCACACTGTGTGGGCAATGTCACGCACTGGCTGACTGAGATACCCAATCTTTCTTTTCACTTTTTACACTGTTTGCACTTAATGATATCATGGTGTATGAAATTATACTTCTGTGTTACTGCTAACCATATATTACATATCATATTATTGCATATTATTGTTATTATGCATATTTGTATTGGGTCCATATTACATATTATATCATTACATATTATACATGACATTCCTAGCACTTAGATCAATCAGTAGGGGAAAGGAAAAAGGAAGGAGGGAAGTGTACATTTTGGTTCTCAGCATCCCGCATCAGCATTCCATCTGCCACCTGACTACCCACACTCGCTTAACTTATCTAAGTCTCCCTGCAAACCGGTTACATCAAACTGTGACCCGATAATTCTACCTGTTTTAGTATCATCAGCAAACTTGCTGATATCATTGCTAATCCCACTATCTTAGTCGTTGATGCAAATATAAAATAGCAGTGGCCCCAAATTACTATAATATTACTATTAATATAAACCCTACGAACACAATCGCTAACACTTATATACTACGTATTACTACAGCTACATCACCCCCACCACTATTACTACTATCAGTAACACAATTACCAACCCAGTGGTGCAGTGGTTATCACACTTTTCTAACAAGGTCATTGTCTTTGTTTAACAAATACATGCACGTTTGTTTGAAACATAGTTTTAGAAATCAACAAATGCATAACTTACTGGTGAAAGTGATGGATGGGTCAGATTTTTTGTTCGCTTTTTCATTGCACCCAAATGCAACACAACTTTTCACCATAACAGAACACACAAGGATCGCGACACTCCTGCCTTTACTTGTCCTCACGAGATCAATACTAAATGAAGACTGAGAGAGAATGAGTGGACGTGTAGAAAGGATTTGACCTGAGTAAGCATAGCCCAACCCTTAAACAGATACGCCACTATAGTAATTACCCGACTCAATTCACACCTTTGACCTCACCACCCCACCTTTAACAACGAAGCCACCTTTGCCACCCATGAAGGTAGTGTGCGAGGTGGTCTTGTAGTACTCCCATACTACCTACATGGTGCCACCCTAACGTAGCAAAACTTATACCCACAAACCCGAGAGACCTACATATATTGATATCACCATGTTATGAGATCAGTTTATTCTCATCATGAAAATAATAACGGGAAAGAAACCCATATACTATGTGCACCTTAGAATGGACCGACGTTACTCCCAGGAATCTCAAAATATTTCCATGGGATGATTTATCTCTACTTGGCAGTAGAGCTGTGGGCTCCCTTAGCCCACAGCAAGATAGCTGACTGACATGACAGTTCACTGGCTTCAACCCGCGCGGCTCAGGGCGCCTCCACCCATACTACCTTCATGGAAGAGAGTGAGAGATGGAGGTAACAAGTAAGGAAGAGAGTGAGAGATGCATGGAGGTAACAAGTAAGGAAGAGAGTGAGAGATGGAGGTAACAAGTAAGGAAGAGAGTGAGAGAGGGAGGTAACAAGTAAGGAAGAGAGAGGCAGAGTAGGAGGGAGGGAGGGAGAGGAGGAAAGATTGGGAACCATGAATAAGGTTATACACTTCACACTTACTGAGGGCCACATTACAGTGAATGATGAATAAGATGAGAAGGTAAATATGTGAGAAATGAATTACACGAAAACAAGAGAAATATATGAAAATGAATAATAACAACAACACAACATTAGTAATTAGTATTCAAAACTATTCATTAGTAAGAACAAAATCGGGGTTAAGATGAATAAAATAAAATGAATAACAGATAAGGATATGATAATGAGGAACTGCACGATGAATAAGTAGTAGAAGGAAAAAGAGATAAGGAAATAAGGAAATAAGGAAATAAGGAAAAGGAGATAAATACAAAAAAAATGAAAATAAAAAACGTATGATATTAATAACATCCAAAAATTAAAATTAAAAAAATGAATAAGTAAAACACGAATAAGATAAATAAAAGAATGAAATAAAATGAAAAAGATTGCGATGATATAGAATACAGAAAACAAAAATGGAGGAGGGGAAGTGAGTGAAGTAGCGAGGAAGGAAACACCGGAGAACACAACCTGACCCATAATAATAATTGCCATACACTGTTGAGCCTTGGGTAAGTTATTAGTGTGTTGTTTTGACCTCTCTCACCCTCACGCGTAACTCTAACTCATGCACGTATTGGGAGGCAGGAAAAACAAAACACGTAGCCTACTGGAAACCTGAACTGAAAATACCACCATAGAGTATAAGAAAAAAAAAAAAAAAAAATTAAACAAGGAAAAAAAGAATATGAATGATGACCCCCCCCACACCCACACCCACACCCACACCCACCCACACACACCCACCCCCACACACACCCACCCACCCACACACACCCACCCACCCACACACACCCACCCACCCACACACACCCACCACCACCCACCCACACCCACCACAACACACACCACCCACCCACACACACACACCACACACACACCACACCCACACCCACCCACCCCACACCCACCCACACCCCACCCCCACACCCCCCCACCCCCACCCCCACACACACACACCCACCACCACACCCACACCACCCACCCACCCACCCCACACCCACATCCACACACACACACCCACACCACACACACCCACACCCACCCACCACACCCAAACCCACCCACCACACCCACCCACCCACCCACCCCACACCACACACACACACACACACCACCCACCCACCCCACCCACACCCACACCCACACACCACCCACACACACACCCACCCACCCACACACACACACCCACCACCCACACACACACCCACCCACACACACACACCCACACACACACCCACCTACCCACACCCACACACACACACCGCACGATGGTCAGATTGATAGCGTTCTGGTCTCTCACTCTGTGGGTAGGCGGTTCGAATCCTCGTGCTCCCGGGGATTTTTCACTTGACAAATTCGGGCGGTTACTGTCCCCCTTGAGCAAGAGGATGGGTGTGTGTGGTGTGTGAGGTCCCAGCATTACCCAAAGATCGGTAATAATGAGCTCCAAGCTCGCACTGAGAGGGTGAAACTGACGATCGCGAGCCAGCTCGCGTGGACAAGACCATGGGTGAATGACACACACACAAACGCAATTTTCAATCACAAAAAGGGTATGTGAATGATACTAAAAATAAATTAATGCGAGAGAAAAAACAATATAATACTTACTCCATGGCAACCGTAACAAATAATAATTATAAAACATGTGTGAAAAAAACAAATGACAAAATGAATGATGGTCCTAAAAACCTAATTTCTAATCACAAAAGCATGTTAAAATGATGAAAAAAGAGAAAAATTGCTTCGTAAATAGGTAGAAAAAGTACGGAAACTTTTCTTCCTCTCTCTCTCTCTCTCTCTCTCTCTCTCTCTCTCTCTCTCTCTCTCTCTCTCTCTCTCCTCTCTTCTCTCTCTCTCTCTCTCTCTCTCTCTCTCTCTCTCTCTCTCTCTCTCTCTCTCTCTCTCTCTCTCTCTCTCTCTCTCTCCTTTTTTCCTTTAGTTTCTACATTAGGGTACTCATTTAATCCTATGTAATACGTCTTCAAGTTACTCAATCTTTTATCGATGGACAGCACTTGGCAGTCAACTCGTGATTAATTATTTTTTCCTGCGAGGACCTGGGGGCGGATGTTCGAGCGTTCGAACATCCAGCCCCTGCCCTTCTGTGATCCCTTGAGAACAGGTGAGCTACAAGGGAAAGCAGCAGGTATAGAGGAGAGCGAGAAGGCCAGGGAAATGATTTAATTAACTAAACGCTGTGAAATAAAAGAAAAAACAAAGAAAAATAACTGGAAAGGGTCGTAGTTTGGAAAATATGAGTCCTTGTGTAAAAAAAAAGTTGAATTAAAGAGTTTGACACTAGATATGGGAAGGTTTCTGGAAGGGCTTTTGTGTCCAGAAAAATAATGTTTCTGGATAGCGGCTGTGATTTGTAATATAGGATGTTTCTAGACGGAGGCTGTTATGGAAGAATGTTGTTGCATGTAAATAAAGAGTGACTGGACGGGGCTGGTAGTCTGGAAGGTGATGTATATGGATGGGTAAAGAACTGAAGGGTGGTTGTTGCTTGACTGGCAGGGGGATTCAGGGCTGGAGGGGGGAAGGGGGCGTTTGCTGGAAAGGAAAGTTACTGTAAGAGCATTTTGACTTGGAAGACAAAGAATAAGAAGAATAAGAAGAATAAGAATGAGAAGGAGAAGGAGAAGGAGAAGAAGAAGAAGAAGAAGGAGAAGGAGAAGGAGAAGGAGAAGGAGAAGGAGAAGGAGAAGGAGAAGGAGAAGGAGAAGGAGAAGGAGAAGGAGAAGGAGAAGGAGAAGGAGAAGGAGAAGGAGAAGGAGAAGGAGAAGGAGAAAGAGAAAGAGAAAGAGAAAGAGAAAGAGAAGGAGAAGGAGAAGGAGAAGGAGAAGGAGAAGAAGAAGAAGAAGAAGGAGAAGAAGAAGACGAAGACGAAGACGAAGACGAAGAAGAATACGAAGACGAAGAAGAAGACGAAGACGAAGACGAAGACGAAGACGAAGACGAAGAAGAAGAAGAAGAAACAATGCATGGAAAGGAGTGTTTTGAAAGCAGAAAGTTGTGTCCTGGAAGTGGTTATTGACCCGGAAGGAGCGGTGCATGGAAGGGGTTATTTCCTGGAAGGGAGTCATGTTCTGGACCCGCTAAGGAAGCCAATGAGCTGTGAAATGGACTGGAGCGCGGCAAAGGGGGAACATGGAATAGCGAGGGAGGGGGGGGAGGTCCTGACAAAGACACGAGACCCTCCCCCCTCCAACACCTCTCTCTCTCTCTCTCTCTCTCTCTCTCTCTCTCTCTCTCTCTCTCTCTCTCTCTCTCTCTCTCTCTCTCTCTCTCTCTCTCTCTCTCTCTCTCATTTTCACGTGGTATTTCGTTCACAGTGAAATTTTGGTTAAGCTTCCTAGGAGACTGGGAGAGAAATGTAAATAGCTACAGTACACTTCCTCTCTCTCTCTCTCTCTCTCTCTCTCTCTCTCTCTCTCTCTCTCTCTCTCTCTCTCTCTCTCTCTCTCTCTCTCTCTCTCTCATTCCAGTAATAGAGATTATATCTTATCAAGTCCAGTATCTCAAGTAGTAATTACTATAACTTTTATTAAATTATTATTATCATTATCATCAATTCTTGCTTTGTTTAGCTGTTGCACGTGAGAGGAAAATTAATATGGAGGTGAGAAGATAAAAAAAGGAAGGTTATTCTTTCCCTACAAGATGGAAAGGAAGAGAAATTGGAAAGACTCTGGATTGAGGGTCCGAAAAAAGAGAAGAATTTTAGTTGAAGGAGGAAAACACAGGAGATATTTACTTGAACGAAAGAAAAAGAAATGAAGCTATTTTATTGGGAGAGAATAAGATGGGAGAAAAAATTGGAGAGAGGAAAGAAAAAAAGATATATAAACAGAGAGAGAGAAAAAAAGAAGACAGGGCGGTAGAAAATGTTGGAATTTTGGCCTTGGGAGAGGGAGAAAATTATACAAACTGAAGAAAAGAGAAAAAAAAGGAAAACTGGATTGGAGGGAAGAAAAGGTTATGAATATCCAAGGAAAGAACGAAGGAAGGGAGGAAAAATTGGAAAAAAATTAATTGCAAGAGAGAGAGAGAGAGAGAGAGAGAGAGAGAGAGAGACAGAGAGAGAGAGAGAGAGAGAGAGAGAGAGAGAGAGAGAGAGAGAGAGAGAGAGAGAGAGAGAGAGAGAGAGAGGAGAGAGAGAGAGAGAGAGAGAGAATCTTGGTTTAGAGGTAAAAAAAAACCCACAAAACCTTCAATACGCTCTATCGGAAAGGAGAAAAAGCTAAGAGTGAGAGGAACATTTTTGGGCGGGATACAATAAGAGAGAGAGAACGAAGATAAAAAAAGTGGCATTTCCTTCTCGCTCTATCTAAAGGCGCCGCACCACCACCGACTAAGGGCTTCGGCGGCACTCGTGATGTCTTTCCGATGTAGTGACGTGATACTTCGCCGGGGAGACTTACTGCGGGAGGCGAGGTCAAAAAAATGGAAAGTGGGAGAGCACAAAGAGTGAGAGAGAGAGAGAGAGAGAGAGAGAGTGAGAGAGAGAGAGAGAGAGAAGAGAGAGAGAGAGGAGAGCGAGAGAGAGAGAGAGAGAGGAGGAGAGAGGGGGGGGGGGAAGTGTAAAATACAGTCAACAAGCCTCCCAATTCAAGACATTGCTTCACACTAACCCTAACACTCCACCTTCTACCTGACGAGACCTTAACTGCCTTCTTATTCAACCAGGTAATCGGTAAAAAAGTTACGGTTAGAAGAAAAGTTAGGTTAGTTTAAGATTAGATTGTTAGGATTTTGCGTTACTTCCGATAATTTTTTTTATTACATACTTACCTATATTCAGCGGCGTAGCTACGGGGGGGTGGTACGTAGGGGGGCACGTACCCCCACTGGCCACGGTTGGCAAATTTTGTATTATGCTCTAACACCCACCACTGATCTGATCTTAGAATATGCTCTGATACCCTTCTATGTGGCGTCAGAATGCCTCCGCTTGCCTAGTGGCCCCCATACTCAGCTGTGCCCCTCCAGGTGCCCCCCCTCAATGATAAATACCTAGCCACGCCACTGCTAACAAAGCAATCCAGTCCTTTAACAACCCACAAACTATATGTAGCAAAAAAAAAAAAGATCTTACCCACAATCCTTTGCGGCGTTGTTAACGAGTTCGAAGCACTAACGAACCCTATCAATATAAGCTCTAAAAACATTCTAAAAAACTATACCAACTCTATTACTAACTCATTTTTACTAACATTTAAAATTTAGATAATGTTACAGGTCAAGAATTATTGGTCTAAAGTCAATAGGTAAGGACTTGGGAAGGAAATAAGGGAAATGTTAGTGTTTCGAAGCAGTGTTAAGTTCCTTGAGTAATCCGGTACGAGCGACAGGGAGGGAGGGAGAGCTTACGTGTGAAATGAGGTTGTTTAAGTCCTCCCTGCATAGGCTATTGCCTCGTTATCTTTCTACCTTATATAACGTCAGATCGGCTATAGCCAGTGGCGTAGCTACGAGGGGGGGGGGGGGGGGGGGGGGGTGGACGTGCTCCCACATGAAAAATCCGGAGCCTCCCAGGTGGCCCCCCACTGACCAAAAAAAAAGAAGTGACCATGCCATGGCTGCCGTAATCTGTTTGGACCCGTGACTGACGATATGCCCCAATACCCTTCTATGTGGCATCAGAATCCCCGTGATCTTCGCTTGCCTAGTGTGCCCCCCCCCCAGGTGTTCCCTCATTGATAGATACCTAGCTACGCCAGTGCCTATTCCCTACCCTCTCCGCCCCCTTCTTACCGGCGGGGACGATGTGGAAGACGCAGGGCTCCCTCTGGTTCCCTATCACATTAGCGGCCCAGCAGAGCAGCGTCCCGTAGTCCAGCGATGTCATGGGCGTGTAGGTGATGACGCTGTGGCTGGAGGAGGACGAGAAGCGGCCCTGCGGCACGTCGATGGTGTCCGCCGTGTTGTTGAACGTCCACTGATACGAGTCCTGCGTCGGGTTGGCGTCCACGGCGCAGGTGACTTCGGCGTCCTCGTACCTGCCGACGGCGTACGTGGTGACCTGACCTGGTGAGCATACTGGCGCGTCTGTGGTGGGAGGATATGAAGGGGGTGTTAGTGGGAGGGTGTTAGTGGAGGGTTATGGAGGGTGTGTGTTAGTGGGAGGGTATGGAGGGGTGTGTTAGTGGGAGGGTATGAAGGGGTGTTAGTGGGAGGGTATGGATGGGTGTTAGTGGGAGGGTATGGAGGGGTGTTAGTGGGAGGGTATAGAGGGAGTGTTAGTGGAAGGGTATGGAGGGGGGTGTTAGTGGGAGGGTATGGAGGGGTGTTTGTGGAGTGTGTGGAGGGGTGTTAGTGGGAGGGTATGGAGGGGTGTTAGTGGAGTGTGTGGAGGGGGATATAAAAACGAAACTACTACGTAAGATAATGAGAAAATAACTCACTAAGTATGTGGTAAAAAATATAGAGTGGGCGAGTGGGGCGAGGGAGAAGAGAAAATAACTCACTAAGTACGTGCAGAATAAAAAGTGGGAGAAGAGAACTCAGCTAGTCAATGAAAGAAGAATGCAAGAAGAAATGCAAGAATGAAAGAAGAATGCAAGAATGAAAGAAGAATGAAAGAAGAAATGCAAGAATGAAAGAAGAATGCAAGAAAGAAATGCAAGAATGAAAGAAGAATGAAAGAAGAATGCAAGAATGAAAGAAGAATGCAAGAAAGAATGCAAGAGGAGTATAAAGAGAGGAAACCTGTTGATACAAAATAAATGTAATGTCTCGGAAAATGCCGATAAAAAGATTAATGATACCATGTTGAGAGCAGGAGAGAGGTGGGGGCTGTGTTAGTATTGGAGGACACAGAAGTTACAATGGTTAAAGTAAGAGGGAGTTTATCATTAATGGCAATAAATAGACGATGTGGGAAGACACAAGAAAAATGAATGTGTGTGTGTGTGTGTGTGAGAGAGAGAGAGAGAGAGAGAGAGAGAGAGAGAGAGAGAGAGGAGAGAGAGAGAGAGAGAGAGAGAGAGAGAGAGAGAGAGGAGAGAGAGAGAGAGAGAGAGAGAGAGAAGAGAGAGAGAGAGAGAGAGAGGAGAGAGAGAGAAGACGAGGAGAGAGAGAGAGAGAGAAGAGAGAGAGAGAGAGAGAGAGAGAGAGAGAGAGAGAGAGAGAGAGAGAGAGAGAGAGAGAGAGAGAGAGAGAGTCTTTCAGTCATTGAGATTGCAGTGCTTCTTTCAATGAATGATTGAAAAAAATATGACTTTGGAAAATTACAAATATCATCTTACATTTCCGCTTTTTCCTATTACTACTACCTCTACGTACTACAGCTTCTTTCCTCCTCCTCCTCCTCCTTCTCCTCCTCCTCCTCATCCTTTGGATAGGCCGCACTTAGAATATGCCGTTCAATTCTGGTCGCCTTGTTTCGTAAAAGATGAAGCCAAATAAGAATCAGTTCAAAGAAGAGCAACCAAACTAATTCCAACTCTGCAAAATTCATCTTATGAAGAGAGACTGCGGAAACTTAATATGTTTTCCTTAATGGATCGTAGAATTCGTGGGAACTTGATAGAAACTTTTAAGATCCTTAAAGGATTTGATGTCATTAATCAAGAGAACCTATTCGAGCTTTCTCCTCATGTGACAACAAGAAACCGGTTTAAAACTGAATGGTCAACGTTTCATCACAGATCTCCGTAAAAATTATTTCAATGTTAGAGTTGTTAATCGATGGAACAAATTACCAGCAAATGTTGTCGATGCCAGCACAATAACTTAATTTAAAAACAGACTAGAAGCGTACTGTAAAGTAAATGGGTTACGAATTCTATTATATCGTCCCCCGGATCGATTAGTGTTAGTGGTAGTTGTAGTTAGCATACTTCATATCCTATCAGACTTCACTACGAAACTGTTCCTATCTTCTTTAGAGGCATGGTATCCTTTTCCAACTGTTCTCTTACATGTAGTTTATAGTTAGTAGTATGTAGTTCAGCAGATACCCTCGTTATAGACCAATACGTCTCCTGGTATCTGTTCTTCCTATGTATTCCTATGTATTCCTATGTATTCCTATGTATTCCTATGTATTTCTCCTTCACCATCACCACCACCACCACCCCCACCACTCCTCCTCCTCCTCCTCTTCCCGCTTCTCCTCCTCCTCCCGCTCCTCCTCCTTCTCCTCCACCACCACCACCACCACTCCTGCCCCTGCTCCGTCACACTCACACTTCACGTCGAGCCTCAGGTAGTTGGACACGCCCTCCCCGACGGTGTTCCTGGCAAGGCACGAGTACAGTCCCGCCTGCTGCCTCACCACGCGCTGCAGCACGAGGGACTGGTTGCTGGTGATGACTCCTGCCGTGACGTTGTGCACCAGCGGCGTGTTCTGCAGGAGGAAGTAGAAGGAGGTTGAGGAGGGTGTAGGTTGACTGAAGGAGGTGGAAGGGGGAGGAGGTGGAAGAGTGAAGGAAGGAGGTGGAAGAGTGGAGGAAGGAGGTGGAAGAGTGGAGGAAGGAGGTGGAAGAGTGGAGGAAGGAGGTGGAAGAGTGGAGGAAGGAGGTGGAAGAGTGAAGGAAGGAGGTGGAAGAGTGGAGGAAGGAGGTGGACGAGTGGAGGAAGGATGTGGAAGAGTGGATGAAGGAGGTGGCAGAGTGGAGGAAGGAGGTGGAAGAGTGGAGGAAGGAGGTGGAAAAGTGGAGGAAGGAGGTGGAAGAGTGGAGGAAGGAGGTGGAAGGGGAAGGAGGTGGAAGAGTTAATGAAGGAGGTGGAAGAGTGGAGGAAGGAGGTGGAAGAGTGAAGGAAGGAGGTGGAAGAGTGAAGGAAGGAGGTGGAAGAGTGGAGGAAGGAGGTGGAAGAGTGGAGGAAGGAGGTGGAAGGGGGAGGAGGGTGTGGTAATATTGGTAATGTTGTGTGGGGGGTTTTACGTGGTGGTGGTAATAGTGGTTAGATTGTCGGCAGCGGTGGGGATAAAGAGATTGTTTTATGGTGTTCCTTTTGTGTGTGTGTGTGTGTGTGTGTGTGTGTGTGTGTGTGTGTGTGTGTGTGTGTGTGTGTGTGTGTGTGTGTGTGTGTGTGTGTGTGTGTGTGTGTGTGTGTGTGTGTGTGTGTGTGTGTGTGTGTGTGTGTGTGTGTGTGTGTGTGTGTGTGTGTGTGTGTGTGTGTGTGTGTGTTGCCTTTCTGCCTGTGTTTCTATTCCTGTCTCTTTTACTTGCGCTCCCCCTCCCCTACCTCCATTCTCTCTCTCTCTCTCTCTCTCTCTCTCTCTCTCTCTCTCTCTCTCTCTCTCTCTCTCTCTCTCTCTCTCTCTCCCCGTCATACGTAAGTCATCACAAATACGTACATCTAAGTTAACCCCATCACCACATCGAAATTCCCAACAAAACCCCTCCTTTCCTAACCTCACTCACATCCTGCTTGGCTTCATTTCATCACCTTTTTTATTTTCAGAG
>JACEEZ010021714.1:347500-350000 GCA_016584305.1 Chionoecetes opilio
ACAGTTGTCAATAGATTTAATTAAAAATTAAATCAGTTCTTCCTTATACCAAATAAACTTGGTATACTGAGTTTGGTCCAAATCTATTGGTAACTTTTCGAGAAATCCTGTACACTAACAAACAGACAGACAGACAGACAGACAGACAGATCGGGGTGAAAACATAACCCCTCCAACTTCGTTGGCGGAGGTAATAAGACCTTTACTATTACTACTACTACTACTACTACTACTACTACTACTACTTACTACTACTACTACTACTACTACTACTACTATTATTACTACTACTACTACTACTACTAATGATGATGATGATAAAAAAATACGATAATGATAATAATAACAATAATAATGATAACAACAACAATGATAACAAAAAACCTAAAGCAATGACCTTGAACTCATCTGACCTTTGACCTTGAAACCAACCCCTTAAATAAACCCGAATTATTTAAACCCACCAAAATTATGTACCCTTAAAAACACCTTCACTTTACTTTTACTAAATAAACCCATCTGACCTTTCACCTAAACCAAAACCTTAAATAAACCTTAATCATTCAAATCAACCAAAATTATATACACTAAAAAACACCTTAACTTTACCTTAACTAATTAAACACACCTGACCTTTCACCTAAATCTAAACCTAAATAACCTAAATCCCTGAAAAAACCCTTGACCTTGAATCTTGGATGAGTTGCAACATCACGCAACACAAATCAAGACTTCACACAACATATGCAACACAAAACAAAACACGTCTCTACATCACGAGAACCTAAATCAGATGACATGCAACACTAGAACAAAGAATAATACTACGCAACACTTTAAAGAACACAAATAACGCAACACAAGGCGAGGATGAGCCATGCAAAACTATGGAACACTATACCTAGGTGACCCCCTGACCTAACGTGACCTTGAAAGTACGACATGCAACACTAGAACAACAGAATAACAACACACAACACTTTTAAGAACACAAATATCGCAACACAAGGCGAGAATGAGCCATGCAACACTATGGAACACTATATCTAGGTGACCCCCTGACCTAACGTGACCTTGAAAGTGGCACTCACCGTCACTGTGGCCTCGAGCACCTGCTGATGACCCCTCCACCAGGTGACGGCAGGGGGGGGCCGCGCGCCTGCCACCACGCACTTCACCTGATAGGTATGACCCGCCTTCAGGGATTTCGACGGAGGGGGCAGGATGGTAACACTGACGGGGGGCACTGGGGGGGAGGGGGAAGGAAGGGGGGAAGGGGAGGAGGAAGGGAGGTAGAGGAAGGGGAGGAGAAGAAGGGGGGAAGGGGGGAGAGATAGGGAGGGCAGAGGAAGGGAGGGGGAGAAGGGGGGCAGAGGAAAGGGGGGAGATGGAAGGGGAGAAAGATTGTGGATGAGAAACATGAGATAAATAGCAGACTCGTTATAATGAAGGAGGGAAGGTAAGAGCGGTGGAGGGAAAGGCGAAGGGAGAAGAGGAGAAGAATAAGGAAGGATGAAGGATGGAGGGATAGAAGAGTGAAATGAGAGGAGAGAAGATGCAGTGTGTCATGGAGAAGGATGATAAAGGAAGGAAGGAAGGAAGGAAGGAAGGAAGGAAGGAAGGAAGGAAGGAAGGATGGAAGAAGGAAGGAAGGAAGGGTGAATTAAGGAGATGGATTACAAAATATGTGATTGGAGGAAGAAGAAGAGAAGAAGAAGAAGAGAGAGAGAGAGAGAGAGAGAGAGAGAGAGAGAGAGAGAGAGAGAGAGAGGAGAGAGAGAGAGAGAGAGGAGGAGAGAGAGAGAGAGAGAGAGAGAGAGAGAGAGAGAGAGAGAGAGAGAGGAGAGAGAGAGAGAGAGAGAGAGAGAGAGAGAAGAGAGACGAAGAGAGAGAGAGAGAGAGAGAGAGAGGAGAGAGAGGAGAGAGAGAGAAGAGAGAGAGAGGAGAGAGAGAGAAAAAAAAAGCGCCACAGTTCAGTATAGTTCTGTCAATCATTCTCTCGTCCTTAGTCTATAAAAATACAAGTTATAATCACGAAGCTGTCACGACCGTACAATTATACAAAGGCAACGCATCTAATTACTTATCAACGCAAACTTTACAAACACGCTATGGTATTATATATTCATTATGTTGATGGTATAGGAAAGGATTATAATGGGATTACTGACGACTTTGGTAGTAATTAGGTCTATTAGTATATCATTATAATTACTATTACTATCATTACTATTATTTTTTATCTAAGTGGTAGTATGTATATAGATGTTGTGACTAACTGAGCAAAAGTTTATACAGTTTTTTTTCTTCTTAACAACAACACAGGATATTGATAGTAGTAGTAGTAGTAGTAGTAGTAGTAGTAGTAGTAGTAGTAGTAGTAGTAGTAGTAGTAGTAGTAGTAGTAGTAGTAGTAGTAGTAGTAGTAGTAGTAGTAGTAGTAGTAGTAGTAGTAGTAGTAGTAGTAGTAGTAGTAGAAGTAGTAGTAATAGTAGTAGTA
>JACEEZ010021714.1:352500-357500 GCA_016584305.1 Chionoecetes opilio
GAGAGAGAGAGAGAGAGAGAAAAGGAGAGAGAGAGAGAGGAGAGAGAGAGAAAGAGAGAGAGAGAGAGGAGAGAGAGAGAGAGCTTTCTTTGTTCTGATGTAAGTATGTATTCTCATTTCTATACACCCACACACCAGAGGTGGGCACCGCAAACGAAAATCCACTTCCGCAAACGCAAATCCGCAAGCTTCAATCCTATAGTTCCGCAACCGCAAGTCTGCAAATTTCTTGAAGTTCACACTTCCGCAACCGCAAGACCGCAAATCCGCAAACCAATTATGTGATATTTGCTCTGCATATAGTGCACAAATAGAGGTCAAACACTTTGTGGTAGTAAATTCATATATTATTTACTAAATCACTTGTAGCAATAATTATTGATATATACATATATACGTATATAGTATATATATATTAGTATTTTGTTCATACTTACACTCAGCACCCCACAGATGTTATACCTCACATTTTCCCTACCCCTCATTGTGACCACTCACTCAATATATATTATATATGTATATATATATATATATATATATATATATATATATATATATATATATATATATATATATATATATATATATATATATATATATATATACATATATATACTTAAGTGCAAACTAAGGGGTAATTACACGTATTAGTATAGGTTTAATTCACTTCAAATTTTATTTATATGATATCAGACAGGGGTGTATTTAGGATCTTGAAATATTGGGGGCTGAGCCCAGCCGAGAGATCTTTAGATTATTTCCAGATAATTTTCAATATATTTATGAGTATAATGAATATATTATACGCGACACTTGCGTGTGCTCTACCAAAAAGTTCCGATCATTTGCTTAGGATAACTTTCGCAACAAGAAATTAAAATAAAATTCAGAGAATCTTAGTTGGGGTTCAACTTCGTTATTATTTTTATTTTCATCAGCATGAGTAAAACCCTAAGAAAAATAGAACTTTGGCGTGATGGAGTAGTCATATAGATTACAGCATTGGCTGTATATTGCCAATGCTAGAGCATTGGCTGTATATTGCCAATGCTAGAGCATTGGCTGTATATTGCCAATGCTAGAGCATTGGCTGTATATTGCCAATGCTAGAGCATTGGCTGTATATTGCCAATGCTAGAGCATTGGCTGTATATTGCCAATGCTAGAGCATTGGCTGTATATTGCCAATGCTAGAGCATTGGCTGTATATTGCCAATGCTAGAGCATTGGCTGTATATTGCCAATGCTAGAGCATTGGCTGTATATTGCCAATGCTAGAGCATTGGCTGTATATTGCCAATGCTAGAGCATTGGCTGTATATTGCCAATGCTAGAGCATTGGCTGTATATTGCCAATGCTAGAGCATTGGCTGTATATTGCCAATGCTAGAGCATTGGCTGTATATTGCCAATGCTAGAGCATTGGCTGTATATTGCCAATGCTCTAAGGTACTGAAATCTTACTATCAATGGCTTTATAACTTTTGCTTATTATATGACAAATTAAGGGCTCATTTTGAACTGTGACAAAACTGTGTTAACTCTGTGTTTTGTCCATCTGATATTCTTTTCTTCACCTCTCCAGAAGGTCTTTTGGTGTCTCATTATCTGGCGCACTCCTCATCTCCTCTGTTCTCTCTTCCTGTTTTCTCCGTATCTCTCTTATCCTGCTCATAAAAATGATGCCATCAGCATATTTTATGCCAAGTAACATCTAACCAAATCTCTTGTTTCTTACTATAATTTTGTGTTGGCCTCAGTCAGAGCTTATCTTATTTTTTGTAAAAAAAGAAAAGGCTATTTGAAATCCGGGGCTATTTATAAAACATTCGGGGCTACAGCCCCCAATGCCCAGGCCTAACTACGCCTATGAATTATCAGATCCTTAACATCAGACTCCTCATTCAGAGACCTCTGGTGACAATTCCATCTTGAGCTGGTCCATGTTCCCCTTCATGAAGACAAATCTCTCAAAATTATCGGAGGTCAGACTCGCTCTCTTGGCCTTCATGATGTCCGTTCATCTCCCCCTGGGAGAACAGTCTCTCCACGGCTGCAGAGCTGGGTATGGCCGTGTTGTACTTAACAAGCACATCTACCCAGGCGGCACGGGAAAGGGCGGGAAACATGGCCTGTTCCAGCACCTTGCTCCTCTGCTTCTCTGAGCACCAACTCTCAAGCTCTTTTCCCATCTTGTTGGAGAGACGGGTAGAGTTGGTGTCCTCTGTAGCTGTGGGTCCTGGGCATCTCAAAGGAGCCCAGGAGCGACCGTCAAAGGACGGTCGCCCCGACCGTCACCACCTTTAACCTGCCCATCCTGCTGGCGGCAGAAAACGTCCACCCCTCATGGCAACACGCTGTCATCCGCCTCACCTGTGCTTTCCTGAGGAAGGCAGGTCAACCACCACGCCTGTGATAGCATCATAGGACATCATCAGGGCTCATAGTGTTCCCCAAGGGATCCTCGCAGCCCTAAACAGCACAAAGACACCAAGACAAGACAAGTAGGCTACCACTCTACCTGTCAGTCTGCTGCTGTGTTTACAAAGATTGCCACTCAATATGGCCACGCTCCCGAATACCCGGGAGTCACACAAACATGTCTGACGTCATGATAATACTATCTATTGGAAGTTTGCGGACATGTTTGCGTTTGCGGAAGTGCTTCCGCAAACGCAAATCCGCAAACATTTACACTTCCGCAAATCCGCAAACGAATTCGGAATTCCGAAATTTGAGGAAGTTGCGGTTTGCGGAAGTGTTTGCGGAAGTGCCCACCTCTGCCACACACATCACACAAGTTCCTCCACCTCTAGGAATGAATGACTTTTTTCATCTGTTTTTTCCTGATACCTCCCACCTCTCTCTCTCTCTCTCTCTCTCTCTCTCTCTCTCTCTCTCTCTCTCTCTCTCTCTCTCTCTCTCTCTCTCTTTCTCTCTCTACCTTGGCAATATTTACGCCTAACCGCCATCACCGCCACAAACTTGGTCCACAAAAGAATCGCACGTGTAATAGCCCATTTTCGGCCTTCGCTAACTTTTGCTCGGAGGAAAGTGGCCGCGGAAAGTCTTCAAGGGGCGACGCGAGATCTAGAGGCATACTTTAGGCGTCCTGCTCGGCGGCTCGCAAGCTCGGCCAAGCGACCCAGTAACTTCATTAGCAAAAAGTTTAGGTTAATCTGAGTTAGAGACAATTCGTGATAGCTGTGTGGAGATTGTGGGTGGGTGACTCGTTCGCTTACTAGGTGACTCGTTCGTTTACTTGACTCGTTCGCTTGCTGGATGACTCGTTCGCTTGCAGGGTGACTCGTTAGCTTGCAGGGTGACTCGTTAGCTTGCAGGGTGACTCGTTAGCTTGCAGGGTGACTCGTTAGCTTGCAGGGTGATTCGTTAGCTTGCAGGGTGACTCGTTAGCTTGCAGGGTGACTCGTTCGCTTGCAGGGTGACTCGTTAGCTTGCAGGGTGACTCGTTAGCTTGCAGGGTGACTCGTTCGCTTGCAGGGTGACTCGTTAGCTTGCAGGGTGACTCGTTTCTTGCAGGGTGACTCGTTAGCTTGCAGGGTGACTCGTTAGCTTGCAGGGTGATCGTTAGCTTGCAGGGTGACTTTGTTATCTTGCAGGGTGATCGTTAGCTTGCAGGGTGATCGTTTCTTGCAGGGTGATTCGTTGCTTACAGGTGACTCGTTTCGTTGCAGCTTGACTCGTTAGCTTGCTGGTACTCGTTAGCTTGCAGGGTGACTCGTTAGCTTGCAGGGTGACTCGTTCGCTTGCAGGGTGATCGTTAGCTTGCAGGGTGATCGTTAGCTTGCAGGGTGATCGTTAGCTTGCAGGGTGACTCGTTCGCTTACTGGGTGACTCGTTAGCTTACGGGTGACTCGTTTACTTGCATGATTCGTTAGCTTGCAGGGTGACTCGTTAGCTTGCAGGGTGACTCGTTAGCTTGCAGG
This sequence comes from Chionoecetes opilio, assembly GCA_016584305.1. Taxonomy (NCBI): domain Eukaryota; kingdom Metazoa; phylum Arthropoda; class Malacostraca; order Decapoda; family Majidae; genus Chionoecetes; species Chionoecetes opilio. The sequence goes on from JACEEZ010021714.1 coordinate 356,448, forward strand.
GTGACTCGTTATCTTGCAGGGTGACTCGTTAGCTTGCAGGGTGACTCGTTAGCTTGCAGGGTGACTCGTTAGCTTGCAGGGTGATTCGTTAGCTTGCAGGGTGACTCGTTCGCTTGCTAGGGTGATTTGTTGTCGGGCTTACTTTGGGTGACTCGTTTCTTACTGACTCGTTCGCTTGCAGGATTGACTCGTTGCTTGCAGGGTGACTCGTTAGCTTGCAGGGTGACTCGTTAGCTTGCAGGGTGACTCGTTAGCTTGCAGGGTGACTCGTTCGCTTGCAGGGTGACTCGTTATCTTGCAGGGTGACTCGTTCGCTTGCAGGGTGACTCGTTAGCTTGCAGGGTGACTCGTTAGCTTGCAGGGTGACTCGTTAGCTTGCAGGGTGACTCGTTAGCTTGCAGGGTGACTCGTTATCTTGCAGGGTGATTCGTTACTGGGGTGACTCGTTCAGCTTGCTGGGTGACTCGTTCGCTTGCAGGGTGATTCGTTAGCTTGCAGGGTGACTCGTTCGCTTGCAGGGTGACTCGTTTGCTTGCATGGTGACTCGTTGCTTGCAGGGTGACTCGTTCTTGCAGGTGACTCGTTCGCTTGCCTCGTAATTTCGCTGCGGTGATTCGTTCGCTTGCCTGGGTGATTCGGTTAGCTTGCGGGTGATCGTTAGCTTGCAGGGTGACTCGTTAGCTTGCCTGGTAATTGGTTCGCTTGCAGGGTGACTGTTATCTTGCAGGTGACTCGTTAGCTTGCCTGACGTTTAATTGGTTAGCTTGCAGGGTGACTCGTTAGCTTGCAGGGTGATGTTATGTTGTCAGTGGTGAGCTTACGCCTGAGGGTATCTGTTAGCTTGAGGGCTCATTTGGTGACTCTGTTATTCTGCAGGGCTGTTGATTTCGTGGTCTCGGCTTGCAGGTGTCGCGCAGGTGATTTTATTAGGGTGACCTTGTTAAGGTTTGACTGAGGTTCGTTAGCTTGCCACGGTGATTCGACGACTTATACACTCAGTGACGAAGTTGCAGGGTGATTATAGCATTGCATGTCGGTTATCTTCAGCGTCGA
>JACEEZ010021714.1:367500-382500 GCA_016584305.1 Chionoecetes opilio
TCCTCACACTGTCATCATCTCAACTGTCTGTCTATTGTTTCTTTTGACTCCTCAAATTACTATATACTGTATATTATATCACAATATTATTATTTACCAATGTGTAAACGTGCTGACAGGCACGACATTAACCTTTATTACCAATTAGTATAGACATTAAAATTACTGTTGTTACCACCAATATCATTACCATCACTATTATAATTATCCTCACTAATGCTATTATCATTATCATTATCGTCATTATTATCATCACGGTGGTCATCATCATTACTCTGAGTATTTTGATCCTAATAGACACGCTTTTCATCACACTCAGGGAAGGAAGAACCAACTTGTAAACACACGTGTCTTTCGCCGCTGACAAAACTTTCTTGCCGTGAATTATTACGACAAAGTGATAGGTCGAAGTGAAAGTGAAAGTGAAAGTGGCTGGCCGCGACATCATTGCTCCCCATCACAGCTGAACAAGACCTGAACAAAAAGTCAACTGTTCCTTTTACATTGTACATTGCAAAGTGACCTGACCGGGTACATGGACTTGACCTGTAGTGCCAGAAATAACAAGGGTAATATTGACGGCCTGTGACACCGTATTACAACCTTTTCTTCTACCTACCTCCTCTCCCTCCCTCTTCTCTTCTCCCTCACTCCTCCTTCCCTTCTCCTTAACCTCCTCTCTCTCCCTCCTCCTTCCCTTCTCTCTAACCCGTATTCCACTCGCCTACTTATTATCCTTATCAAGAAGTAATCATTTAATAACTAGTGGAGATTAACTTTAATTTATCCTCATTGACCGTTAGACGTTCAGTATTTAAAGCCGCTGTGGGAAGGTGATTAGCATGATAAGAATGATATGAAGGCTGTAACTCTATTATGTTTTTCCCTTCAACCATCTATCATAAATTCATAAATCCATCTTTTTTTTTGCCCTTGACCAGTCCTTCCTTTGTGATGTAAATTTTTTTATTTTAACCCTCCTAATGCATTCTTCGTTCTTATTTTCTTCTTCCTACTATCGCCTATACATGAATGGGGAGTTTTCAAAGCTAAGCCGCCAGATGTCCCTCGCGCATCTCACATCCTCAGCACTTTCAGGCTGAATGATCTATCATTTACCGTAAATTCCCTGTACTTCTTTGGGACATATCAGAATTACCCTTCAATACAACAACTGAAACAGTTCTTAATAAAAAATGTAGTTTATCATTTTATTTGTCTGCACTTGGTGAAAATATTGGCAAAACAATTGAATATTTGAAAACTCAATCTTTAAAAATCGTCTTTTCATAAAAAAACGCAAGTTCAAGCAGAATGAGGCTTCAGGAAATATCTACTTGTATGTAAGCATTCACTGAGTACCTGTTTTGGGTGTGTCTGTCTGTCTTGCGACGAACATTTAACCAAAACAGAGTGTGGCGTTCAGCATCTCCACAGAAACCATCCCGCCGGCAGGATCTGTTATCATCCACTTTCCTGTAGACACCACACGGGTAGGAACTCAGCACAGCGCCCCCGCTCCTTACCTCATGGCTCATATCTCTGATACTCCTAACTTCTCAATACCAGAGACTGTCATCCTAACTATTATCACCCGCTTATCTCATCACACTCTCTATCCTCTACTGGAATATTCGTGGCATCCGCTCCCACATACCGTTTCCCACATAAAGGAGACTTTCGTCTTTCGAGACGGAAATAGTAAACAAACGCTCTCAACTGTCTTTCATCCCGGACTGTTCGTTGAGGTGCCAAGCACTTAAATTACTTCTTGGTTAAATGTTCGTCGCAAGAGAGACATATACACCCAAAACAGGTACTCAGTGAATGCTTACATACAAGTAGATATTTCCTGAAGCCTCATTCTGCTTGAACTTGTGTTTTTTTTATGAAAAGACGATTTTTAAAGATTGAGTTTTCAAATATTCAATTGTTTTGCCAATATTTTCACCAAGTGCAGACAAATAAAATGATAAACTACATTTTTTATTAAGAACTGTTTCAGTTGTTGTATTGAAGGGTAATTCTGATGTCCCAAAGAAGTACAGAGAATTTACGGTAAATGATAGATCATTCAGCCTGAAAGTGCTGAGGATGTGAGAGCCTGAGAGACAGGCTTGAGCGTGAGCTTATTAGAAAACTCCCCATTGGTGGCGACTACGGCTCTCTCTCTCTCTCTCTCTCTCTCTCTCTCTCTCTCTCTCTCTCTCTCTCTCTCTCTCTCTCTCTCTCTCTCTCTCTCTCTGATGCTCCTCAAGGGATGCACTCTTTACCAGAGTGCTGCCAGCAGCACTCTGGTAAAGATAAGAAAAGCGTGCAGGAAGAAATATGTTACTTTTCTAGACATTTTTCATACTACACCTTTTCACTCTCAAATTAGAACAACGGAACTTCAAATTAAAGCAATTGAATTTGAAAGTAAAATAAATGGTATTTTTATTCTAATTTGAAATTCAATTATATTAATTTGAAGTTCAGTTGTTTTAATTTAAACTTCAGTTGTTTTAATTTAAACTTCAGTTGTTTTAATTTAAACTTCAGTTGTTTTAATTTAAACTTCAGTTTTTTTAATTTAAACTTCAGTTGTTTTAATTTAAACTTCAGTTGTTTAAATTTAAACTTAAGTTGTTTTAATTTTAACTTCAGTTGTTTTAATTTGAGATTCACTTATTTCAATTTAAAGCTCAGTTGTTTTAATTTGAAGCTCAGTTGTTTCAATTTAAAGCTCAGTTGTTTTAATTTGAAGTTCAGTTGTTTCAATTTAAAGCTCAGTTGTTTTAATTTGAAGTTCAGTTGTTTCAATTTAAAGCTCAGTTGTTTTAATTTGAAGTTCAGTCGTTTTAATTTGAGGTTCAGTTGTTTTAATTTGAAGTTCAGTTGTTTTAATTTGAAGCTCAGTTGTTTTAATTTGAAGTTCATTTGTTTTAATTTGAAGTTCAGTTGTTTTAATTTGAAGTTCAGTTGTTTTAATTTGAGGTTCAGTTGTTTTAATTTGAAGTTCAGTTGTTTTAATTTGAAGTTCAGTTGTTTTAATTTGAGGTTCGGTTGTTTTAATTTGAGGTTCAGTTGTTTTAATTTGAGGGTGAAAAAGTGCTCAGTGTAATGAATTGATGTACATAATGTTATATGGGGATCAACAAATACAAAATAATTTCTTAACGTTCAAAAACTGCATTGGACAAGGTTGTAGATCAAAGTGATTGTGGAGCATCCGTTGGCAACACCAAGATCACTGATCTTGTTTTTGCCGATGATGCAGTAATCTTTGCTGAGTCGCTGGAGGTCCTGGTGATGGCTCTCGAGGCGCTGCACGAGGAGGCAAAGCCTTTGGGACTTGAGGTCTCCTGGCTCAAGACCAAGGTCTAGGTGTTTGGAGACTTACTAGATGAAGCAGTACAGTCTGTTCATGCGTGTGGCGAGGACATTGAGATCTTGGAAAGTTTTACATACCTTGGTAGCGCAGTCCATAATGACGGTGGGTCACGTCAAGAAGTCTTACGGCGGATTGGCATAGCCCACGGTGTTATGGACTCGCTCAGTGGGAGTATTTGGCGTTGTCGGTACCTGTGCAGGAGGACAAAGATCCGGATCTTCAAATCGCTTGTGATCCCTGTCTTACTCTATGGTTGTGAGACATGGACGCTAAATAGTGACTTGAAGAGACGAATCAATGCCTTTGGTAATAAGTGTCTTCGCAGAATCATGGGGTATCGCTGGGATGATTACGTGTCAAATCAGCGATTGCACCGTGAGACTGAATCGAGGCCTATTACCTGCATAGTCCGTCAGCGCCAACTTCGGCTATATGGGCATGTGGCACGCTACCCTGAAACCGATCCTTCCCATCGGGTTGTATCTGTAAGAGACAATCCGGCGTGGAGGAGGCCAAGGGGGCGCCCACAAGGCTCGTGGCTGGGGCAAGTTGATGTTTCTTGTCGAGAGCTGCTTGGTATGGGAAAGGAGCCTGCATGGGAACTCGCGCGTGGTGACCCTCGGGAGTGGCGTCGTAGGGTGGGCGAGGCGACGCGCCCCCCGGCGTATGCCCCCAATGATTGATTGAAAAACTGCAAAATTTTGCAGTTGAAGTAGCTATTGGAGGAGCTAGAGAGTATGATTACGTTACTACCATCATAAAATAATTAAAGTGGTTGACAATTAAGGACAGATATATCTTTGAATAATGTTCCACTGTTTATAAGGCTGTCAATGGCTTGTATCCGGAGTGGTATCTAAGGTTTTCCACTGTCAGGGAAAATACAGCCAGTACAACAAGGCAGCTAAATGACCTTTATGTGCCAAGAGCCAGCACAGACTGGTGGCAGAGCCGTGACTGTACAAAGGAATGGAATGGAATTATGGAATAATTTGCCTACTTGCATCATTAATTCTGGAAGTCCGTACATTTTTAAGTCTAGACTTAGGAATTTACTTTTAAGTGACCCTTAGTGAACTTTAACGTTTTCTCTTTTCAAATAGAATTTGCTTATTTTATCATGAGTATTAAAAATATATCTTGAGTGACTTTTTGTAATACTTTTAAGTGATTTTTGTGTAAAAATTCATTAATTTTTGTGACTTTTAGCATTCAGTTTTTTTTATATATAAGAATAGGACATCTATATTGCAAGTTTGAGACAGTAACCATGTTTCATGGCAATAAAGATATTTGAAATTGGAAATTCCTCACCCTTCTATTATTGACTTAATTCTTCCTCCTCCTTAGCCTCATATTTTCCCTCCTTTTACTCTTTCTCCTCCTCATTTTTCTTTATCTGCATATCTCCCTTCCCCTTACTCCGCTTCATCATTTTCCTCTTCTTTCTAAGCCATCTTACATGTTTCTTCTTTTTCTTCCTCCTCCTCCTCCTCCTCCTCCTCAGTCTATTCATCTTCCTCTTCCAGCAGATTCCAGTATTCTTATTTTTCCGGTCTTCTTCTTCTTCTTCTTCTTCTTCTTCTTCTTCTTCTTCTTCTTCTTCTTCTTCTTCTTCTTCTTCTTCTTCTTCTTCTTCTTCTTCTTCTTCTTCTTCTCCTTTTCCTCCATCTCCGCTTTTTGTTCTCCTCCCTCTTTTTTGGTTATTTGCCTTCCTGCATTTCGTCATCATCTTCTTACTCCCCACCTGACGCCTATCCTCCTCCTCCTCCTCATCGTCGCTGTCTACTTTTTCCTCTTCATCTTATATTCCTCGTTCCTGCTTTTCCTATTGTGTCAGTATAGTTTTTCCTTATTCTCTGATGCAGACACGCAGAAGGAAATGGAGGAGGGTAGGAGGTGCTGCAGGAGGAGGAGGATGAGAGGATGAGGACCGGAGCAGTGAGGAGGACGAGGGGAGGAGTCGGAGGAGGAGGTGTGCGCTAGGAGTGAGGATGGACGTCGGTAGGAGGTAGAAAAGATTGAACAGCATTTTGGAGTTAGACAGAGGAAATGGGGCAATGGGTGAAGACAGAGACAGAAGAGGAGGAAGGAGGAGGAGGATGAGGTAGGAGGAGGAGGAAGAGGAGGAGGAGGAGGAGGAGGAGGAGGAAGGAAGGAAGAGGAAAAGTTAGGGAGAGGAGAGGAGGGGAAGGGGAAGGAGGAGGAGGAGGAGGAAGAGAAGAGTGAAAGCATTTTAGGAGTTAGACAGAGGAATGGGGAATGGGGAAGGACAGAGAAGAAGAGGAGGAAGGAGGAGAGGATAGGTAGGAGGAGGAGGAAGAGGAGGAGGAGGAGGAGGAGGGGAGGAGGAGGAGGAGGAGGAGGAGGAGGAGTGTACCCAAACTATGTATTGTTGTTGTATTATACACTTTGCTGATCCCAGTCCCGGCGGAATAACGTTTTTTGCATCGTTAATGTTTTCTGATCTGCATAACTGAAGTCGACGCCCCCCCCCCCCTCCCGTCCTACCTCCCCCCCTTACACCCCCCTCATTGTCGACTGCCCCCCTTCCCGTCCTACCTCTGCCCCTTACACCCCTTTAATTTCCCTTCACCCCTTCCCCTTTGCCCTTCCTTGCTTTCCTTACCTTTCCCCTCCCGCCGCTTACCAAGGCATAAAGGTTGGGCATGGACAATGGGCTCAAACGAGACGGAAAACAACTTAGTGATGTTACAATGTTACGTTCATGGCAAAGGGGTTATGAGACCTCTGCTACTACTACTACTGCTACTACTACTATTATACTACTACTGCTACTACTACTATTATACTACTACTGCTACTACTACTATTATACTACTACTGCTACTACTACTATTATACTACTACTGCTACTACTACTATTATACTACTACTGCTACTACTACTATTATACTACTACTGCTACTACTACTATTATACTACTGCTGCTGCTGTTATATGCTCTATGATACTGATACTAATACTGTTTCTACTCTTATGCTACTTCTCTTGTCAGAACTACTCTTGATATTATACTGCTATTACTATTATTATTATTATTATTATTATTATTATCATTGTTATTATTAGTGGAACTGTTGTTTCTACTACTACTACTACTACTACTACTACTACTACTACTACTACTACTACTACTACTGCAAATGCTTTTGCAAATACATTTGCAAACTATGCAAATGCACTTAAGAAAATTTTAGGATGTCCATTTTTAACCAGTAATCACAGTATTGTCAAAGAGTATAACATGCTTTTATTAAAACATCATGTAACAACAGTTCAAGCTAGGTATTTTAGATCTTTAAGCAAGAAAAATTATTCTGTATATATTTTGAACAAACCTTTGTTTTTTGAGGGTATGTCTTTTAAATCTTTTTTAAGTTTTTTATTCCGATTTTATAAAATAACTTTTTTAGATAATAGTATGGATGTAATTTTAGCAAGAATTACTTGGGTTCAGAACCATGAAAATATGAGAGGAGTTCCACTTCATTTAAATTCATGATAATTTTTTTTTTGTGATATGTAATATACAACTCCTTGTATGTTATGCAATAAAGATGATGATGATGATGATGATGATGATGATGACTACTACTACTACTACTACTACAACTACTACTACTACTACTACTACTACTACTACTACTACTACTACTACTACTACTACTACTACTACTACTACTACTACAACTACTACTACTACTACTACTACTACTACTACTACTACTACTACTACCACTACTACTACGACTACTACTACTACTACTACTACTACTACTACTACGACTACTACTACTACTACTACTACGACTACTACTACTACTACCTACTACCTTACTACTACACGCTAATACTACTATACTACTACTATCTACTCAAAACTACTACTAATAATACTAACTACAATACCACTACTACTACTATACATACTCACACTCTATAATAACACTACTACAAATACTAACTACTAGACTAGGATACAGAACTACTACTACTACTACTACTACTATACTACTACTATAATAAGACATACTACACTACTACACGACTACGACGCTACACTACTCACCAGCACTACACACTACTACGTACTACTAGCTACATACACTAATACATACTAATACTAACTACTACTACATACAATATACTATCTACTACTACTACTACTTATCTGTACTACTTACAACTTCTATATATCCACTTTTATACTACTCCTCTTCTTACTTACTCACTCTTACTACTACCTACTACTACTACTACACTACTACTACTTACCTACTACTCACTTATTACTACTTCTACTTACTCACTACTATACTCACTACTACTACTACTACTTACTCACACTACTACTTCCACTCACCTCTCTACTCTACTCCTACAGTACTCTATCTCTATATATCTCACACCCTTTCCTTCCCCACTCTACTCTTACCCCGACTTCCCCACACCCCCCTGTCCAGTACTAAGGTAATTCTCATTATTTCACCTCGCATTCTCCCTCAATAAGAATAAGAGCACTACCAATTCAAAGAATTGAGCCATTGCTACCCTTAAAAGACGAGAGGGAGAGCAGAGAGAGACGAGAGACGGATAGAGATGAGATGAGAGAGAGAGAGAGAGAGAGAGAGAGCGAAGCGAGAGCGAGAGAGAGAGAGAGAGAGAGAGAGAGAGAGAGAGAGAGAGAGAGAGAGAGAGAGAGAGAGAGAGAGTTTTTTCCTTATGATCTCATCTTATATTCTGTTCTTCACTTCAACTTTCTTATTAATCCATCTTTTTAATTCTCCCTTCCTTCCTTCCTTCCTTCCTTCCTTCCTTCCTTCCTTCCTTCCTTCCTTTATTATCCTTCTCCATCACAATTCCATCTTCTCTCCTCTCATTTCACTGTTCTATTCCTCCCTTCTTTAACCTTCCCTCTTCTCCTCTTCTCCCCTTCTCCTTTCCATCCACCTCTCTTACTTTCTCTCCTTCATTACGAGTCTTCTATTTCTCTCATGTATCTCATCCACCCCTCTTTCCCCCTTTCCCCTCCTCTCTTCCCCCCTGCTTCTCCCCCCCCTCCCCTCCCCCTCCCCAGTGGCCCCCGTCAGTGTTACCATCCATCTCTCTCTCTCTCTCTCTCTCTCTCTCTCTCTCTCTCTCTCTCTCTCTCTCTCTCTCTCTCTCTCTCTCTCGCTTAACATTTAAAGAGACATGGCCGCCTCTCTTTATAAAACATCCGTGCTGGGTTGGTCTTTCCACAAACTCACTCCCTCGCTCTCACACGTACTCAAGACTGCTTGTATTTTATATTTCACAGCCGGAAACGAGAACAAGAAAATTCAGAAAGACGAGGAGGAAGAATGTACACGTATTAGTAGAATAAATGTAGAAGTAGGATATTAGTCTATAAAAGAAATATTGTAAGTAGACAAGGGCATGGAGGACGAGGAGATAAGTGTATGAATAAAAGTAGAAACAAATAGATATAAGTGTAGAATAATTAGTATATTAAGGAATAGTGGAGGGAAAAAGTGAGGAGAATATGTAATTGTATATAAGTGTGGGTATAGACAGTGTAGAACAGGGGTTCTCAAACTGGGGTTCGCAGAGAAGTTTTTCAGGGGTACTTAGATGGCTAGCGAAAAAGTATTTTAAACAGAAATTTGCAAAGAGAGTATGACGAAGCTGTGTGCCGTATCATGTCGGTTCACGTTCAAACAGGAAGTGAGTGTGAAGGTGGTGGAGTGGGGAATAGTATACATGGTTATAGAAACATCGATAATGCAATTTTATCTTTCCAGAGGCCTTTATCCCTCCAAGGCCGTTTTACTACAGTGATTGATTTCATGAACAAATTAAGGTCATTCACCATGAAGCTGGAGGCTTGGGAAAGGAAGGTTAAAGATGGAAATCTTAGCATGTTTGAACACCTTGGTAAGGCACTTGATAAAAGTAAAGGTACTGGAAAACTAGAGTTGTGTATCTTGTGCAAACACACCCAGCTTCTCTGCGGAAGGAATGCAGTCTTACTTCCCCGAATTGAGTGAGTTGGAAGCAAAATGTATTAGAAACCCATTCATTGTTAATGTGCATCTTCTTCCAGATAACATGCAAGAAGAATGCATAGAGTAGGTGAACGACTCTGGTGCAAAAGATGCATTTGAAACACTTTCCTTGACCAAATTCTGGTCAAAAATTAGTAAAGTTTACCCTGCTGTAACAGATATTGCTCTGAACTCTTTGCTGATGTTTCCCAGTACTTACCTGTGTGACAAAGATTTTCATCGCTGCTGCACATGAAAACTAAATATCGAGCACGGCTTAATGTGGAGTATGACCTTCGAGTGTGCCTGTCTAACACTGCTCCTCGAATTGAAAAACTTGTTTGCACCAAACAGGCACATCCTTCCACTGAAATTCAATACTTGTCAGCATTAAAGTAACTATACTACAGCACAGTTTTATTTCTGCATTTGTAGTATCATTCATTCTAAATTGCTTTTGATGTCGATGCTACTGCTGAATAAAGTCATTACAATTTGAACTATTTTTTAATATCCACTACAGTACCAATGTATATTGAACTAGTCTTACTACATTACAATTCCATATTCGGAGTCAGATTGATGGGGGTGCGGGTAGAGGGTCTTATAGCTCTGGGGGTACTTAACGAGAAAAAGTTTGAGAAACCCTGGTATAGAAGATTAGTAAAATTATGAAAAGTAGGAATAATAGGATACTAGGAATAGGGAAAGAAAGGAAGAAATGGGAATACAATATGTATACGCAGACAGAGACAAACAAATTACCATGCAGGAAAATAAAAGAGGAAGTAGGAAAAATGGTGAAAAAACCAGTACGATGAGAAGGAAAATGAGTATTAGAGAGAGAGAGAGAGAGAGAGAGAGAGAGAGAGAGAGAGAGAGAGAGAGAGAGAGAGAGAGAGAGAGAGAGAGAGAGAGTCTCTCTCTCTCTGTCACTTTGCTTACAACACCATTCCACCGCTCACCAGGTTAAACGGGTCTGTGGCTGTCCGCGACAAGGACAAGGCTGAGCTGTTGGCAACTAATTTTTTATTAAAGATGTCGGTGCCAGACCCCTCAAGCGAGCCCCCAGAGATACCATCCTTCACCAGAGCCACTCTGGAGAGTCTCGCAGTCAACATTAAAAAAGTAGAAAATCAGCTGCGGCATATAGATCCCAAGAAAGCGTTACGGGCCTGACAACATCAGCCCTCACCTACTAAAGAGATGTGCTGCCCAGCTCGCTCCACCACTCACCATCATCTTCAACAACATCCTTTCCTCGTGCAAGTGGCCCACGCAATGGAAAGAAGCAAGAGTGGTGGCCACCCACAAAAACAATAACAGAAAACAGCAAACGGGACCCAAAAAACTACCGTCCAATTTCCCTCCTCACCATTGTTGGGAAAAATCCTGGAGTCCCTCATCACCGCCATAATCAACACTTTCTTGGACGCCCACCATCTCCTCAACTCCAAGCAATTTGGTTTCAGGGAAGGAAGGTCAGCTGCAGACCTGCTCTTCCTTCAGTCTGCTTCCTGGAACCACTCGCTGGATAAAGGAATGGACACCTTTGTTGTGGCTTTGGACATCGCCGAAGCCTTTGATAGGGTGTGGCACCGAGGTCTCGCTGCCAAGCTGAGGAGCCTGGGAGTGCGCGGCGCCCTGCTGCAGCTCATCCAGGACTACCTCCAAGACAGGACCTTACGGGTGGTGATCAACGGCCACACTTCCAGCCAGCAGCCCATCCATGCCAGCGTCCCGCAGGGCAGCGTACTCGGGCCTCTTCTGTGAAATGTCTACTTCAATGACATTCTCCAGCTCATTACTGAGGCCCAGGCGTACGCTGACGACTGCACCCTTGCCTTCACCTGTGACAGACGTGACTGGCAGGACACGGTGTGCCGCATCAAGCTGGCATTGGACAACATCATCACCTGGAGTAGTCGATGACAAGTCAGCCTGGCCCCTGACAAAACCCAGGCATTGCTTATCTCCCGCAGGCAAGACATCGCCAACCTGCTTGCGCCGGATATACAGCTTGAGGGAAGATCACTTCCGCTTCAGAGATCCATCTCCATCCTTGGGGTGGGGTTTGACGCGGAACCACAGAGTTACATACCCTGTAGACCCTGGACGCACACTCTATGTCTTTAACTCTGTGCGCGGGACTGACCTTCACCAGTCATGCCAGGAGAGTTGCTAAAAACTCGGCCTGGAGACTCAGCTGTGTCCGGCGCATCTCCCACCTTCTGGATGCCAAGGGGGTTGAGGTCTTGTACAAGGCACAGGTACGTCCCCTCATGGAATACTTCCCCCTAGCATGGTCTTCCTGCCCGCCCTCTTACCTGACCACACTAGACCGCGTCCAGAGAAGAGCCCAGCGACTGGTGAACGGCAAACGTCCCCACCTCGCGCCTGACTCCTTCCAACCTCTCCAGGAGCGCAGTGACGTGGCAGGTTTATGAGTCATGCACACAAGGCACTCAATCTCCACACGCCCCACCTGGCAGCCATCAAGCTCCCCAGGCCCCCGCCGCCCCTTCACTCCACCCGTGTCGCACCACACAGACAGGAGCAAGTGACTGTGCCCTTCTTCAGGACAGAGCACCACCTACGTTCCTTCCTACCCCACTACGGCCGTCTGTGGAACCAGCTGATTCACCGAACCCAAGATTAATAGACACTATTAAAAGTCTATTGATCTTGATTAAAAGTATTGATTTTAACCAAACCGACCTCCACCACGCCTCGCTACAAGACTTCCAGCGGGGGGTGAACAGCTGGTTGATGGCCTAGATTTATTGAATACTAGCCGAAAAGCCGCCCTCCGGGCGGACTTTTTGGCTAGCTCCTGCGGAGGGCTTTTGGTGGGCCTTCGGCCCAATAATTGTAACACTTGTATTTTAATGATAATGTATTTCACACAACCATGAGTTTAATCTCACAGAATAAATTTTGGGTTATCACAAAATCTGACAATATATTACTGCAAAGCAGCAGGATAGACAATGTTCTTGGTCTTTTTGTTGGGTGTGAAGTAACTGTGAAGTAATAGGAAGAAGGCTAGTGAAGTAATAGGACTGAAGTAATAGGACAGAAGTAACTCTGAAGTAATAGGAAGTAGGCTAGTGAAGTAATAGGACTGAAGTAATAGGACAGAAGTAACTCTGAAGTAATAGGACAGAAGTAACTCTGAAGTAATAGGACAGAAGTAACTCTGAAGTAATAGGACAGAAGTAACTCTGAAGTAATAGGACAGAAGTAACTCTGAAGTAATAGGACAGAAGTAACTCTGAAGTAATAGGACAGAAGTAACTCTGAGTAATAGGACAGAGTAACTCTGAAGTAATAGGACAGAAGTAACTCTGAAGTAATAGGAACAGAATAACTCTGAAGTAATAGGACAGAAGTAACTCTGAAGTAATAGGACAGAAGTAACTCTGAAGTAATAGGACAGAAGTAACTCTGAAGTATAGGACAGAAGTAACTCTGAAGTATATGGACAGAAGTAACTCTGAAGTAATAAGGACAGAAGTAACTCTGAAGTAATAGGACAGAAGTAACCTCTGAAGTAATAGGACAGAAGTAACTCTGAAGTAATAGGAACAGAAGTAACTCTGAAGTAATAGGACAGAAGTAACTCTGAAGTAATAGGACAGAAGTAACTCTGAAGTAATAGGACAAAGTACTCTGAAGTAATAGGAAGTAGGCTAGTGAAAGTAATAGGACTGAAGTAATAGGACTGAAGTAATAGGACTGAAGTATAGAAACTGAAGTATAGGACTGAGTAATAGGACTGAAGTATAGGACTGAAAAATAATAGGACTGAAGTAATAGGACTGAAGTAATAGGACTGAAGTATAGGACTGAGTAATAGGACTGAAGTAATGGACTGAAGTAATAGGACTGAAGTAATAGGACTGAGTAATAGGACTGAAGTAATAGGACTGAAGTAATAGGACTGAATAAGGACTGAAGTAATAGGACTGAAGTAATAGGACTGAAGTAATAGGACTGGAAGTAAAGAAACCGTCCGTCAGTCGTGCGTTCGTTTCGGTATCTTTCTTTTTTCATGCAAAATATCTCGCGTAAATATTTTTTTTTTTTCACAATTCTCGCTAATACTAAAATGAAAATAAATAAAAAGTGATCGGATCATCCCCAAAGTGACCTTAAAACCTTCCCCTGGTCAACCTGGTTCCAAAACTGTGCCATATGATGGGATTGCGCCTATGGGGGCGGAACCTATAGCGGACACACACACAGACACACTTTCGATTATATTATTATAGATGGAATATATGTTTTATATTATATGTAGCTATAGATAGCTCTAGAGTAATTAAAACCTAGAGCTTTAGCTCTATTACCAATGTATTAACAGTAAAAAAAAAGAAGAGAGAGAGAGAGAAAGAGAGAAAGAGAGAGAGAGAGAGAGAGAGAGAGAGAGAGAGAGAGAGAGAGAGAGAGAGAGAGAGAGAGTTGTTTGAGCGTGTGTGGCAGTGTCCTTCCCCCCTCCATCCCACTTTAGAGAGACAACAGATTAAGTTAAGGTTAGTTTAGTTAGGTTCAAATTTATGCTTGTAAAAACAGGCACAAATCTCTATCTTTTTCTGTCTTTCTCTCTCTGGAAGCGGTGAAAAAAAGGTATAATGAGGGGCTTGGTATATAATGGGGAGAATTGGGTGGTGGCGATGGGTACTCGAGAAGAATTAAATAAGGAACCCTTAAATCCCATCACAGGTGTCACTATAAAAATCCCGCCTGCGCCACCACGGGCGAGGGCCAACCATCACAGCCGTCCAGAATCGTACACTACTCAGAAGCCCTCAGGAAAAAATAAAACACCAAAAACGCTCTAGCAAGCCATAGCTCCACGTAAAAAAAAAAGAGAGAAGTGGGAATGTGTGGTGTGGTGTGGTGTGGTGGTTGGGGTGGTGTTGTGGTGGTGTGGTGTGGTGTGATGGTGGGGGTGGTGGTGGTGTGGTGTTGTGGTGGTGGTGGTGGTGGTGGTGGTGTGGTGGTGGTGTGGTGGTGTGGTGGTGGTGGGTGGTGGTGGTGTGGTGGTGATGGTGGTGGTGTGGTGGTGGTGGTGGTGGTGGTGGTGTGGGTGGTGGGGTGGTGGTGGTGGTGGTGTGTGTGGTGGTGATGGTGGTGGTGGTGGTGTGGTGGTGGTGGGTGGTGGTGGTGGTGGTGGTGGTGGTGGTGGTGGTGATGGTGGTGGTGGTGGTGGTGTGGTGGTGGTGATGGTGGGTGTGGTGGTGGTGGTGGTGGTGGTGGTGGTGGGGGTGGTGTGGTGGTGGTGGTGGTGGTGGTGTGTGTGGTGGTGGTGTGGGGTGGTGGGTGGTGATGGTGGTGGTGGTTGGTGTGGTGGGGTGGTGGTGTGGTGGTGGTGGTGGTGGTGGTGGTGGTGGTGGTGTGTGGTGGTGGTGGTGGGTGTGGTGGTGGTGTGGTGGTGGTGGGATGGTGGTGGTGGGTGTGTGGTGGTGGTGGTGGTGATGGTGGTGGTGGTGGTGGTGGTGGTGATGGTGTGGTGGTGGTGGTGGTGGGATGGTGGTGGTGGTGTGGTGGTGGTGTGTGGTGGGTGTGGTGGTG
>JACEEZ010021714.1:385000-387500 GCA_016584305.1 Chionoecetes opilio
TATATTTTTTCATCGTGATAACTGCAGCAGCTTACTTAAAAAGATTGAGTAGAGAGTTAAGCTTCTATCCCTAATGTTTTCAAGGGTTAAGTTTAAACATGATATTTATACTTTTAATAACTGTAATGGATTAGAATATGTAATGAGTGGAGAGTTGATAAAAAAATGTAGTAAAAAGAAATGCAAAAGGATATGTAATTAATTAAAATGGAATTAGGACATACAGTAACCTGGATAATAGATGCTGATAATAATACATTGGATAACAGATAGTAATAATAATACACATAATAAACTGGATAACCTGTAGGCCTAATAATAATAATACATTGGATAATAGATAATAATAATAATAATACACATAAACTGGATAACCTATAGGCCTAATAATAATAATACATTAGATAATAAATAATAATAATAATAATACACACACTAAACTGGATAACCTGTAGGCCTAATGATAATAATACATTGGATAATCAGATAGTAATAATAATAATACACATAATAAACTGGATAAGCCTATAGGCCTAATAATAATAATACATTAGATACCAGATAGTAATAATAATAATAATACACACAATAAACTGGATAATAATGTAATAGATTGAAATAGTTTTGGATATATAGTTAATGAATTGAAATATATAAGGTAAAGGCAGAATAGATACTGACATTGTAGATACTATGATGGTATTTAAGCTTAAACATGATAGGTATTGAGGTAGTTAGTGCGGAGTTAATAGAGAGTTTTAAAAGGAGGCTAATAGAAGGCTTATATACTTCAATTTAAGGAAACAAACTACATATCATCAATAACTAGCTAAAGAGATAGATGGCCCTAGTAATAATTGTGAGCTATCTTTAATTGTCCCTATCTTTAAAAACATTAGAGTTACACGCATCATGTACGGTCATACTTTTAATAACGGTAATGAATTATAATAGGTAGTGAGCGGAAGTTGAAAAAAATATGCAGTAAAAATAAATGGATAAAAATAAGTATAGTCTATTTTTTTTAACGAGGCAAAAATCCTGCCCCCTTGCTGCTTACTGACTGATATTTGATGCCAGGAGAAGGAGATACTACGCTTCTTCTTAACTAGGCAAAAATCCTGCCCCCTTGCTGCTTACTGACTGATATTGATGCCAGGAGAAGGGGATACTACGCTTCTTCTTAATTCCAGCTGTATTTTATCATTGTTCACCATATTATCAGGTAAATATAGGTATAATTTCAAGCATGAGACCTTATGATAGAATGGAATTTTTGCCTCGTTAAAAAAATAGACTATAGTTATTTTGAAATAGATGCAGGCATGTAGAATATAAATGAATAATGTCTTCTGCATCTCACATTTCTCCTTCACTTCGTCTTTAAGGTTAACATTCCTCCTCCTCCTCCTTCTCCATTATAAAAATTGTCTTCATTTGCATGCATCACGTTTTTCCTTCAAACTGGAAAAAAATATTAGACGATCCTTTTAAGAGAAAAAAGTTTGTACTAATGAGGAGAATAAGGAAAATGTTTAAGATGATCGACATAACTCTACTTAAAAATGTTAGATTTGCTTTAACCCCTTGAGACCCAGAGCGTAATTTCCATTGTAATTTGGGTACCGTTAGACAATTTTTAGTGAATATAAGCAATATTTTACAGATATGACCTGTTTAGTATCTTTGTCGACAAACTAATTCGGCATATTCAGTTATTTTTCGTAATTTTATAGCTCGACAACATACATTTTTTTTATAGCAAAGGAAAGATCTGGGCCTCAAGGGATTACATTTTTCATTACTCAGTGTTGTACATATACTATTAATGTTTACTGTCCTGCTGCCTATTGACACCTAGAAAGATACCTGCAACATTGTATTATCATATGTTAGGTTCATATTTGCTCAATTTACTTCAAAGGTTAAACAATGGAGGTGGCGATGATGCCATTAACACTGTAAAATGAAGGTAAGTTATGGAAAATATTTAGAGTAGACTTGTCACGTGATGCATTCCAGGAGCTAAGTAAATGTATTAATAAAGGGTGAGTTATTGCGCATCTGTATGCAATGTACGCAATGAAATGTATTTAATATTGCATTATGTATGTTGCATTTTGGGCCCAGTCTGCGCACACACACACACACACACACACACACACACACACACACACACACACACACACACACACACACACACACACACACACACACACACACACACACACACACACACACACACACACACACACACACAAGATACCGCCACGATGATCAAGTGGATAGCGTGCTGGCCTGCCATTCTGTGGTAACCGATTCGAATTCTCACTACTCCCGGGGATTTTTCACTGACTAATTCGGACGGTTACTGTCCCCCTTGGTAAAGGGGATGGGGGTGTGTGGTGTGTGAGGTCCCAGCATTATCCAGAGATCGGTAATAATGAGCTCCAAGCTCGCACCGGGAGGGTGAAACTGGCGATCGCGAGTCCGACTCCCG
>JACEEZ010021714.1:397500-400000 GCA_016584305.1 Chionoecetes opilio
TATCTCGTAATACATGACATTCTTTTCATACGGAGCTGTTTTTACGTAGTGATGAACAGATAACGATTGGATAACACGTGATCGGAGTTTTTTTTATTAATTTTTATGATGTGTGAAGAATTTACTGATAGTGACGAACTTTTGCGGTTTATTTTAGATATTCTCTATTTCTACTCTCTTTTAGTTATTCGCTTTTTTACTCCTAGTTACTCGCTTTTTTTTGCTCTTTTTTATGATGTGAGAAGAATTTATTAATATTGTGACGATCTTTTGTATATTTCGGTGATTTTTTTCTATTCTGTTTTAGTTATTCTTCTTTTACTCTTTTTTAGTTATTCTTTTTTTATTATCTTTGTTATTCTCTTCTTTTTTTTTAATCTTTTTTAGTTATTCTCTTTTTTTACTCTTTTAGTTATTCTCTTTTTTAATCTTTGTTATTCTCTTTTTAATCTCTTTTAGTTATTATCTTTTTTTACACTGTTATTTTTTTTAACTCTTTTAGTTATTCTTTTTTTTTACTCTTTTAGTTATTCTCTTTTTTTACCCTTTTAGTTATTCTCTTCTTTTACTTGCAGTTATTTTTTTTATTTTATTATCTTTTAGTTATTCTCTTTTTTAATATCTTTGTTATTCTCTTTTTTATCTCTTTTAGTTATTATCTTTTTTAATATCTTTGTTATTCTCTTTTTTATCTCTTTTAGTTATTTTTTACTCTTTTAGTTATTCTCTTTTTTTCTCTTAGCTATTATCTTTTTTTATCTCTTAGTTATTCTCTATTTTTCACTTTTTTTTTTTATGATGATAAGAAGTTATTGTTATTGTGACGATTGTTTACATATTTTAGTTCTTCTCTAACTTTTCTCAATATTTTCTTCCTTTTCCATAAATGTCTCGGTCTTTTTAGCTTTGTTATCCTCTTCTTCGTTCCATTCGTATTCCTCTCCTCCTCTTCTGTGTCCTCTTTATCCATCCTCTCCCTCTTCCTCCTACACGCAATTTACTCTTGGCAGCAGGTGACTAGGCCTCCTTAACATAGGCCTAAGTATTTCCTGATTTCTGGTTTTTTATCTGTGTACCATTCCTCCTCCTCCTCCTCTTCCTCCTTCTCCTCCTCCTCCTCCTCCTCCTCCTCCTCCTCTTCCTCTTCCTCTTCCTCTTCCTCTTCCTCTTCCTCCTCTTCCTCTTCCTCTTTCTCTTCCTCTTCCTCCTCCTCCTCCTCCACCTCCTCAGCATCATACAGTATAATAGTACATATAACACACAGTACAATTATAACATAGGCCGCCTTACGACCAGATCAACTTATGACCGGTCGGTCCGTAACCAATCAAGGTCGTAATTCGACGACTAGTTGTACTTGTACTAGAGAAAACTGCGAACTCATGCAACGTGATCCAGACAAACTATCTGATTGGAGTAATAAATGGCTATTGAAATTCAATTCCGATAAATGTAAAGTAATGCATATAGGTAACAATAACCTCAAATATAACTATCAAATGCAAAATATGTCATTAACTGAAGTACAGCAGGAAAAAGATTTAGGTGTCATCATTAATAATGATCTTAAAACGAGTATGCATTGCCTAGCTGCCAGTAAAAAGGCGAATATGATGTTGGGCTTCATTAAACGCAACTTTGAACTTACAACTCCGAAAATAATCACACGTTTTTACACGTCTTTGGTTAGGCCACACTTAGAATACGCCGTTCAATTCTGGTCGCCTTGTTTTGTAAAAGATCAAGCCAAAAAACTAATCATTAAAGAAAGAAACCAAGATTCCATCTCTGCAAAATTTCATCTTATAAAGAGGACGGGGGAAAATTTTTTATGTTTCCTTTAAAAGGGATCCTGAATCAGGGGACTTGATAAAAATCTCAAGACCCTTTAAAAGGTTTTGATGTCATTAATCAAGAGAACCTATTGAGCTTTCCATCAGTGACAAAAAAGAAACAACGGTTTAAACTGTTTGGTCAAGTTTCATCACGACTCCGTAAAAATTATTCAAGTAGAGTTGTAAATTGATGGAACAAATGCCCACAAATTTTGTCGAACCCAGCACAATAATTTTTTTAAAACCCTTTAAAAAAACTTTAAACAATTAAAAACAGACTGTTTCGTACTGTAAGGAAAAGGGGTTTTGATATTGCCCCGCGAATTTATTTTTATCGCCCGCCCCCCGGGTGATTAGTGGTTTGTAGTTTGATACTTCATATCCCATCATTCTTCCCCTACGAAACTTCCCTGTTCCTATCTTCTTTTTGGGACATGGTTTTCCTATTCCAAATGTCCCCTTCATGTAGTTGATAGTTAGTATATGGGTTTCAGCAGATACCCCCGTATGGGCCAAAGGTCTCCGGTATTGTTCTTTTCCCATGTTTCCAGTATTCCTCCTCCTCCTTCCTCCCCCCTCCTCCTCCCCTCCCTCCTCCTCCCCCTCCCCCCTCCTCTTCCCCTCCTCCTCCTCCCCCTTCCCCCTTTATATTTTTACAATGGGGA
>JACEEZ010021714.1:402500-407500 GCA_016584305.1 Chionoecetes opilio
AGAGAGAGAGAGAGAGACGAGAGAGAGAGAGAGAGAGGAGGAGACGAGGGGACGAGAGAGAGAGATGAGCAGAGAGAGAGAGAGAGAGAGAGAGAGAGAGAGAGAGAGAGATAAACAGGCAAGCAAAAATAATATAAACACACAACATTTTTAATAAATGGAATAAAAACATTATCAAGTTATTAAAAACAAGAAAAAAAACAACTGAAACTCTGCTCACACACACTACCAAAACAAAAAAAAAAAAAAAAAAAAAAACTGATATACGAAGCAAAACATACGTGTTATTTTCTCTTTTTTCACCTAATTTAAAAAAGAAGAAACATCATTAATTAGCCTACTTAAAATCTTGGTCAGGAAGTATCTCTAGGTAACATAAACACGCCAAAGGTTGTGTTAGATATTCCATGGCTACGAAACGATGGGGATACGAACTCTTCCACCTCCACCACCACCACCACCCTTCCACCTCCACCACCACCCTTCCACCTCCACCACACCTTTCCACCTCCACCACCTCCACCCTTTGATGGTCTTTGATGGTCTAACCCAGTGATTTCCAACCGGGGTTCCGCGGAACCCTGGGGTTCCGCCGACCATCACAGGGTTCCGCGAGAAACCGTAAAATAATTATGTGCTATTACAAAATGACAGTGATCTTAATTCATAATTAATAATTCCTACTCAACAACACGTCACAAACACTTTCCAGACACCAACATACTCGTACGTGTCAGCCAGTACAATGTATATAGTAATGAGAGCAAATAATATGTATAGAATTAAGAAAAAATTAGTGTTATTGCCGGTGCGGGATACGCCCTTATTCCTACTCCGCAATTTTGGCGCCCACAGGGGTGGGTAGGAGGGTGAGCAACCCCGTACGAGTATCATACGTGTCACGAGTCCCAGCCAGCCGTTCACACATCTTCCTTCAGTCAGTTTGAGCAGCGCAACGAGTAAAAACGTTTTGTTAATAATCTCACCAGTTAATATTAGTTTGATAGGGATTTTAAAGACTGAAGCTGTTCAAATATTTGAAAAGAAAGCATGTCAGTGGAGGGGGAGGACAGTGACGAAGAATCACAAATACCACAGCCAAGTACGAGAAAAGGGAAAAAGTGAGTGATGTTAAAAAAAATCCCCCTTTACAATGACAGTTATTGGCCTTTGGGCTTCACATGGACTCGAGAAGAAAAACTGTCCACTTCCTTGTGCATGTTTGTGGGGAAAAAAGCTCGCTAACACAGAAAACATGGCCCCAGCCAAGTTTAAAGCGACACTTAACTACTAATCAAAAGCCACTTGTCAAAAAAAAACCGTGGATTATTTTGAAGACTCTTGGATTAAACAGAGAAACAAAGACAAGTTTTGAAAAGAATGTAACCATCAGTGATAAGGCCCAAGAAGCAAGCTATTTAGTGGCTGAGCTAGTTGCCAAGAAATGAAAAGTCACACTATTGGCAGAAAGCCTAATAATGCCTGCTTGCAAAATAATTGTGAGAACAATGCTAGGTGAAGAAACGAAAGTGAATTAAGCAAGGTTCCTGTTTCTGATAATACAATTAGTAGGCGTGTGGAGGGACCTGTCCAACAATATTTTGGTATTTTGTCGAAATACTGCAAAATAACAACTTTGCTCTCCAAGTAGATGAGACAACTGATATAACTGGAAAAGCTCAGCTGCTGGCATTTGTTCGATTTGAAAAGGAAGGTGAAATAATGGAAAATAATTTTTGCTGTAAAGAACTGCCAGAAACTACCAAAGGCCACGACATTAAAAACATCTTGTCTTCTTACCAGGAAAACTTGTGGTTTGTCATGGAACCGATGCGTTTGGGAAACTGCCCCTGTGGTGCTCCCCCAATGATTGGGTCAGTACAAGGCTTTGTATCACGCGTGAAAGAAAAAACCCTTTAAGTCATAACAACTCACTGCTTTCTCCACGAGAAGTTCTGGTTTCAAAAACTATTGGGGATGATTAAAAAAGTCCTTTATATAAAATGGAACATGGTCAAAATTTTTAAAGCAGCGCCCCTCTGAAGTCTCGCATATTTGCAAGGTTGTGTGAAAACATGCAAAAAAATCACGGACGCTTCTCCAGCACACAGAGGCTCGATGGCTTTCGAGAGGTAAAGTTTTGACAAGGGTATTCGAGCTGCGACAGGAACTGCTGCTTTTCTTCAAAGAGAATAATAAATCAGTTTTGTGAAAGTCTGAATCTAAAAACTGGCAAATGAATCTAGCAATTTAGCAGATATTTATCAGCATTTAAATAACTTGAACACCAGCATGCAGGGTGCGAAGGAAAACATTCTGACTTCCACAGACAAACTTCTTGCATTTAAGAATAAACTTGCTGTTTGGAAAAAGCTCCTTTCAAGAGGAAATGACGAAATGTTTCCACTCCTACTTCAAGTTCAAACTCAAACTGAATATGAAAATGTCATTCCATTAATTACAAGTCATTTGGGATCACTGTCAGAAAAACTTCATAAGTACTTCCCCTCCTTGTCATCAGATACGTATGACTGGGTGAGAAACCCCTTCACTGAGTTCTCACCAAGTACAGAAAACCTACTTAGTCTGCAAGAAGAGGAAGAACTGAGTGAACTACAGGGCGATCGAACCTTGAAAAAGAAATTTAATGAAGTATCACTTGACAAGTTTTGGATTTCAGCAAAGCAAGAGTACCCTGTCATCTCAGTAAAAGCATTGGATGTTTTACTCCAGTTTTCAACTTCTTACCTCTGTGAACAAGATTTCTCATGCCTGACCGTCATTAAAAGCAAATCAAGAAAACGTCTTCTGTCTGTCGAGGAAGAACTGCGTGTGTGTATGTCAAAAATTCGGCCAAGAATTTCACAGATACGCAAAGAGAAACAAGCCCAAGTGTCACACTGAAGGTAAGTCATAACATTATTGACTTATTAGTGTGAACTCTCATGACATGTGATGTAATTGTAGATTTCATATGAATTATATTGCTCAAGAACTTTTCTTAAATTTTTATAAAATTATATATATATATATATATATACATAAAATTATATAATATAAAATATATATATATATATATATATATAATATTATATTATATATTTTATATATATATATATAATATATATATATATATATATTAATATATATTATATATATATATATATATAAAACATATATAGGGGTTCCTTCGAATATGAAAAATTATTACAGGGGTTCCTCCAAGGTGTAAAGGTTGGGAATCACTGGTCTAACCTTTACCTAACTATAAAAAAAAAAAAAAAAAATAAATATTTGCTGGGCATTGCTTCGACACGCTTCAGCCAGCATAAGAAGGTAGGACGCTAGGTTGTGGGTTGCCAGGTGTCAAGATCAAAACAAAACGTAAATACTATCGGGACACTACAAATAACTTATAAGCACTTAGAAAACAACAAAAACGAATAGTGAGGATTTTACGTATCACTTAAGTATTGAGTATTCGAACTGGTGTGTCAAGTAGAAATTCGAAACGTTTCAGCCAGCAAGGGAGGCCTATAGTCTATTTGATTTAATTTGGTCAAAATGCACTAAGGAAGCCACGCCCCCTCGTGCCTGATTGGCTGAACGCAACGTGTCCGAGCTTGTGAATAATAAAACTACAAAACAAACGATGGTCAATTTATAGTTTCACCCAACCAACGATTTTCTGATGCGCGTTATGTTTTTCTGGTGTGTTTTTTTATGTGTTTTGAATGAATCTGCTAACCGTTTCTGTCGCAATTATTATTATTATTTTTTTTTTCCAATAATGACAAAAAAAAGGAAAAAAAGAATGAGCCTAAACCTAACCTAACCTAGCCCATACCTAACCTAACCTAACCTATACCTAACCTAACCTTTACCTAACTAAAAAAACAACAACAACTAACCTTTATCTACCTAAAAAAAAAAAAAAAAAAAAAATTGCGACAGAAACGGTTAGCAGATTCATTCAAAACACATAAAAACACACCAGAAAAACATAAGGCGCATCAGAAAATCGTTGGTTGGGTGAAACTATCAATTATCCCAAAAACTGTAGTGTAGTTAATTTAGATAATACTTCACTCGTTAAATAACCCGATCGTATATATTTATTGCAACTCATTCACAAGCTCGGACACGTTGCGTTCATCCAATCAGGTACAAGGGGGCGTGGCTTCCTTAGTGCATTTTGACCAACTTAAATCAAATAAACTGTAGTTATAAATGTTCTAGGCTAAGGGTTATAAACAACTTTGAATTTCGTTACACATCAAAATATGGAAAGGTTGTGAGGTTGTCCAGTATTGATCAACAAGGCACAGGTGGGGTTCGAACTGGGTATAGATACGAGGTTGAGTCATTTAGCCAACAGGAATGGGAAACCTCACGACTGGAAATATAATAGAAAATAATACAATACCCCAAGGGATTCCAAAGGGAGGCTTTCATAATGGCTTCGAGGCTCATGAAGCGACGCTATTGGGAAGGCTGAGTTTGTGCCGTGTTATCAGCGACCTCGCGGAGATGAAGGCGTCTCCAGCAGTCGCTCTCCGGGGAAATGTAGAAGACGAGGCATCTTTAAAAGTGGCAAAAACAACTTCAAGACACGTCAGACACAAGGCATTGCACCCTTCATTCTTGCTTCTTGTTATTCTGCTGTGCTTTTCAACTCCTTTGTCTCTTGTTTTATATTTCATTTGCGGGTTTTTCTTACAGAGGGGATGCTACTATTACCGCTACTACGACCAAACAGCAATAACAACAACAATAACAACTCTATTGCTACAAAAAACTACTACTATTACCATACTGCTATACTACGACCAAACAACAACAACAACAACTGCTACTACAATAATAACAACTACTAATACCACTTCTGCTACTATTACGACCAAACAACAACTACTTCTACTACTACTACTACTACAATAACAACTACTAATACCACTACTGCTACTACTACGACCAAACAACAACAACAACAACTACAA
>JACEEZ010021714.1:415000-422500 GCA_016584305.1 Chionoecetes opilio
CCTCGGTGGTGTCTCGCAACGGAACATGCTGTATCCTCACGACCAAGTTTATACATAACGATCTAACTTGACCAATCTCTGCTCAGGAGGCATAACGTAATAATTAAATTAGTACCTTGGTGGGCCTACGCACTGTTCCTTTTCTACTGCATTTAAATTTTCTATTATCCATTAATTATATATATTATTATTATTATATTATTATTATATTATAACAACTATTACTCATCACTCCTTATAGCCTTGCTTCCCCTTCTTTTATATACCAATACGCCAATAATTGTTTAGACAATTGCAGAAGGGGAATGCCAGTTCCCACTTGAAAGTGAAGTCTACAACTGCAACAAAAATGCAACCAAGAAGATGAAAAGTCTGCATGCTGCTCCTTTTTCATGCGACGTCTGGGCATATTTTCCATCGGAAGAAAACTTCAAAGGGCGGAAAAAAAACATTGAAAAAAGTGGCGAATATAAACGAAGAAGCTCTGGCAAGTCTGGCTAACGACGAACCCTGCGAAGGAGAAACGCCTGAGCAACCACTGCAGGCTCCTGAAGATCCGCAGGACGCCTCTTCTGAACCTGAAATATCCTGGAGGCACAGCAGGACACAGCGAAGCCCCTGACGCCTGAGGCGCTCACGTCAAACACGCAGGCACAAGAGGTAGACGAGGCGGAGCAGCAGGCTGCCGAGCCTCAGCAACCTGCTGTGCTAGCGTCCAGGACGGAGGCACAAGAGGCGGAGCAGCAGGCTGCCGAGCCTCAGCAGCCTGCTGTGCTAGCGTCCAGGACGGAGGCACAAGAGGCGCAGCAGGAGGTTGCCGAGCCTCAGCTGCCTGCTGTGCTAGCGTCCAGGACGGAGGCACAAGAGGCGCAGCAGGAGGCTGTGGAACCTCAGCATGCCTGTTGTGCTAGCGTCCAGGACGGAGGCACAAGAGGCGCAGCAGGAGGTTGCCGAGCTCAGCTGCCTGCTGTGCTAGCGTCAGGACGGAGGCACAAGAGGCGCAGCAGGAGGCCGTGGAGCCTCAGCAGCCTGCTGTGCTAGCGTCCAGGACGGAGGCACAAGAGGCGCAGCAGGAGCGTTGCGAGCCTCAGCTGCCTGCTGTGCTAGCGTCCAGGACGGAGGCACAAGAGGCGCAGCAGGAGGCGTGGGACCTCAGCAGCCTGCTGTGCTAGCGTCCAGGACGGAGGCACAAGAGGCGTAGCAGGAGGTGTGCGAACCTCAGCAGCCTGCTGGCTGGTCCAGGGGAGGACAGAGAGGCGACAGAGGTAGACGAGGCCTCGTGCCCTGCGTGCATAGATCAGTACGGAGCAACATGAAGGCTGCAAAGCAGGAGAAGGTGAAGACCTCGCTGCCGCGTGAAGAGTCCCAGGAACGGAGGAAAAGGCGAGAGGAGGCATGTAGGAAGCTTGAGCCCTGTGACAGCGTTCCGGCGGTGGACAAGGAGGCATAAGCGCGCTGTGTTGCCAGAGCTAAGGCAAGCGTGCTCAGAGTCAGACGGAGGCAGCAAGAAGCAGACAGGAGGCTGTGGACGCCAACTCGCCTGTGTGCAGCGTCAGGACGGCGGCACAAGAGGACCAGCCAGGGGCCTTAGGAACCTCAGGAGGCCGCGATCTCAGGCCAGAGTGGTGAAGAGCCGCAGGACCGGCGTTGTAAGGAAAGTTAGTGCCCGAAGGTAAAGGAGCAGCAGAGAGCAGCGTCGGTCTGAGCAAGCATAGACTAACGGGCACCACGGGAACCAGGCGAGCAGAGGTCCGAAGAAGTCCTAGGGACAGTCCGCAGGGCGGGGTGAGCGCCATATGAAACACGGGACATTACGACTATCGTGAACACGATCTTGACCATGATATCGTGGAACCACGTCAGGAATGCTCCAGTACGTAGCAGGCTGGTCAGCAGCCAAAGAGACCGTCATCACGCCTAAGACAGAGAGATGTTTAGCTTCTCACTTGGGCTCAATGATCTACGGGGCTTGGTATTTACTCTATAAGTGATGATAGTTTGCCGGTACAGTCCGGCGTTGATCAAGGACTATGGTGGATAACAGAGCGATACACACAATACACCACACCACACACACACAGCACACCACACACAACCAAGGACACAGACACACAACCGCACCATACACCAAACACACATAGTTGCTTCACCTTGTACTTAGTTTCTCACCTTAGCTTTCGGGGAGAAGAAGGAAGGAAGAGATGAAGGAAGGGAGGGATAAAGGAAAGAAGGAAGACAGAAGGAAACAGAAACAGAAGGAAATTAATGTTAACCCCTTGAGTCCCAGAACAGCTGTGTCCATTCTCACCAATGCCAGCTTGTCTAACATCCCTATAACTAGTGAGAAAATTCGCCGACATTTAGTTCAGGTCGACACAAAGAAAGCCTTGGGCCCAGACAACATCAGCCTTCATATCCTCAAGCGCTGCGCCTTTCACCTAGCAACGCCCCTTGCCACTATCTTTCAGCACTGCCTCACTACTGGAAGGTGGCCCACCCTGTGGAAGGCTGCCAGAGTGGTGGCAATACACAAGAAAGGCAAAAGAACTGACCCCAAGAACTATAGGCCCATCTCCCTTCTATCAGTTCTTGGCAAGACGCTGGAAGCTATAATAGCCGACAAGATATCGTCTTTCTTCACATCACACCACCTTCTTAACATCAAGCAATTTGGCTTCCGAACAAACAGGTCAGCGGCCGACCTATTGCTCCATCTGTCCACCACATGGTATAAGCGTCTTGACCAAAGAAAGGACACATACGTCATTGCCCTTGACATTGCGGGAGCATTTGACGGGGTTTGGCATCACGGCCTCATCACCAAACTGAACAGTTTGGGTGTCCGCGGTCATCTGCTGCTCCTACTACAAGACTACCTGCGGGACAGATTTATCATAGTGGTGGTGGACGGTCAAACCTCAGAGGAACACCCGATCTTTGCCAGTTTCCCACAGGGCAGTGTGCTCTGGCCTCTTCTCTGGAATGTATTTTTTAATGACTTGCTCCAGCTCATCCCAGAGGCACATGCATATGCCGATGACTGCACCCTGCCTGACATTCCCCTGCGACAGTGGTGATCACTGCACGACTGTCGCTCACATAAACAAGGTCCTCCAAACCGTCATCTCATGGGGTTGTCGATGGCAAGTGGATCTCGCTCTAGAGAAAACCCAGGCGATGCTCATCTCCCGACGGCAACGTTTTCCTGATACTCCCATCCCTACCATCTTACTGGGTGGGAGGCCGGTGCCCCTGCAGACGTCCATCTCCATACTTGGGGTGGAAGTGAATAGCGTCCTGACCTTCACCGACCACATCCGAACCATTGCAAGGAAAGCCGCCTGGAAACTCAGCTGTGTCCGGCGTGTCTCACACCTTCTTGACTCCCAAGGATCACCACCAGGTGATCATACGCAGGCCAAGTCCGCTCCCTTATGGAGTACGCCCCTCTCACGTGGTCTTCCTGCCCCCCTTCGTACCTGAGCCTTCTTAACAAGGTACAGGCCCGAGCACAACGGTTAATACGTCTGAAGACTCTGCCGGACCAGCTTCTCCCTCCTCTGCAACCCTTGCAGCAGCGTCGTGACGTAGTAGGACTGTGTGTCGTTTACAAGACACACAAGCAGCATGTCCCGCACCTGGCTGCTCTCCGACAGCCCTGGACAAGACCACACGGCCACACCACACGAGCTGCTGCTACCAGGGACCATCAACTGATCGTCCCTTTTGCCAGGACTGAGACCTCTGTGTTCCTTCCCTCCACGCTACACAAGAATGTGGAACCGCATGGTAAAATAGACACAGCTTCACTCTACCTCGTCACTCCAGACCTTCAAGAGTGCTGTGAACGCTTGGATAAAGCAGCCATAGTATTAAGTACCTACCTGTAAATCCCATGATGCTCAAGTTAAACTATGTCTATATATAAATTATTAGTAGTGAAATATAAAATGTAAAATTAGAATAGTAACACATCATGTTATCCAAGTACATGTAAATTCAATTAGTAGTGGAATAGTGAAATAGAGAAACATAAAGTTTGAATAGTAACCCATGTATGTATATTAAGCTAGGAATGATATACACATTCCTGAAAAGACAAAGATAGTTCTCAGTAGTCCAGCTGAAGCTCTTGACTGTAAAACCTTTAAAAATTCAACAATAAAGTAAAAAAAAAAAAAAAAAAAACCCCAGTAATTTCCATTGTAATTTGACTACCAATAGACGATTTTAATCAATATAAGCAATATTTTATAGATATGACGTGTTTAATACCCTTCTCTACTAGCTAATTTGGTATATCAAGTTAGTTTTCTTAATTTTAGGGCTAACAACAGACAATTTTATATAGCAAAGGAAAGATCTGGGCGTGAAGAGGTTAAAGGGAAGAGGGAGAAAGGGGAGTAAGGGATGACAAAGGAGGGAAAGGGGATAAGAAAATAGGAGGAAAGAAGTAAAGGGAAGTCATGAGGAAAAGGGAAGTCAAAGAAAAAGGAAAGGAAGAAAAGAAAACAAGTAGGTATGAAGAAGAAAAAGACATGAAATAGAAAAGGGAACAAAGTTGAAAAATAGATGAAAGGCAGAAAGGAAATAAATAAAAGGAGGAAAATAAAGAGAAGGGGAGAGGGGAGAAAAATAGAACTGAAAAAGGACCGAAAAGTTAAGGCAAGAATGAAGGCGACGGGAAAGCGAGGAGATGAGACTACGAGAGGAGATTACGAGAGGAGACTACGAGAGGAGACTACGAGAGGAGACTACGAGAGGGGAGGAGGGAGGTAAAGAGGATGGGAAGGGGGAAAAAAGGAGGATGGGAAGAAAGGAAGGAGGAAAGGAAGGAAGGAAGGGGATGGGAGGAAGGGAAAGAGGAAAGGAAGGGAAGGAAGGGAATGTGATGAAAGGAAAGAGGAAGGGAATGGAAGGAAGGGAATGCAAGAGGTAATTAATTTGATGTAAAGGAAGGATGGGAGGGAAGGGAAACAGGAAAGGTGGGAAGGAAGGAAAGTGATGGGATGAAAGGAAAGAGGAAAAGAGGGAAGGAAGAGGATAGGAGGAAGTAGATTAAAGAGAGAATTAGCCTTAGAGAATTAGCTTTAGAGAATTAGCCTTAGAGAATTAGCCTTAGAGAATTAGCTTTAGAGAATTAGCCTTAGAGAATTAGCCATAGAGAATTAGCCTTAGAGAATTAGCTTTAGAGAATTAGCCTTAGATAATTAGCTTTAGAGAATTAGCCTTAGAGAATTAGCCTTAGAGAATTAGCCTTAGAGAATTAACCTTAGAGAATTAGCCTTAGAGAATTAGCCGTAGAGAATTAGCCTGATGTAATAGTCCGTTCTGTCCCAC
This sequence comes from Chionoecetes opilio, assembly GCA_016584305.1. Lineage (NCBI taxonomy): Eukaryota > Metazoa > Arthropoda > Malacostraca > Decapoda > Majidae > Chionoecetes > Chionoecetes opilio. Next base: position 420,341 of record JACEEZ010021714.1, read on the forward strand.
TGTCACTGTCACCAAGTTTTTCTTCCTTCCTCTTCCTACCCTATTTCCTCCCTCGAGAATTGCTCCAAACAAACAGTTTTTACTCGAGTGACAGAAAAGAGTAAAAAAGCAGGACTATTTTATATTCTTAGGATGATATTGATGAAATTCTCTCTCTCTCTCTCTCTCTCTCTCTCTCTCTCTCTTCCCCTCTCTCTCTCCTCTCTCTCTCTCTCTCTCTCTCTCTCTCTCTCTCTCTCTCTCTCTCTCTCTCTCTCTCTCTCTCTCTCTCTCTCTCTCTCTCTCTCTCTCTCTCTCTCTCTCTCTCACTTTTTTCTCTGGCAAAAATAATAAGACGGGACTTTTATTGCACACACACACACACACACACACACACACACACACACACACACACACACACACACACACACACACACACACACACACACACACACACACACACACACACACACACACACACACACACACACACAAAAAAAAAAAAAGAAGAAAAAAACAACTATTACAAAAAACAATTAAAAGACAACCAAGGAAATCCAAAATCTCACTGGAAATCTATTAACTCTATACTTGGTAAAAATTCCAACATAACAAAGAAACAAAAAATCGAACTAAAACCATTGTGCCCTGAAATGTCAAATAAATTTAACGATGACTTCCTAAAAAGAGATGAGAACCAAAATATACTTGATGGAAATCACCTTGATTACTTAATCAATTCTCCTGCGTATTCTATGTATTTACCTCCTTTAAGCCCCACTGAAACTGAAAGATATCTACAAGCCCTTAAAACTAGCACACCCGGAATTGACGATGTGTCACCAAGAATATTAAAACACACATCAACTTTATTGTCAACCCCACTGACTCACATAATCAACCTCTCATTAAGAACAGGAATTTTCCCCGACAGACTAAAAAAGGCCAAAGTGATTCCAATATACAAATCGGGCAGTAATAATGACATAAACAATTATCGCCCCATTTCCATACTACCAGCTTTCAGCAAAATATTCGAAAAAGTCATTGCAACCCGTTTGATTAATTACTTAGAAAATGAATCAATTACTTTCTAAATACCAACATGGTTTTCGGGCATACCATTCAACAGAGTCAGGAATAATACAATTCACAAATAGTGTCTACAAGTACTTGGAAAAAAACCATCATGTAGTCGGGCTATTTCTCGACTTATCAAAGGCCTTTGACTCTTTAAACCATCGTATATTGCGGGATAAACTTGAACATAATGGCATTAGAGGTGTACCACTGCAACTTTTTGAAAGCTATTTAAGCAATAGGTCACAGTCAGTGTATTGTAATGGTAATACTTCTTCTTCAAAAACTATAACCACAGGAGTACCACAAGGATCTATTCTAGGACCATTACTTTTCTTGTTTACATAAATGATATTGCAAATGCTAGTTCCAAGATCAAATATACTATATATGCTGATGATACAACTTGCTATTAGCGGATAAGCATATACTAAATTTACACAGAAGTTTAACTATAGAACTAGAATTAATTAATCAATGGATAAAAACTAACAAATTAAAACTTAATACTTCCAAAACTAACTATATCCTCTTTCAAAATCGTTCCTTAAACAATCATCTCCCTCCACTGTTCTTAGAGGGTGAAATTATTAAAAGTGTAACTCATACAAAATTCCTTGGGGTCCATATAGATGAAAATTTGAATTGGAGCTTGCAGATAAATGATGTATATTCCAAACTATCCCGAATGTGTGGCATATTATATAAGGTACGTAATCACCTCACAATCGAAGCTATGATCAGTATATACTACACGTTGTGTTACCCTCACCTTATATATTGTGTGTCAGTATGGGCATGTACTTGGCCCTCCTTCATTACCAAATTAAAAATAGCACAAAACAAAATTTTGAGATGTATATTTCATTTAGTTAAGTTTGATTCTACAGCCAATATATTTTCAGAACACAAGCTTCTAAATTTTTACTCTATCCATAAATGCTTTCTTCTACTATACATTTTTAAAAGTATTACAAATAGAAAGGGAACTTCCATTTTTAACTTACAAGAAACCATTCACAGCACTAGAAATAATAATGTTAATTTAGTTTGTCCGCCATATCGAACAACTCTCTTCAGGAACAGCATCTTTTATTTTGG
>JACEEZ010021714.1:425000-442500 GCA_016584305.1 Chionoecetes opilio
AAAGAAGTGGAGATTAAACGAGGGAGAAAGTCATAAACACGCAAAACAACAATGGAGGAGAAAGAGGAAGAGAAGGAGGAGGAGGATTTAAAACTTGGATGAAATGATAAAGCGAGGAAAAAAGAAAACAATTCAAAATGGAAAAGGAATAAAGGAATACAAAGGAATACAAAGGAATAACTGGCAGCAACAGCCGTACTGGGCCACACGGGGCTGTCTGTGTGACTAATTTCTACCACTATAGTTTCTACAAGTAGGAATGAGACGATAGAATAGCAAAGATGAAGGCTCCTCCCCCACACACCTCTTCGTGGTGTGAGAAAAAACGTGGAGAAGGAAAAAACGTGGAGAAAAAAACGTGGAGAAGGAAAAAACGTGGAGAAAAAAACAACAAAATGCAGTATTAAAAAACTGAGATGGATTTTGATGGGAAAGGCTGAGGAAAAGACACGCTGATCTAAAGCTAAAGCTAAGAAAAAAATAAATACAATACAAAATGACTGAGGATCCAAGCCATTGAGTTGGGCAGCGCATGCTGTGTGTTTATCTAGTCTGTTCTTAAACGCATCAACCGTGTTACTATTAACTACCTGTACTTATAAAGTTCCAAATATTAACTATTCTATTAAAGAAAAACTGCTTCGCTTCATGTGACCGAAATCGCTTACCAATGATCTTGTATCCATTATTACGAGTAGTGCTTGTCCAAGAAATATTCATATAGTCGTTTGTTAACATTATCGAAGCCATGAAACATTTAAAACAATTCTATTAAATCTCCTCGCAACCTACGTTTTGACAAACTGAACAAGTTAAGTTCCTTCAATCGCTCTTCGTATGGCTTGTTTTGCAAGCGCGGAATTATTTTAGTAACTTTTCTCTGTACTCTCTCCAGCTCTCTTATATCTTTTCTATAGTAGGGGGACCAGAACTGAACGCAATATTCAAGATGAGGACGCACGATAGCATTGAAGGGATAGAATGACTTTTTCAGATTTACATTAGAAAATTCTTCCGATAAAACCGATTAATTTGCTTGCCTTCTTCACAACTCCCGAATAATGTTTACTGGGCTTGAGGTCGTTGCTTATGATAGTCCCCAAGTCTTTTTCTTAGGTAATATTGGAAAGTTCGCATTCGTTAATTGAGTAGTTAGTTCGATCATTATAACTTCCTAAATGCCAAACTTTACATTTATCGGTATTGAATTTCATCTGCCACGTGTTTGCCCAACTATGTAAGCGGCCAATGTCGGATTGGAATTGCATATTATAGGCAGTTGTGATTACTTTCTTCGTTATTTTAGTATCGTCAGCGAATTCTGATATCTTACAGGTGAGGCTTTCGTTAATATCGCTTACGCAGATCAAGAAAAGTACAGGACTTAGCATAGATCCCTCTGGCAGTACACCGCTTATAAGGTCTCGCCAGCTAGATGCTTTTCCATTGATCACAACACGCTGCCTTCTCTCAGAAAGCCAGTCTTCAAACCACTTGATAATATTTCCAGTTATGTCGTGCGATTTTAAATTCTTAAGTAAACGCTTATGGGGGACTTTGTCAAACGCTATCTGAAACTCAAGATAAATCACATCTACTGTTTTCGTCTCGTCATACATGCTGTACTATACGTCATTAAAGAAGTCTAGCAAATTTGTGAGGCAAGAACGTAAATTACAAAAGCAGTGTTGGGAGTTTTTGATGGCATTATTTTCTTCTAAAAAAATTACCATCGTATCTGGTATTATAGTAGTTTCCATTAATTTACAGACAACAGATGTGAGGGTGATCGGTTTATAGTTAGTTACTCGGTATTGTCACGTCATCTTTCTTCGCCTGAATAATGAGAGAATATAAGCAAAAAATGAGAAAAAGTGAAGCAAACTTGTAAAAATTGTGGAGAGAGAGCGAGAGCCAGAGCCAGAGCCAGAGCCAGAGCCAGAGCCAGAGCGAGAGCGAGAGAGAGATGATATAAGAATGAGTGGAGAAATAGATAAGAGGAAAGATGAAAATGGATGAGTGGGAGGAGAATAAAGAAGAGTGAGGAGGAATAGGAAGAGAGGAAGAAGGAAGAGGCGGAAGATTTCAAGAAAACACATAAGACAGGGACGTGAGCATCCCGCAAGGAAAAGGATGAGAATGATGTGAAGAAGAAGAAAAGAAAGGATAATGATGATAAAGTAAAGTAATACGAAATGATTTAATGAAATAGAAACAAGAATCTGAGAGAGAGAGAGAGAGAGAGAGAGAGAGAGAGAGAGAGAGAAGAGAGAGAGAGAGAGAGAGAGAGAGAGAGAGAGAGAGAGAGAGAGAGAGAGAGAGAGAGAGTGTGTGGCGGAGGGCTCCAGGTGGCAACACGAGTCTTAAATCATCACAGGTGTCACTCACTCTAAGAATCCAGCCTGTCACCACGAGCGAGGGTCAACCACCTCAGCCCTCCAGTAAGAACAACATGCAGGGCCAACCACCTCAGCCCTCCAGTAAGAACAACATGCAGGGCCAATCACCTCAGCCCTCCAGTAAGAACAACATGCAGGGTCAACCACCTCAGCCCTCCAGTAAGAACAACATGCAGGGCCAACCACCACAGCCCTCCAGTAAGAACAACATGCAGGGTCAACCACCTGAACCCTCCAGTAAGAACAACATGCAGGGCCAATCACCTCAGCTGTCCAGTAAGAACAACATGCAGGGCCAACCACCTCAGGCCTCCAATAAGAACAACATGCAGGGTCAACCACCTCAGCCCTCCAGAAAAGAACAACATGCAAGGGTTTCAACCACCACCCCTTCATAAGAACAACATGCGGGTCAACCACCTCAGCCCTCCAGTAAAAACAACATGCAGGGCCAACCACCACAGCCCTCCAGTAAGAACAACATGCAGGGCCACCCCCCCAGCCCTCCAGTAAGAACAACATGCAGGGCCAAACCCCCCTCAGGCCTCCAGTAAGAAAAAACATGCAGGGTCAACCCCACCAAGCCCTTCAGTAAGAACACATGCAGGGTAAACCATAAACAGCCCTCCAGAAAGAACAACATGCAGGGTCAACCACCACAGCCCTTCAGTAAGAACAACATGCAGGGCCAACCACCTCAGCCCTCCAGTAAGAACAACATGCAGGGTCAACCACCACAGCCTTCAGTAAGAACAACATGCAGGTCACCACCACAGCCCTTCATAAAACAACATGCAGGGTCAACCACCACAGCCCTTCAGTAAGAACAACAGCAGGGCCAACCACCTCAGCCCTCCAGTAAGAACAACTGCAGGGTCAACCACCACAGCCCTTCAGTAAGAACACATCCCAGGGCCAACCACCACAGCCCTCCAGTAAGAACAACATGCGGGGCCCAAACCACCCAGCCCTCCAGTAAGAACAACATGCAGGGCCAACCACCTCAGGCCTCCAGTAAGAACAACATGCAGGGTCAACCACCACAGCCCTTCAGTAAGAACAACATGCAGGGTCAACCACCACAGCCCTCCAGTAAGAACAACATGCAGGGTCAACCACCACAGCCCTTCAGTAAGAACAACATGCAGGGCCAACCGCCTCACCCCTCCAGGAAAATAAAAAGCCTACGGGCGCTAAGAGACTTTAGAAAACGTAAAAAAAGAAAAACCACTGAGAAAGTCCTTGAGGAGAGATAACGTTGTAATTTATGCAGAATATTGATGTTAACTCTTATGGGACGGAGATAAGTAAAAGGTTTTGATGTCGCGTGTCGCTTGACGTACTTATCCTCCGTGCCGAGGGTGTGTGGCAACGGCCGGCGGGTGTGTCATGGTGCTGATGATGGTGATGATGATGATAAAAGGGAGATGCATGTGTGATCACCCCATTGGCTCCTAGCAGCATGTTGACGTATGTGGGGTGTGTGTGTGTGTGTGTGTGTTGGTGTGTTGTGGGTGTGTGTTGTGGTGTGTGTGTTGTGTGTGTGTTGTGTGTTGTGTGTGTGTGGTGTGTGTGTGGTGTTTTGTGTGTGTGTGTGTGTGTGTTCGATGTGTGTGTGTTTTGTGTCACTGTTTGTGTTGTCACTGTGTGTGTGTGTGTGTGTGTTGTGTGGTGTGTGTGTGGTTGTAAAAACTAATAATGATAATAACGATAACAATGAAAATAATGATAATAGTAATAATGAAATAATAAAATAATAATGATGATAACGATAATAATGATAATAATGATAATAGTAATAATGATAATAACAAATGTAAAAATGAAGCAAACAATAATAACACTACCTAATATCGGCATACTAAGAAATAAAAAAACGCAAGCTTGAAAATATATGTCTACATGAAGGCATTGCAGAAAGTAACAAATTGAGTCTTAAATGCATACATGACTACCAACGATGAATCAATAGTTAGGTAATACAGTAATACGGAAAACAAAAGACATCTTGAAGTAGGGTTAAATGTCACACGGTCTACACATTAATAGTATCTCTGTAGAGGAATGTGTAGAGTCGGTACAAGGCAACACCTCCCCCATGTAGTGACGGTACAAGGCAACACCTCCCCCATGTAGTGACGGTACAAGGCAACACCTCCCCCATGTAGTGACGGTACAAGGGAACACCTCCCCCATGTGTGACGGGACAAGGCAACCCCCTCCCCATGTAGTGACGGTACAAGGGATCACCTCCCCCCTGTAGAGTCGGTAAAAGGCAACCCCCTCCCCCATGTAGTGACGGTACAAGGCAACACCTCCCCCATGTAGTGACGGTACAAGGCATCACCTCCCCCATGTAGTGACGGTACAAGGCATCACCTCCCCATGTAGTGACGGGACAAGGCATCACCTCCCCCATGTAGTGACGGTACAAGGCAACACCTCCCCCATGTAGTGACGGTACAAGGCAACACCTCCCCCATGTAGTGACGGTACAAGGCACACTTCCCCATGTAGTGACGGTACAAGGCAACACCTCCCCCATGTAGTGACGGTACAAGGCAACACCCCCCCCATGTAGTGACGGTAAAAAGGCAACACCTCCCCCATGTAGTGTGGTACAAGGCAACACCTCCCCCATGTAGTGACGGTACAAGGCAACACCTCCCCCATGTAGTGACGGTACAAGGGAACACCTCCCCCCTGTAGTGGGCGGTACAAGGCAGCACCTCCCCCATGTAGTGGACGGGACAGGGCAACACCTCCCCCATGTAGTGAGGGTACAAGCAACACCTCCCCCATGTAGTGACGGTAAAAGGGCAACACCTCCCCCATGTAGTGAGGGTACAAGGCAACACCTCCCCCATGTAGTGACGGTAAAGGTAACACCTCCCCCATGTAGTGACGGTACAAGGCAACACCTCCCCCATGTAGTGATGGTAAAAGGCAAAAACCTCCCCCATGTAGTGACGGTTTCAAGGCAACACCTCCCCCATGTAGTGACGGTACAAGGGAACACCTCCCCCAAAGTAGTGACGGTACAAGGGAACACTTCCCCATGTAGTGACGGGGACAAGCAAAACCTCCCCCATGTATTTACGGTACAAGCAACACTTCCCCATGTAGTGGGCGGTTTCAAGGCAAAACCTCCCCCATGTAGTGACGGTTTCAAGGCAAAACCTCCCCATGTAGTGACGGTACTAGGCAACACCTCCCCATGTAGTGACGGTACAAGGCAAACCTCCCCCATTTAGTGACGGTACAAGGCAAACACCTCCCCCATGTAGTGACGGTACTAGGCCAACACCTCCCCCATGTAGTGACGGTACAGGCAACCTTCCCCCCTGTATGACGGTACAAGGCAACACCTCCCCCATGTAGTGACGGTACAAGGCAACACCTCCCCCATGTAGTGACGGTACAAGGCAACACTTCCCCCCTGTAGTGACGGTACAAGGCAACACCTCCCCCATGTAGTGCGGTACAAGGCAACACCTCCCCCCTGTAGTGACGGTACAAGCAACACCTCCCTCATGTAGTGACGGTACAAGGCAACACCTCCCCCATGTAGTGACGGTACAAAGGCAACACTCCCCCATGTAGTGACGGTACAAGGCAACACCTCCCCCATGTAGTGACGGTACAAGGCAAAAAACCTCCCCATGTAGTGACGGTACAAGGGAACCCCTCCCCCATGTAGTGACGGTACAAGGCACACCTCCCCATGTATTTGACGGTACAGGGCAACACCTCCCCCATGTAGTGACGGTACAAGGCAACACCTCCCCCATGTAGTGACGGTACAAGGCAACCCCTCCCCCATGTAGTGACGGTACAAGGCAACACCTCCCCCATGTTAGCTGTTATGCAGGTGAAGGATCATAACACACTTGACCTAACTAGTAACCTAAACTCTAATAACTCTAATAGCTTTACTTAACTTACTATAAACCTAAATCCTAACTATCCTCATTGACTTTGCTTTCTTGCTATGTTCTTTCCGCTACAGGGCGCACCACACCATCGCCACCTTGAAGCGACACTGTAAGCGGGCAGTGGCAAGGCCGTCTCAATCTATAAAGGCCTGCGCCTGAGATTGATGACGCCCACGGACGGCGTCTGTACGAGGCCACCGAGATGACAAGTTTACCTACAAATTATATGTTTATCAGTATAAAAGATATATTGTTATCTTGGGAAATGTTTGTTCTATAATATTATCAAATAAAAACCCGTAAAACACATTAAAGAAATGCCATTATGAGACTCTCAAGAAATATGCATGAACTTAAACTCTTCGCCATTTAATATTTTTCTCGAAACATTTTACTGGAGAATATCAATAGAAGCGGAATTTAATTCGCTTTCCATTGCTATATTTTGTTTTCTGATAAATAAATTAGCAGCATGCATAAATTAGCGTTAACTAAATACATAACATCATGAAATCGGGTAATTTCGTACCAAATTTAATGTTTATCAGTATAAAAGATATATTGTTATTTTCGAATGTTTGTTCATAATATTATCAAATAAAAAACCGTAAAAACAGACTAAAGAAAGGCCTTATGGACTCAAAAGAAATAGTATAAACTTTAACTCTTCGCCATTTAATATTTTTGCTCAAAAACATTTTACATGGAGAATATCAATAGAAGCGGAATTTAATTAGTTTCCATTGCTAAAATTTCGTTTTTTGAAAAATGAATTAGAACCATACATAAATTAGCGTTAACTAACAAAAAAGGTCATGAAATCGGGTAATTTTTCCCGTTTGATGATGTTATTTATTTAGTTAACGCTAATGTATGTATGGTTCTAATTCATTTATCAGAAAACAAAATATAACAATGGAAAGCTAATTAAATTCCGCTTCTATTGGTATTCACCATGTAAAATGTTTGCGAGTAAAATATTAAATGGCGAAGAGTTTAAGTTCATGCATATTTTTTGAGAGTCTCATAATGGCATTTCTTTAGTGTGTTTTACGGTTTTTTATTTGATAATATTATAGAACAAACATTTCCAAAGATAACAGTATATCTTATACCGCCCGTACATCCTCACATGCTGAAAGCTCGGCTCCTACTGACTCGCGGAGCAGACTCAGCTCGTGACGTCACGTCCATCCCGCGCTCCCAGACTCAGGCTTTTACATAGAGAAGGCTTTGGCAGTGGTGTGGCGCGGCCTGTAATCCGAAAGAAAATATCAAGTAAAGGAGGAATAGTTAGGTCTAGGCTTAGATTTAGGTCAAGGTAAGTTATCAGGGTTGTTATAAAAGCTTGAGCCTTGAAGATTCTCGGTAACACCTGTTCGTATTTGCCAAGATTCGCGGGGGTTTTCCGGCGGCTTGTAGGAAAAAATATCAAAGGGATTAAGATTTCGTGCATAATACACACACATCGTCTTCATCATATCTCTCTCTCTCTCTCTCTCTCTCTCTCTCTCTCTCTCTCGTATATACGTACTGTAGGTATTCAGTATTCAGTGACACAGGTGGGCGCGAGAGAGAGTAACCCTAATCATTACTGTCACTGTTTAGGGTGAATGGCTGCGTGAGGCGACGATGGTTAAGTCTACGACGCTCCATAAACCTGAGACCTACTTCCACTATCTCTAATTCACTAATACACTAATCTTCCTAATCTCTATTTATATGGTTCCTTTATGGCATCATCGTAACTGAGTCACATAGAAAAGCGGGACAGCATTGATATATACGTAGAATGGTAATGGTCTATACACCCACTGCGGCTGCCCTTAAGAATGTCTGATAAACTTCCACTATAATCTCTATTTATATGGTTCATTTATGGCATCATCATAACTGAGTCACAGAAAAAAGCAGGACAGCATTGATATATTGGATGGTAATAGTAGGTATATAGTACACACGCTGCGGCTGTCCTTGAAAACGTCAGCAAAAGCCCGTCATATGGCAGCCTGAATAGTGCCTGTGGGTGGGTGGGCTCCAATGAGGGAATCACACATCCATACCTACGTCACGGCAGGTGTATATAATTACCCCATGATAAAGGTGTTGCCTCACACACCTACGAGGAACTCACTCAAGTGTACATCTCCCTACTTCACACCTGCAGCATGAGGTGAGTTCCGTATACACTTAGTATGTATTATACAACCTATGTTTCTCAACCCCTTCACACCCAGATCTTTCCTTTGCTATATAAATCGTTTGTTGTAAGCCTTGAAATTACGAAAAGAAATGTAACATACCAAATTAGGTAGAGGGCAAGTATACTAAAGAGGTCATATCTATAAAACATTGCTTATGATAAATAGAATCGTCTAATGGTACCCAAATTACAATGGAAATAACGTTCTGGGCGTAAAGGGGTTAATGGGAGAGGAATGAGGAACGAGAAGGAAGACGAAGAGCCAGAGGAAGGAGAAACAAAGATTATGAAGGATTAGAAGTAGTAGTAGTAGTAGTAGTAGTTGTAGAAATGTAGAAATAGTAGACGTATATAGTAGTAGTAGTAGTAGCAGTAGTAGTCACTTCACTCTCTCATCCCCTTCACTGGTAAACTCTGGAACTCTCTTTCTGTTTATATTTTTCCTCATTTCTACGATTTAAATCTTTTCAAGAGAGGAGTAACCAAGGCCAAGGGAGTTTAGAGGTTACTAGTCTCCTAAACCTAGTCTCTATTTCCTTGGCCTTTGGGAGCAACAAGACACCTCCCGAACTAAATTGCCCTCCCCCCCCTTTCTATATTCTCTTACTGTCTTTTTTATAGGGATTGGCAATTAAGAGGGTTGTGGTTTTTGTTGCTTTTTTTTGTAGCCCTTGGCCAGTCCTTTGTGATGTAAAGAAAAGTAGTAGTAGGTCCAAGTAATAGTAGTAGTAGTAGTAGTAGTAGTAGCAGTAGCAGAAGGCACTATGTATGGCCCAGGAATTAAGTGTTATGAAATGTCGGAATACTGACAAACATTTTCTGGTGTCCTCGCTAGGCAACATGATAACTTTACGTATATCAGTGACACCATCAGGACTTTTAGATATCTGGCTAAGGTATTTACGGCACTATCTAACTCTCATCTATCTATCCAGCACTATCTATCCTGTACTGAAGACCCATTCCTACATCCACCTGCCTAACCGCCTGCCTTCCCGCCTCATGGATACCTTCCTTGCATCAAACCTGACATTTCACGCTCACGCAGTACTCATAATCACGTTTCCTCCGGCAGGTTCGTATTCGCCTTCCTCTTCCTCCTGGGTCTGGCCGGAGCCGCCTTCTCCCTGTACGTGAAACGCGACGCCGAACTGGACAATGACCTCGTGGCCAGGTAAGTAAATATTGCTTCCACCGCCCCATGTACTTGACGGTTCGGCTGGATCACCACAAAGCTAATTCTTCGCGCAACAGGCCGTCCAACAGGCGCTACAATGGCTATCTCACCCTATCTCTATCTCTATCTCTCTATCTCTATCTCTATCTCTCTATCTCTATCTCACCCAAATATGCTATCTCACCCTTATCAGATGGCGCCACAGAACTGTTAATTTCAGTGGGTAAAGTATCTTAATGGGGCGTTTGCTGGGTGTTCAAATAGTAGGGTGTTGCATATCGTATTTCTATGTCTGTGTGTAGCAAGAATACTACTATACTCGTGTCGTATCATTCTTGTATTATTCTCTTGTATTATGCTGTAATATTATTCGCTTATTATTCAAGTATTATCCTTGGTGTGTACGGTATGGAAGTCATTCAGAATAACCATCTAAACAAATAATTTCTATAGTGCGCTCCTCATTATCAGAGAGGAATGATCTAGTCTTACCCAGAAGGATGATTGTTTCTTGATATATACTTTTTTATTTGAATGCACCCAACCACTACGAGCAGAGCGATTTTGGCTAAATACATAGGTTGATAGATTGACCCACACTGTTTATGGCTGCGATCTCCACACCACTTCCACTTCTCTACCTGTCCCTCCACATACAAATGCCGTCTATATTGGGGGTAGGCGGTGGCCGAGTGGTTAGCGTGTTGGAGTGGTGAGCTCGATGTTCCAAGTTCGAGGGCCGATTTCCTCAGTCGTCCCCTTTCGTTGGGGTCTTTACCAATGAGCGGCCATTTCCATCCCCAACAACAAAATCCGATTTCTTAGTCGTCTTTTGGGCCGCTGTTGATTTGTATCGATACCATAGATTGGAACCTTTGGGGACGCCGGGTTGGGCAGCCTAGTGCCTCCCCAACGAAGCTTACTAATGCAATTATTTATCAAAACCACTACTTCCTACTTCCATATGGTTATATTTTCTTCTGAAAAAGATGTAAACAATTATCAGACAACGCATCAACACGTTAGAGGGTTATAATGAAAGAAAAAGAAAAGTTTTAAAAGAACTTGGATGACCGCGGTGAATACACGTCACCACCTGTCAAGCAGACAACATATTTTTCACGGCCATCTGCCTTAATAAATTATTTCATCTGTCACCCTATATTCTTCTATAATTCAGTAATATTGTAGGTATATATGCGTAAGATATACAAAAGTGGTTATATGTGAACTTGTTATTATAAATAAAAGTAATAATTATAAATAAAAATTTAAATTATATATAATTTAATATAATAAAAATTTATATAATCAAATATAACAAAATATAATTCATAAATTAGAGTAGAATATTATAAATAATCGTTGTTATTATTATATGTGTGTAAATAGTAATTATTTACTGACTTTGGATGGAATATTTACATTTTCCGCCACTCAGGCATACCAACAGTACCGAATCTGCCGTCTTTGATTCGTTGGTATCCTTACCAGGTTGGGGAGCTCCTGGTTCACGAAAACAGCGACTAAGAAATCGGATCTCTTTGTTAGTAAGGACTGTTACCAGGTTGGTAAGGCTTTTGGTTAGGGAGCTTACCAAAGGACTAAGAAATCGGCCCCGAGTCCTGCCGGGGGCAACTCTTTCGGCCAACTTTAACGTGGTCGACAGGAGCCTGGGAGGTGAGCACGAGATCCCGAGTTAAAGTCCCACCAAGGAGCAACTGTAAATCCATCGTCGAGTGGCCGAAGAAACCCGCGTGATGCATACCTAATCTTGCGACTGCGACTTCAAGTGTGGCGGAGGGACAATAGGTGGCATCATGAGCCTAAAACTGAGGGTTGATCATCACAGAAAACGGACCTTCACCTATAACATCACAGGTGTCACTATAAAAAAAATCCAGCCTGCGCCACCAACGGGCGGAGGGGCCAACCATCACGACCCTTCAGAATGAGCAGGGCCAACCACTTGAGCCCTAGAGGAAAAACCATAATAGCCTACAGGCGCTATAGGCTTCAATGTAAAAAGAAAAAAAATACACATACTTCACTCAATACCTACCTCTCCTCTCCTTCACCTGTCCCTCCACTTACCTCTCCTCACCCGTTTCCATCCTCCTTCACCTTTATCCAAACACCACTTCCACTTCTCAATTTGTCCCTCCACCTAAAAACATCCCCACACGTACTTGACTCTACCTGTACTTCCTCCACTTTCTCCCATCTATGTCTCCACCCCTTCCACTTTCTCCCATCTATGTCTCCACTCTCCACCCCTTCCACTTCTCCCTCTCCACCTCCATCTCCACTTCTCCCTCTCCACCTCCACCTCCCACCTACCAGTCCCCCCTATCGAGTCCCCTGCCCAGCCGCGCCCTAACCTGCTTGCCTTCTCTCCTGCAGGAACGTGGAGGTCGTCCAAATGTACGCTGAGGATGGATATGGACAGACGATGATGGCGATGGTGAGGGATGACGATGATGATGATGATGACGATGATGATGATGATGATGATGATGATGATGACGATGATGATGACGACGATGATGATGATAATGACGATGATGATGATGACGACGATGATGATGACGATGATGACGACGATGATGATGATAATGACGATGACGATGACGATGATGATGATGACGACGATGATGATGATAATGACGATGATGATGATGACGACGACGAGATGATGAATGACGATGATGATGACGATGATGATGATGATGATGATAATGATGATGACGACGATGATAATGATAATGACGATGACGATGATGATGATGACGATGATGATGATGACGATGACGATGACGATGACGACGATGATGATGATGATGATGACGATGATGATGATGATGATGATGACGACGATGACGATGATGACGATGATGACGATGATGATGATAAATAAGGATGATTGCATGACGGGGGACGGACAGTGAGTGACCGTGACGAGGGTGAGAGGGCGGAGAGGAACGACAACAGCGATAACAACAACAACCAACACGACAACCTGAGGCCAAGAATCCCATGTAAGGAAAACCTGCAGCGACCATTTAACCCTTTCACTGACAACGACGACAAGGGTGAACGACAGCGACGCCACGAGGAACGACAAGGATAGAGAGATAAGCGTCATAAGTAAGAGTAATTAGAAAATAATCATTGAGTCAACACGAAAAAGGACAACCATGACGAAAAATCTGAAATTCGGTATGAAAAGTATGATAATTTTCTTGTTTTCTGAAATATTATAAGTTGTTGGCTTCCATTTTCTTGATGTTAGATATGAATGTAAAATAAAGTAGTCACTGTTTGTGCGTACGCTTTGTTAGCCTTGCCTGACCTTGGTTCGAGTCCCGCTCACTGCAGAACGTCAACAAACAATGCCTGAGTCATCTGCACGAGTTGTCAGATACCATTGTAGTGATCTAACGCGACAGTATCAATAAATCACAAATATATCAGTCAAGTCTGTAGCATTCTTTGTGTGGCCCTGTCGCGTGCACTACCTGCAACACCTTCACTACTAACTTGTCATCTACTTATTCTATTTTACTACTTATTCTATTTTACTACTTATTCTATTTTACTATTTATTCTATTTTACTTATTTCATCTACTTATTTGTGTTACCTTTTTACTACCTTTACACGTTCAGTGGTATAGTGGAGGCGATCACAAACACAGCCTTTTCACATCTCACGTGCCATAATAGGAGTACACGTGCCCTAATAGGAGTACACGTGCCCTAATAGGAGTACACGTGCCCTAATAGGAGTACACGTGCCCTAATAGGAGTACACGTGCCCTAATAGGAGTACACGTGCCCTAATAGGAGTACACGTGCCCTAATAGGAGTACACGTGCCCTAATAGGAGTACACGTGCCCTAATAGGGTACACTGCCTAATAGGAGTACACGTGCCCTAATAGGAGTACACGTGCCCTAATAGGAGTACACGTGCCCTAATAGGAGTACACGTGCCCTAATATAAGTACACTTGCCCTAATAGGAGTACACGTGCCCTAATAGGAGTACACGTGCCATAATAGGAGTACACGTGCCTCAAAGGGTGACCTTAAAGCCAAACACAGGCACGTAGGAACGTAGCAGGCTACTTAAAATACGATCCTTTTGTCTTTTTTTTCAAAGTCCGTTTTCACAACGTCAGAGGTGTGATAAGATGGTGTCGTACACATCGTAGATTGGTAATAAAGTAAGCTTTCAAGGAACTCTTTATCAAAATCCTACGGCAGAAAGTATGGCTACTGGACATAAATATTCCTTAGAGGGGGCATCTTACCCTACCTAAACCTACCGTTAACAGTGCCAAGGGTACCGTTAACAGTGCCAAGGGTATCGTTAACAGTGCCAAGGCTACCGTTAACAGTGCCAAGGGCACCGTTAACAGTGCCAACAATATCGTTAACAGTGTTAATGGTACCGTTAACAGTGTTAATGGTACCGTTAACAGTGCCAAGGGTACCGTTAACAGTGCCAAGGGTACCGTTAACAGTGCCAAGGGTACCGTTAACAGTGCCAAGGGTACCGTTAACAGTGCCAATGGTACCGTTAACAGTGCCAACAATATCGTTAACAGTGTTAATGGTACCGTTAACAGTGTTAATGGTACCGTT
Organism: Chionoecetes opilio; assembly: GCA_016584305.1. Taxonomy (NCBI): domain Eukaryota; kingdom Metazoa; phylum Arthropoda; class Malacostraca; order Decapoda; family Majidae; genus Chionoecetes; species Chionoecetes opilio. The sequence goes on from JACEEZ010021714.1 coordinate 439,361, forward strand.
AACAGTGTTAATGGTACCGTTAACAGTGCCAATGGTACCGTTAACAGTGCCAATGGTACCGTTAACAGTGCAGGTACCGTAACAGGCCAAGGGTACCGTTAACAGTGCCAAGGGTCCCCAAAGAGACGTCCTCAAGGCCGCAGCAACAGACAGGAACACAAAGGTAACACAAAGTAACACAGCCGCGGGTCTCAGTCTCTGCTGGAAGGGTCATTCTGTCCTGCTGCAAAGGGACCAAACTTGAACTAAGACACTTTTATAAGGGAAGGGGAAGAGAGGTGGATGTAGATAGAGTTAAGTAACAGGAGCTACCTCGTGTAGGTCTCACGGCCTCTTGTAGCTTCCTTTTTTTCTTATGTTCTTATATTCTTAAAAGAACGTGTGGTAATGAAATGATAAAGCTCTACTCTGAATATCAATGCAAAACGATACTTGGCACTGATTTCCTTAGCTTTTTACAAATACTACAGTAAAACATAAGATATATGTAAATACCGTAGGAGTACAATTTCCTTTAAGATTAACCTAGTGAGATATTGACATTTATATATAATTAATATTGTGAGATATTGCATAGTAGTAGCAGTGCAGTGGCGTAAAAGTATCACTACAAGTTGTGGTAGTTGTTGTTATTGTTGTTATTGTAGCAAGGATATTATGAGAAATAACAACAAAACACATCAACAACATTAATTATAATAATGGTAGTAACAACAGTAATAACAATAGTATTAACAGCAATAATAACAACAATAATAATAATAATTTTAATAAGACAATAACAAGAACAACAAGACAGCAGATAATCACAAGAAGGCTACAAAACAACAATAAAAAGCCTACAAACCAAATACAGGCGGCGATAAGACAATAGGTGAACGCAGGAAGCACTATGCGTAGCTCGCATAAACATGGGTAACCGTTACTCATCAACAGATACAGCGCTGGCTAGTGCTTTATCAAACAGTAAAGAGAGGCTGCGGCGATGCATTATAGGATCCATGACGACTATTCAAAGGCAAAGATGGATGCGTTGTACATTTCCAAGAAAAGATAAGGGAATGAGAGCATGGGAAGGAAATGTGAAGAGGATAGAGGACTGTTGGAGAGAGAGAGAGAGAGAGAGAGAGAGAGAGAGAGAGAGAGAGAGAGAGAGAGAGAGAGAGAGAGAGAGAGAGAGAGAGAGAGAGAGAGAGAGAGAGAGAGAGAGAGAGAGAGAGAGAGAGCAGAGTAGAGAGAGGAGAGAAGCAGTGCATAAGAGGCGGTAGAAGCAGTGTTACAAGGGTCACCTAAGAGAGAGATTATGTGAGATACATACACACCAGGTGATAGTGTGTGTGTGTGTGTGTGTGTGTGTGTGTGTGTGTGTGTGTGTGTGTGTGTGTGTGTGTGTGTGTGTGTGTGTGTGTGCGTGTGTGTGTGTGTGTGTGTGTGTGTGTGTGTGTTGGCACAGGAAGGCCGGGAAGAGAAAGGATCCAAGGTAGAGGTGGGAGGTACATCGTGAGGTAGGATCTAGCACCTCCAAGGTTCCAAGGTTCCAAGATCAAGGTAAAAAAAAGATCCTTAATATGAGAGACATACCTCAAATCAATCACCTCTTGCATCATATACACCGTCATGACTGACACCAAGACTATGATCTCATTGCGGGTGCAAGTTAATGTTCCCTTCCATACCAAGAGGCCAAAACGCGTCCAAGTTGTACTGAAGGATCGCGGCGCCTTATTCTTCAACTGCCGCCGCCGCAAGCTGGGCTCCATCTCGCTCCCCAAATGCTAGTGGACGCTACTGCCGAGCCGCGTGTGGCAAATCGAGCAGGCAATGGCAGTGCCCATGAAGCTGCTGAAGCGGAAGGACCTTACCCTGAGCTGTACTGTCTTCGCGGCTGTTCAGTCAACACAAGTTCATCTACAGCTTACCCGGGCCCTGGAGCAGCTGCACAACGATGAGCTGTTTCCTGCCAATGCGGTACCTAATGTTCCCATTTAGATGCAAATGTTGCCCGGCAACTCAGTATTGACGCCCGTGCGTGCAACGGCTAAAAACACATGGATAGTGGGCATGATTTGACCAACACTCTAGTTACCGAGCCTGTAGCGACCAAGGTCATAGGCCGCCGAGTGCTGCAAATGACCATCGATAATGTTACCGAGCCTTGCAGCGACCGCTTGGTCGCCTGAGCCTGCAGCGATCACCCAAGAGCCGTGGTTGCCTGCCGCTGCCCACCTTAGCGGAACAGGATCGGCAGGACATCCTCCACCAGAAGTGGCTGTCGGATGACGTGATGGACCCTCGCTTCAGGCCATTTGTGCAGCGCGAGAGACCCGAGGTTAGGGGCCTGTACGCGTGCGCGGGAGCCTTTACGGGTGGATCCGCCTGCACCCCTTCCGATGACGGGCCTCTGTCCTGCAGATTATCACACCGGTCTGCGCCCTTCATGCTGGCCTCCATGGAGGACTATTTCAGCCCTGCCGGATCGCACTGGCTCGTGGTGACAAACTTCAGGGCGGAGGCGGGTTGCCTTCACCTCCACGACTCGCTGTGCAGCACAGTTTCGGACTCCACGGCCGCGTTAATCCAGCACTTGATGAGTAATTATTCCGATCCTTGCGTGGCCTTCCCTCGCGTGCAGAGGCAGCAGGACTCGTACAGCTGCGGCTTGTTCGCCGTCGCGTTTATGTTCAGCATAGCGGTCGGGGAAGACCCCGCTACTGTCCGCTACGACCGAGACAAAATGCCAGGTCACCTGCTGGAATGCCTGGAGCGTGGGGAGCTTCGGGGCCCTTCCCCCCCACAAAGGTCAACCATGGGGGCCACGAGGCCTTCTCTCCTTCCAACAAATGCAAAGTAACAAAGGATAACAAAGGAAGAACACCTCCCGCAGGAAGTGACAATGTAGTGGACGTCCAGGATCAAACATGGAGTCCATCCACGGTGACCAATCTACTGGAGGACTTTGGACAAGTGATCCAAAAGTTATTTGAGAGTCCCGAGAGGACAGTTTAGGATGTACTTGAGTGAGAGGCTATTTGAAAAAAATACATATAGATGTAGCCTACTTCAGCAAGGTCAGCAATCTCTGCTCAGGAGGCATGACATCATTACATCAGCAGCTTGCTGGGCCTACGCACTGTTCCTTT
>JACEEZ010021714.1:447500-450000 GCA_016584305.1 Chionoecetes opilio
GACTTTGGACAAGTGATCCAAAAGTTATTTGAGAGTCCCGAGAGGACAGTTAAGGATGTACTTGAGTGAGAGGCTATTTGAAAAAAATATATATAGATGTAGCCTACTTCAGCAAGGTCAGCAATCTCTGCTCAGGAGGCATGACATCATTACATCAGCAGCTTGCTGGGCCTACGCACTGTTCCTTTTCTACTGTATTTCAATGTTCTATTATCCATTCATTATTATTATTATTATTATTCTACTCTATTATCAACTATTACTCATCACTCCTTATAGCCTTGTTTCCCCTTCTTTTATATACCAATACGCCAATCATTTCTTTAGACAATTGCAGAAAGGGAATGCCAGTTCTCACTTGCAAGTTAAGTCTGTAACTGAACTGAAGTCTATTTGAAAAAAATACATATAAGTTTAACCTACTTCAGCAAGGTCCCAAGTTCGTGTTTAATGGTTCACCAAATCTAATTAATGATGAATATAAGTCACTGAATATAATTACACTCTCATCTCGCCAACATCTTTCCGCTGTTTCCTCACAAAATGTGTCGTCAGTTCCGCGTCTACACTGGAGATCAATAAATAATACCAACTGTTAATCTGCGCGAATGGCGTTCAAGCGTAAATTTGTTGCATTAATGTTAATTAATCGTTTGCTTGACTATGGTGTTGGTGATGAGCTAAATTCTACACCCAGGAGCACTCCGCCTCCTCTGTGGTGTCTCGCAACGGAACATGCTGTATCCTCACGACCAAGTTTATACATAACGATCTAACTTGACCAATCTCTGCTCAGGAGGCATAAAGTAATAATTACATTAGTACCTTGGTGGGCCAACGCACTGTTCCTTTTCTACTGCATTTAAATTTTCTATTATCCATTAATTATATATATTATTATTATTATATTATATTATAACAACTATTACTCATCACTCCTTATAGCCTTGCTTCCCCTTCTTTTATATACCAATACGCCAATAATTGTTTAGACAATTGCAGAAGGGGAATGCCAGTTCCCACTTGAAAGTGAAGTCTACAACTGCAACAAAAATGCAACCAAGAAGATGAAAAGTCTGCATGCTGCTCCTTTTTCATGCGACGTCTGGGCATATTTTCCATCGGAAGAAAACTTCAAAGGGCGGAAAAAAAACATTGAAAAAAGTGGCGAATATAAACGAAGAAGCTCTGGCAAGTCTGGCTAACGACGAACCCTGCGAAGGAGAAACGCCTGAGCAACCACTGCAGGCTCCTGAAGATCCGCAGGACGCCTCTTTTGAACCTGAAATATCCTGGAGGCACAGCAGGACACAGCGAAGCCCCTGACGCCTGAGGCGCTCACGTCAAACACGCAGGCACAAGAGGTAGACGAGGCGGAGCAGCAGGCTGCCGAGCCTCAGCAACCTGCTATGCTAGCGTCCAGGACGGAGGCACAAGAGGCGGAGTCAGGAGGCCGTGGAGCCTCAGCTGCCTGCTGTGCTAGCGTCCAGGACGGAGGCACAAGAGGAGCAGCAGGAGGTTGCCGAGCCTCAGCAACCTGCTGTGCTAGCGTCCAGGACGGAGGCACAAGAGGCGCAGCAGGAGGTTGCCGAGCCTCAGCTGCCTGCTGTGCTAGCGTCCAGGACGGAGGCACAAGAGGCGCAGCAGGAGGTTGCCGAGCCTCAGCTGCCTGCTGTGCTAGCGTCCAGGACGGAGGCACAAGAGGCGCAGCAGGAGGCTGTGGAGCCTCAGCTGCCTGCTATGCTAGCGTCCAGGACGGAGGCACAAGAGGCGCAGCAGGAGGCTGTGGAGCCTCAGCAGCCTGCTGTGCTAGCGTCCAGGACGGAGGCACAAGTGGCGGCGCAGGAGGCTGTGGAGCCTCAGCAGCCTGCTGTGCTAGCGTCCAGGACGGAGGCACAAGAGGCGCAGCAGAGGCTGTGGAGCCTCAGCTGCCTGCTATGCTAGCGTCCAGGACGGAGGCACAAGAGGCGCAGCAGGAGGCTGTGGAGCCTCAGCAGCCTGCTGTGCTAGCGTCCAGGACGGAGGCACAAGAGGCGGCGCAGGAGGCTGTGGAGCCTCAGCCGCCTGCTGTGCTAGCGTCCAGGACGGGCACAAGAGGCGGCGCAGGAGGCTGTGGAGCCTCAGCAGCCTGCTGTGCTAGCGTCCAGGACGGAGGCACAAGAGGCGCAGCAGGAGGCTGTGGAGCCTCAGCAGCCTGCTGTGCTAGCGTCCAGGACGGAGGCACAAGAGGCGCAGCAGGAGGCTGTGGAGCCTCAGCAGCCTGCTGTGCTAGCGTCCAGGACGGAGGCACAAGAGGCGGCGCAGGAGGCTGTGGAGCCTCAGCAGCCTGCTGTGCTAGCGTCCAGGACGGAGGCACAAGAGGCGGCGCAGGAGGCTGTGGAGCCTCAGCAGCCTTCTGTGCTAGCGTCCAGGACGGAGGCACAAGAGGCGCAGCAGGAGGCTGTGGAGCCTCAGCAGCCTGCTGTGCTAGCGTCCAGGACGGAGGCACAAGAGCGGCGCA
>JACEEZ010021714.1:455000-465000 GCA_016584305.1 Chionoecetes opilio
GGTACATGTGTAGCATCAAACATTTCCTAATTAATTACAGACACATACATTATTCACCTTATTAATACTACACGTCTCTTCAGAAAGAATCATGAGGTTAGTTAGTAATCTATTGTATAAATTATTTGCTCAACGTTTCCATACATTACATATATTGTTGATATGATATGGAAATACTACAATAATTTCTATCATTACCGAAAGTACATACGTTGTATCATACCTTCTTTATATTATATTTTCTATATACTTCTATAAACTGTCGTATTTTAGTACTTGTATCAAAAACATTGCCTTCAGTTATCACTCATATAAGTACATATGAATATTTCGCCACTATTACCATTACCAAATATACTCAAACCAAATCTTTTCTATAATATATTTTTTCTACTGTCTGCAAACTCCCTCTTGTGTTTTAAGTGACCACAATTAAAGTATCTAACAGTAAGAGTCATGCGTTGAATCCCATATAGGAGTAAGATATTATGTATTGCAGTAGTATTAATCCCTTGAGGCCAATAACGTAATTTCCATTGTAATTCAGCTACCATTAGACGATTTGAATGAATATAAGCAGTATTTTATGGATATGACCTGTTTAGTATCCTTGTCCACTCGCTAATTTGGTATACAAGTTACTTTTTGTTATTCTATGGCTAACAACAGACGATTTTATACAGCAAAGGAGAGATATGGTAGTGAAGGAATGAAGCGAGTATCAATAAGTGTTCGTTAGGCGAGACCGTACTCGTAATTTCATAACGTATTTTCATGGATGGGGATAAAAGGTGGAAGTAGGTAGTATTAAGTAACAGGAACTACCACGTATAGGTCTCACGGCCTCTTGTAGCTTCCTTATGTTCTTATGTTCTTATGTTCTGTGTTGTGTTATTCTTCACGTAATTCCCTGATGAGTGTTATGTCGTGTTGTTATGCGTGATGCGTGATTGTTTATATTTACCATGGTGTTGTTGTTTTGGTGATGGATGTCCGGCGGCGCTCAACTCTGCATGTTGAACACTACGTTAGCAACCACAACAAAAACAACAACGATGACCACGATGATAATATTAATGATCGCAAAAATAACAACAATAGTGATATCAATAGTAGTAGTAAAAGTAGTTGTAGTAGTAGTAGTAGTAGTAGTAGTAGTAGTAGTAGTAGTAATAGTAATAGTAGTAGTAGTAGTAGTAGTAGTTGTTGTAATAGTAGTAGTAGTAGTAGTAGTAGTAGTAGTAGTAGTAGTAGTAGTAGTAGTAGTAGTAGTAGTTGTAGTAGTAGTAGTAGTAGTAGTAGTAGTAGTAGTAGTAGTAGTAGTAGTAGTAGTAGTAGTAGTAGTAGTAGTAGTAGTAGTAGTAGTAGTAGTAGTAGTAGTAGTAGTAGTAGTAGTAGTAGTAGTAGTAGTAGTAGTAGTAGTAGTAGTAGTAGTAGTAATGATAATGATAGTAAGAATTCAGTACGACAGGTGACATTATTATATACCTAAATTATGAGGTAAGACTTATTAAATGAAGAAAGGGAGGGAAGGAAGGAAGGAAAGAGATGGAGAGGAAGGAAGAGAGAAAAAAGATAAGGAAAGAAAGGATGAAGGATTGTGACACAGCATACTATCTCCTTTTCCCACTTTTCTTTACACACTTCTCTCTCTCTCTCTCTCTCTCTCTCTCTCTCTCTCTCGTTTTCCTTCTCTTCCTTCCCTTATTCCTTCATTTCCCCTCCTATCATCACACCCTTTTTCCTTCTCTACTATATTCATCACATCATGCCTCCTCCTCCTCCTCCTCCTCCTCCTCCTCCTCCTCCTCCTCCTCCTATCCTCTTTAGGGACATGGTATCATTTTCCAACTGTTTTCTTACAAGTAGTTGATAGTTAGTAGTATGTAGTTCAGCAGATACCCTCGCTATGGACCAATAGGTCTCCTGGTGTCTGTTACTCCTATGTAATCCTATGTAATCCTCCTAGCCTTTGGGCAGAGCCTCACAACACTCATCTTAGGATCTGTATAACTTTGAAGATGATGGAAATGAGGCTACTTACGGTACACACCACCTCCTCCTCCTCCTCCTCCTCCTCCTCCTCCTCCTCCTCCTCCTCTTCCTCTTCCTCTTCCTCTTCCTCTTCCTCTTCCTCTCCTCCTCCCCTCCTCTCCTCCTGTTTTCGCCATAATTTCTTCTTAACCAAGTCCATTATCTTCTTTTCGTTTTTTTTCTGCATCCATATTTTCCTCCTTCCTTCCTCGTCCCTTTCCTTCTTTATCCTCCTCCTCCTACCTCTTCCCTTCCCTTCCTCTTCCTCCTCCTCCTCCTACTCGATATTCTGCCCCAATCTCTTCTTCTATCTGTTTTCTTCTTGACTAACCTCTCCTTCTCCACTTTCTTTCTTTCTTTCTTTCTTTCTTCCTACCTTTCTTTTTCTTTCTTCTTTCTTTCTTTCTTTCTTTCTTTCTTTCTTTCTTTCTTTCTTTCTTTCTTTCTTTCTTTCTTTCTTTCTTTCTTTCTTTCTTTCTTTGCTTGCTTGCTTGCTTGCTTGCTTGCTTGCTTGCTTGCTTGCTTGCTTGCTTGCTTGCTTGCTTGCTTGCTTGCTTGCTTGCTTGCTTTCTTCCTTTCTTCCTTTCTTCCTTCCTTTCTTTCTTTCTTTCTTTTTTTCTTTCTTTCTTCCTTCCTCCCCTTCTTTGCTTCCTTCCTTCCTTCCTTCTTTCCTTCCTTCCTCCCCTTCTTTGCCGTTTCCACCATCTGACAAACAAAACATGCACACATCTAAAAAAATAAAACCAACCTAGATGTAATATAGATACGGAGGCAGGACCAGACGTGTATAATTCAAGCCTTGTATGTATGTGTATCGTATTTAAACATCTATTACAAGTTTAATCCCCCTGCCAGTGTATATACAGTTCCTGATATACTATCGTTCGTGTAAAAAGACAGCACTTCACGTTATTGCATCGAGAAAGCTGGATTGACTTAACACACTGGACGTAAACAATAAAGATAGAAGTTTATGTTTTTGTTTCAGAAGGAAGGAAAGTAATAGGAAGGAAAGGAGGAAAATATGAAGGAAAAGTGTAGGAAGGAAGGAAAGTAATAGGAAGGAAAGGAGGCAAATATGAAGGAAAAGTGTAGGAAGGAAGGAAGGAAGGAAGGAAAGGAGGAAAATATGAAGGAAAAGTGTAGGAAGGAAGGAAGGAAGGAAGAAAAGGAGGAAAATATGAAGGAAAAATGAAGGAAGGGAGGAAGTAATAGGAAGGAAAAGGAGGAAAATATGAAGGAAAAGTGTAGGAAGGAAGGAAGGAAGGAAGGAAAGGAGGAAAATATGAAGGAAAAGTGTAGGAAGGAAGGAAGTAATAGGAAGGAAAGGAGGAAAATATAAAGGAAAAGTGTAGGAAGGAAGGAAGTAATAGGAAGGAAAGGAGGAAAATATGAAGGAAAAGTGTAGGAAGGAAGGAAGGAAGGAAGGAAGGAAAGGAGGAAAATATGAAGGAAAAGTGTAGGAAGGAAGGAAGGAAGGAAGGAAGGAAAGGAGGAAATATGAAGGAAAAGTGTAGGAAGGAAGGAAGGAAGGAAGGAAGGAAAGGAGGAAAATATGAAGGAAAAGTGTAGGAAGGAAGGAAGTAATAGGAAGGAAAGGAGGAAAATATGAAGGAAAAGTGTAGGAAGGAAGGAAGGAAGGAAGGAAAGGAGGAAAATATGAAGGAAAAGTGTAGGAAGGAAGGAAGTAATAGGAAGGAAAGGAGGACAATATGAAGGAAAAGTGTAGGAAGGAAGGAAGGAAGGAAGGAAAGGAGGAAAATATGAAGGAAAAGTGTAGGAAGGAAGGAAGTAATAGGAAGGAAAGGAGGAAAATATGAAGGAAAAGTGTAGGAAGGAAGGAAGGAAGGAAGGAAAGGAGGAAAATATGAAGGAAAAGTGTAGGAAGGAAGGAAGGAAGGAAGGAAAGGAGGACAATATAAAGGAAAAGTGTAGGAAGGAAGGAAGGAAGGAAGGAAATAAGGAAGGAAGGTAGGAAGAACGATGAGGAGGTGGGAATCTAGGTGGTAGAAGTGAGGGAAGAGAACAAATAATAGAGGAAAAAATGGGTTCTAAGGTTTAAAAAGGTCTAACAAAGGCTTTAGAATATCTCCATAAAAGGGCAAGTTGATTATAGTTAAACCTATAATTATACAGATTAGCGTAGACACTAAGCTTGCATTTAAACATACTTTCCTAAAAACGTCTTTACTAATATCCCACTGCTGTCAACAATGCTAGACAGAGAACACACATGAAAAACCTATAAAAAATACCAAACCTGCCACAATCAAGTCTTAAAAATACCAAACCTGCCACAATCAAGTCTCAAAAATACCAAACCTGCCACAATCAAGTCTCAAAAATACCAAACCTGCCACAATCAAGTCTCAAAAATACCAAACCTGCCACAATCAAGTCTCAAAAATACCAAACCTGCCACAATCAAGTCAAAAATACCAAACCTGCCACAATCAAGTCTCAAAAATACCAAACCTGCCACAATCAAGTCTCAAAAATACCAAACCTGCACAATCAAGTCTCAAAATACCAAACCTGCCACAATCAAGTCTCAAAAATACCAAACCTGCCACAATCAAGTCTCAAAAATACCAAACATGCCACAATCAAGTCTCAAAAATACCAAACCTGCCACAATCAAGTCTCAAAAATACCAAACCTGCCACAATCAAGTCTCAAAAATACCAAACCTGCCACAATCAAGTAAAAAAAATATCAAACCTGCCACAATCAAGTCTCAAAAATACCAAACCTGCCACAATCAAGTAAAAAAAATATCAAACCTGCCACAATCAAGTCTCAAAAATACCAAACCTGCCACAATCAAGTAAAAAAAACACCAAACCTGCCACAATCAAGTAAAAAAAACACCAAACCTGCCACAATCAAGTCTCAAAAATACCAAACATGCCACAATCAAGTCTCAAAAATACCAAACATGCCACAATCAAGTAAAAAAAACACCAAACCTGCCACAATCAAGTCTCAAAAATACCAAACCTGCCACAATCAAGTAAAAAAAATACCAAACCTGCCACAATCAAGTCAAAAAGTATGGATGTGAAAAAAACCCGTGAAAATAAATGTGAAAAGATTCCGAATTCATAAAAAAAGCTTGTTTTGGATTATCTTTTGTAGGTGTCAGGGCAGAGCTACTAAATCAATATCAATAATGCAATTAACCCCTTGAGGCCCAGAACGTTATTTCCATTGTAATTTAGGTAGGCCATTAGACGATATTATTTAATGTAAGCAATATTTTATAGATATAACCTGTTTAGTATACTTGTCTACTAGCTAATTTGTATATTAAGTTACTTTTCGTAATTTTATGGTTTACAACGGATTATTTTATAAAGCAAAGGAAAGATCTGGGCGTGACGGGGTTAATAGTGTATTTATTAGAAATCGCATTTTAATTCGCTCATTCGTCCTTGGCGGAGGTATGGACGTATGGTGCGGAGGTGCTCGTGTGGTTCTCTAAGTGATGCCTGCGCGGGAGTGGGCGGGAGATGGGTGGCGGGAGGCAGGTCGGGGGAACAACTCTGCGGTAACGCTTTGCCACGTTTCACTAACTCCCTAGACGTTTAGCATCATAATATTTATTATATTATTATTATCATTATCATCATTATTATTATTGTTATTATCATTATTATTATTATTACTTTTATTCTTATTATTTTATTATTATTATTATTATTATTATTATTATTATTATTATTATTATTATTATTATTATTGTAATTATCATTATCAAATATTAGGTACTTTTATTATCTTTATTACTAACACTATTATTATTATCTTATTATTATAATTATCATCATATTGAAATTATAATCATTATCATTATTACTTATATTATTACGATCCTTATTATTGCATCATCATTATCGTTATTATTATCATTATAACAATTATTATTATTATTATTGATGTTATTATTATTGTTATTATTAGTACTACTAGCAGAAGTTACCCATAATAAGTATGATGCTCTGAAAGACAATCCGAATGACTTTGTACAGTGTACACATAACACCGTATTTATGAATCTCTCTCTCTTTCTCTTTCTTCTTTTCTCTCTCTCCTTCCTTCTCCCGAGAGAGAGAGAGAGAGAGAGAGAGAGAGAGAGAGAGAGAGAGAGAGAGAGAGAGAGAGAGAGAGAGAGAGAGAGAGAGAGAGAGAGAGAGAGAGAGAGAGAGAGAGAGAGAGAGAGAGAGAGAGAGAGAGAGAGAGGAGAGAGAGAGAGATGAGAGAGAGAGAGAGAGAGAGAGAGAGAGAGGAGAGAGAGAGAGAGAGAGAAGAGAGAGAGAGAGAGAGAGGAGAGAGAGAGAGAGAGAGAGAGAGAGAGAAAGGTTAGGCAAAATGCAGAGATAAAATGTTTCCTGGGTCAGATAATTAAGTATGCACCAGGCTGCACCAGGCTGAGTAAGTGTTTCCTGTGCTAGGTAGGCATGCCCCGGGATATTTTTTTTTGAACTATTGAAGAAATTTAATAAACCTGGCAATTATAGTTTAAAATCATCCCAGGAATGACCTTAACCTTGCGTGAAAGTTTGGTTAAAATTAGGACACAAATGGCGGAACCTTAACTGTACAGACAGACAGACGGACATTCGGTAAATAATAATAGTAATATAAATATGCATAAATAGGTTGTTAGGTAGATAGATGAATAGATAAAGATAGAAATATAGACATAGAGGTAGGTACAAGCATAAGTATAAAAAAATAAAGACATAGACAGTTGACAGATAGACAGACAGACAAATAAATAGATAGATAGGTACGTAAATATGATACCAGAATTAAATTACATCAGACAATTAGGTTAATTACAGTTAAAACTGTTGGAGAGAGAGAGAGAGAGAGAGAGAGAGAGAGAGAGAGGAGAGAGAGAGAGAGAGAGAGAGAGAGAGAGAGAGAGAGAGAGAGAGAAGAGAGAGAGGAAGAGAGAGAGAGAGACGAGGAGAGAGAGAGAGAGAGAGAGACAGATAGCAAAAATACACGAGCACAACACATCAAAGGGCACAAAAGGAAGGTTGAAATAACACTATAATTACGAGAAGAGGCGGAAGAGGAGGAGGAGGAGGAGGAGGAGGAGGAGGAAGGAGGAGGAAGGAGGAGGAGGAGGAGGGAGGAGGAGGAGGAGGAGGAGGAGGAGGAGGAGGAGGAGGAGGAGGAGGAGGAGGAGGAAGCATGAAGAATGGAAAACAGGGGAAAAACGATGTCGGTGGGAAGGAAGGAAGCTTGGAAGGAAGGTAATAGGATGGAAAGGATGAAAATATGAAGGAAAAGTGTAGGAAGGAAGGAAGGAAGGAAGGAAGGAAGGAAGGAAGGAAGGAAGGAAGGAAGGAAGGAAGGAAGGAAGGAAGGAAGGAAGAACGATGAGGAGGTGAGAACAAGGATAGAAGTGAGGGAAGAGAACAAATAATAAAAGAGGAGGAGGAGGAGGAGGAGGAGGAGGAGGAGGAGGAGGAGGAGGAGGAGGAGGAGGAGGAGGAGGAGGAGGAGGAGGAGGAGGAGGAGGAGGAGGAAGAGGAGAGGAGAATGTACATGTCTTAACCTAACTTGATCTTTACTATAATTTTAAGAGAGCATAATTCATTGCAAGGGATGATAAATATAGTAGTAGTAGTAGTAGTAGTAGTAGTATAGTAGTAGTAGTAGTAGTAGTAGTATAGTAGTAGTAGTAGTAGTATAGTAGTAGTAGTAGTAGTAGTAGCTCTGCGAAATTCATCTTATGAAGAGACACTGCGGAAACTTAATGTTTTCCTTAAAGGATCGTAGAATCCGTGGGGACTTGATAGAAACCTTTAAGATCCTAAAAGGATTTGATGTCGTTAATCAAGAGAACCTATTCGAACTTTCTCCTCAAGTGACAACAAGAAATAACGGTTTAAAACTAAACGGTCAACGTTGCATCACAGATCTCTATTTCAATGTTAGAGTTGTTGATCGATGGAACAAGTTACCAGCAAATGTTGTCGAAGCCAGCACAATAAAACATATTAAAAACAGACTTGAGCACACTGTAAAGTAAATGGATATGATAGTGCCCTGCGAATCATAATATTATAGTGTCCACCGGATTCTTAGTGAATTGATAGTTGTATGTCTATAGTGCTATTTTTTTTATTAGGTCCAAAATGCACTAAGGAAGCCAGCCCTGCCTGCCCTTTCCTATTCTACGGAGGCAGCTGATTGGTGCACTCCTTATCATCATTACCAAACAGTATCTTCACTACTTAACAACGGCCGTGACCACTGGAGCAGAGCCAATCTTCCTACCAGGGGATTTGATTTTGTCACCCTCTGTAGTTGAAGAAGTCGTAACCCAGTGGTCACCCGCTGTTAAGTAGTGAAAATACTGAGATTGGTAGCTAGATACGAGAATGCACCAATCAGCTTGCCCGTAGAATAGAAGGGGCAATGGAGGGTCGTGGCTTCCTAGTGCATTTGACCATAATAAAAAAAATAGACTTTATTTAGCAAGTTCAACCTATCATTTTCACTACGAAACTTCCATGTTCCTATCTTCTTAGGGACATGTATCATTTCCAACTGTTCCTCTTACATGTAGTTGATAGTTAGTAGTATGTAGTACAACAGATACCCTAGTTATGGACCAATAGGTCTCCTGGTGTCTGTTATTCCTATGTATTCCTATGTATTCCTCCTCGCTCACGCCCACCCTGGCCACCCCCGCCCACACTGTTCCCTACCTGTGCCGCCGCTGCCATGTACAGACAACCAACTAATTACACAAGTGGTATAACTCAAACACAAATTAGATGCTTGTTTTATTGCAACAAAATATAAAACAACTTTTACAGTCTAGACCAAAAATACATAATTACAGTATTAGACATAGTCCACGTTGACATGGGAATAATGGAGGAGTCACTTTTTCAACTCTTCACAGTTTTCCATAAATAACGGAATCAAGATACATAATATTTTTTCTCTAAGGCAAGAAAAGTCACAAGTAAATATTTTTTCCTGTTTGGTTTATTGCGTGAAAACGTTGATTTTCATGCCGTGGTGGAGGAAGGAAGGTGGAGGAGGAGGTCTTGCCACTTGCTCTTCTTCTTCCTCGTCCTCGTTCTCGGCACAGCCACTCCAAGACTCGTCCTCCGAGCCCGAGCCTGACGCCATGCCCCTGCCAGCCAGCCCCGCTACCTGGCTGGGCTTCCTCCTCGCAGTCCTACAAGTCTGACAACAAAATGTAATCTTCCTCCTCCTGTTCTCCTTCCTCCTCCGTCTCTTCCTCCTTGGTTTCCTCCGTCTCTCCACTCATTACCTCCTCTTCATTGTTTTCCTCCACCTGCCCCTCCATTCCCCCACATTCTTTCTCGTCTTCAGACAAGAAAGCACCAGGCCTTACTTGTCCCATAAAAAGCTTTCTTTATTCCTCGGAACTCAAGACTTGAACCATTCCATCCTGTTCCCCGTCCGTGCATGTGCCGCGGCCTCCCTTCAGCCTCTACAGCCGTAAAAGCCTGAAGGCAGTCGTCATGGTCTTGAACTCCGCCTTCCCCTGGGTCGCGTGCAGGGCCCTGGCCTCTCTCAGGGCCTGCACCTGCTGCATAGTATTGACTTCATACTTTGTCATCTTCCTCTCCTCCTCTTCCTCCTGTCGCAGGGCCTCAGCCTTTACTCTTTTCTTCATCTCCTCCTGGGCCTGGGCCTCTGCCTTGGTCCTCCGGGGCGGCGCCTCGCAGTACTCCTCAAAGAGTTCGCGGGACAGGGTGGTGAGGCTGTCCTCCTCCTCCCACTCCTGGCCTGCACTCTGGGAGACACCCTTGCCTTTCTCCTCGTGGTCGCACCTCGACGCGTTGGGGCTGCCGGTAGGGACTCTGCACCAGACACGGCGCCCCCCGGCCAAGGGTATCTGAAGAGGGTCGACGGGGCCTTGGCTGCGCCTCTGCATGGTGGTGGTGTTGACGGGACAAAGCGG
>JACEEZ010021714.1:471846-479346 GCA_016584305.1 Chionoecetes opilio
TAATGAGGAAAAAAGTAGAAAATAATGTACTATAGATGAAAAATAGGAAAAATATACAGCAATAACACGCAAAAAGAAAAAAGAGAAAAAAAGTAATGATATAATATTGAGAAAAAAAGTAAAAATATATTATAAAGAAAAATAGTAAAAATATAATATTGAGAAAAAAAGTAAAAATATAATAGAGAAAAAAAGTAAAAATATAATATTGAGAAAAAAAGTAAAAATATAATATTGAGAAAAAAGTAAAAATATAATATTGAGAAAAAAAGTAAAAATATAATATTGAGAAAAAAAGTAAAAATATAATATTGAGAAAAAAAGTAAAAATATAATAGAGAAAAAAAGTAAAAATATAAGAGAAAAAAAGTAAAAATATAATATGAGAAAAATAGTAAAAATATAATTTGAGAAAAAAATATTTAAAAATATAATATTGAGAAAAATAGTAAAAATATAATAGAGAAAATAGTAAAAATATAATATTGAGAAAAAAAGTAAAAATATAATAGAGAAAAAAGTAAAAATATAATAGAGAAAAAAAGTAAAATTATAATAAGAGAAAAAAAGTAAAAATATAATAGAGAAAAAAAGTAAAAATATAATTGAGAAAAATAGTAAAAATATAATATTGAGAAAAATATTAAAAATATAATATTGAGAAAAATAGTAAAAATATAATAGAGAAAAATAGTAAAAATATAATATTGAGAAAAAAAGTAAAAATATAATAGAGAAAAAAAGTAAAAATATAATAGAGAAAAAAAGTAGAATTATAATAAGAGAAAAAAAGTAAAAATATAATAGAGAAAAAAAGTAAAAATATAATAGAGAAAAAAAGTAAAAATATAATAGAGAAAAAAAGTAAAAATATAATAGAGAAAAAAAGTGAAAAAAATATAGCTAGTTTTTTCCTATGGCCTAAAAAGGAGCAATAGATAGAAATGTAACAAAAAACCCGCTATTTGCCAGTCCCTGTAGAGTAGAAAGTCCTCAACAATGGTCAACGTTGCAGCACAGATCTCCGTAAACATTATTTCAATGTTAGAGTTGTTGATCAATGGAACAAGTTACCAGCAAATGTTGTCGAAGAATAACTTCATTTAAAAACAGACTTGATGCGCACTATAAAGTAAATGGGTTTTGATAGTGCCCTGCAAATTTATGTTATATATAAAGTCCCCCGGATCGATTAGTGTTAGAGGTAGTTGTAGTTAGTATATTTCATATCCTATCATTCTTCACCACGAATCTTCCATGTTCCTACCTTCTTTAGGGACATGGTATCCTTTCCCAACTGTACTCTTACATGTAGTTGTAGTTAGTAGTATGTTCAGCAGATTTTTCAGTTCAGTTCAGCAGATACCCTAGTTATAGACCAATAGGTCTCCTGGTGTTTGTTATTCCTATGTATTTATTCCTCCTCCTCCTCCTCCTCCTCTCCACCTCACCTCCTCCTCCTCCTCCTCTCCTCCCCTACCCCTCCTCCTCCCTCCCCCTTCCGCCTTCTCTTTCCTCTCCCTCCTATCACAGTCAACTTCACTCCATTAAAGATTATTCAATAAATCGTAATGGACAAAATGTTCCAAGAAATGTGGAAATTACTAATGTTACCCGATTTTCAGAAAGAGAGTAAGAGCCTCGAAAACATTATTATCGCCAATTAGTTTTTAACGTCGTGATGTTAACTATTTGAGAAAATATTGCGGAATAGAATAGTGTCTTATCTCGATGAAAATAACTTAATATTAAACTCCCATCATGGTTTCCGAAATAAGAGATCCTGCTTAACAAACCTACTCGATTTTTTCAATGGCATTTATTCAAACTGGGAAGCTAAAATTCCCTTGGATAATATACCTTGATTTTCAGAAAGCCTTCGATACAGTTCCCCATAAGCGACTTTTGACCAAGCTAAGGGCGCATGGTTTAGGAGAGTAGTTATGTTCATGGATTGGCGATTGGTTTTCGAATCGTAAACAACGGGTAGTAATAAATGGCGAGGCATCTGATTGGTTAGATGTTACTAGTGGGGTGTCTCAGGGCTCGGTCTTGGGTCCTACTCTTTTTCTGATATATATCAATGATCTGGACTGCGGACTTGTATCTAAAATATCGAAATTGCTGATGACACCAAATTAGGCGGTTAAAGCTTTATACTAGAAAAAAACTGCAAACCCTCATACAACGTGATCTCGACAAACTATCAGATTGGAGTGATAAATGGCTATTAAAATTCAATTCTGATAAATGTAAAGTAATGCATATAGGCAACGATAACCTCAAATATAACTATCAAATGCAAAATAAATCGTTAACTGAAGTACAGCAGGAAAAGGATTTAGGTGTCATCATCAGTAATGATCTTCAAACCAGTACGCATTGCCTAGCTGCCAGTAAAAAAGGCGAATATGATGTGTGGCTTTTATTAAACGCAACTTTGAACATAACAACTCCAAAGTAATGACACGATTATACACGTCTTTGGGTTAGGCCGCACTTCCCCACTCTTATGTAGACGGCATTTTAGCAGATACGCGACACCCGCTCAGGGCTGTTTCTGCGATTACATTTTTTGAACAGTTTATCACGCGTGTTTAATAACCAAGATTTTATAACACATAAGAAAATAAGGGTTTTCAGTAAGAATGACGAGAATGACACATGGTATGCACAGACTCCCTTACGAGGGGATTTTTGTGGCTTCTGAATATACCCTCATGGAGAGGCGTGGAGTGAGAGGCGACCTGACCTGACCACCCCACAAGCCTAACAGCTGCCTGAGTATGTCCCGTGGCTGAGGCTAAAGACTGGTGACCTGGCTTGTTTCTGGTCCTTGTGTGCGTCGTGCGTTGCAACATTTGAGTCGCGCGTTGTTTGTGTTAGACAGTTGCTCAGCGGCAGGACTCACTGTGAGGGTCAAGGGCGTTCCCTCCTTCGTGTTGGAGCCTTGTTTAGGGCAGCCGTGCCTCCTGGTGGTCGCCGCCAGCCCGGGGCCCCCCACGTGAGGCGCCTCACACGCATCGCCTGGACTCACTTTTAGGGCTTTGGCGGCGCCGCTTTCCCCTTCGTGTCGAGGCGTGAGGCACCGTCGTCTTCGTCTTCCCCTCTGGATGGGCGTCAGACGGGCGTCGGGTTGTTTCCCTCCAGCTGGGGGATGTTTGCCGCTGCACGCCTCGGTTTGTGCTGCCGCAGCCTCGGAGGGCGGGCCTCCAGATGGGCGTCCGTGTCCCCCGGCAGCTGGTCCTCCGTGGCAGGGTCGTCACACGCCCAACGCTTGCCGCCTTTCCCCTCACCGCGTCCTCGCAATCATTCTTCTCATACGCCAGGAACGTTGTATTTTGCCTCTTTATGAGCCGCTCTTATCTTCCCTCCTCGGTCGCGTACATTGCCCTTTGTCGCCATACATGCAGACGTTTCCTTTTTTTCTTCAGTATTTGCACTGCTCCTTTTTTTTTCTTGGACTGAGTAATGCGTTCCTTCAGAGTCGTCTCGTCCATGTATCCGCGGCCTGGTAACCTTTGCTGCCAGCGTGTTGTTCTTTGCCGCCTTTCACTACCCTGGTGTACTTGTAGGGCGCGTTCGTATCCCAGGGCTTCCAGTCGTCACACACACACCAGGTGGGTGGTGGCGGTGGTCGCCATGGTCCTGATGGCGGGCAACACCTCCTCGCGGTCCGAGTCGTGGTGCGACACTTGCCGCGGCTGCTCGTGGCGCTCCGGCTCCCCAACGAGGTTGTGGCGGTACTCATCATTTCATCCTTCTCGGTGTTGTGTTTGTTAGTGCGGTACTTCTAATGTTATGCCATCGTGGTTATCATGAAGGTGTTTTTTTCCTAGCTTTAGCTTTAGCTTAGGATATGTATCTTCTTCAAGCGTGCCTATCAAAGTCCGTGGCAGGTTGTTACACTAGTCAGGACTCAGTGAGCGGGTCCTCTGCGACCTGCAGTTTTGTCTGAGCCTCGTATTTCTGGTCCCGGGTTCCTCGTCCTTCCATTGGCAGGGCAGTTATACATTCTCTTCTCTGTGACGTGTGACTGTTGGGACCTGCCAGGTATCGGCCAGTGGGTCCTCTGGGACCTATAGTTTTGTCTCATCCTCGGATCTTTGGCGGCGGATTATTTGTTCCTCCACTGGGAGGACGACTTCCACTTCTGTGCGTTACGCTTACTTTGTGGCGTTTTGGATCGGCCGGGGATCAGCGAATGGGTCTTCTGGGACCTGCAGGTTGCCTTAACCCTTATACCGGTGGCGGCGGAATCACCGTTTTTCCAAGGGCAGGGCGGCCTCCACTCTTGTTTTCTTGGTGTTCCTTTCTCCGCGTCATTTGTCTTCGCCCGTTTAGCGGCACGGAAAGTATTTTCTATTTCCATTTCCTCCTCGTAAGGAAAGGTTTGTTCTCTTGACATGCAAGTGTCTTGTTGCATAACAGTTACGGTGATGTTCTGTAGCTTTCGTTTTTGAGGAGCAGGCTTGTTCAAGTCCTCTTGGCAAGACGCGCCGCCGCGCTCCACGGGCACACGTTGCACCCACCGGGAGGGAACCTGCCACTTTTGCTTTTCTGGAACGCCTTTCTCTGACGCAGGCGTGCTTTCTTTTCTTTCTTGCTCTAGTAAGGTACTGCGCGTGTCTCCTGAATGGGTGAAGCCGCGCCTTTCCACCATTGCCTGCACATCTTTCTGGAACGCCTCCTGGTCGTTGTCCAGCGCCTCGAGGCGGGCTGCCCATTGTTGCAACGTGCCCATGTTCAGTCTATGATAATCATAATAAAGGAATTCCCGGTCTTTGACGGGTTGAGGCACGTCATCCAGTCTGAAGCGAAGGCGTCTTGGTCGAGGGGGTTTGGCAGATTCTGTGGCGCTGGCAGCAGCTGTGCTTGCACGCCGCCTGGCCGCCGCTTCTTTTCCTCGTTGAGTTGCAGGATGACGCCTTGCATACTTGTCAAGTGCGGGAATCTGCCGCTGCTGCACACTGCAAGCTGCCTCAATTCCCGCCTTGAAGTGCTGGTGGGCGCTCTGTCCCTCCACTGCCCTTACATAACTTTGCTGTGAGCTTAAGTTTTCCTTGGACCGTTTAGCGGCGCGAGTAGGCATTGGTTCTTCTTGCTTATAATTCAGCCTTCGCTTTAGTGAGCTGCGAGACTCACGCTCCCCGCTCACCTCCATCCTGGTTACGTTATCGTGATATTCCCCCTCGCCGCGGGGCTCACTTTCCATGGTTACATCTACCATGTCAATAGCGTTGGCGTAGACGCCCTCGCCGTGAGACTTGCCTCCACCGCTCACGTCAAGCATCGGCACCTCGTTGGCGTAGACCCACTCACCGGGGAAGCCATCGACCCTTGTGACGCAGTGTTCATAGACACAATTATGGGACGACTCGCCGTCCCCGCTAAGGTCGCTCATCATAACGTCATTTTCGTAAGGCAGCGTCGTGATGCGAGGGTCGCTCATCACAACGTCGTTCTCGTAGGGCAGCGTTACGATGCGAGGGTGCCGCGCGGCGTCCTTCTCAGCCCAGGCTGCCCGTCGCTGGTTGCGCCCTGGGTTTCTTTGACCCTAGTGGCGGGTGGGATGCATTTCCTGGTTAAGGCTTCCCTCAGGGTCCCGGCGGGGCGCTGCCTGCATCTCGCGCCGACACTGCCGGGCATCGCCACTCTCTTGAGAGAGCATCGCGGCCTGTTGTCTCTCCCAGGTGGCGGCCTCGCGTCGGGCCCACGCCACACGTGCGGCTCCAGCTTGGGGGGCTGAGGCGGCATCAACCATTTGCTGGGAAGGCTTTGTTGATTGACGGACTCTATGCGGATGCATAATCTTTCTTTGAGTAGCTCTTTCCATCACTGGTCTCTCTTTATACTTTACTCATGTCTTGCAAAACAGGCGACCTCCTCATATTAAGGATGATTTCTGATCCCCCTGTGAACAGCTTGGAGTTAGAAAGGGTTCCAAGATCCTCTGCAGGTGAGCCTCGGCAAGTCAGGCGCTCATTGGCTGATGGCGCCATATCTTCACTACTGCCATGGGAATCAGGAAATCCATGATGAGAGAATGGAGCCGACTGACGGACTCTCTCTCTCTCTCTCTCTCTCTCTCTCTCTCTCTCTCTCTCTCTCTCTCTCTCTGAACGCATGTATCTCATCTGAAAAAAACAATAAAAAAAAATTAAAAAAAATCGCAAAAGAGCAACATTACCGTTCGAAAAATTCCGGTAAATCACAACAAAATAACACACACACACACACACGAAGTAATAAGACAAAGCTATGTGTGTGTTCTGCTTTACTCCCTTAAAAATAGAACACTTTTTTTTTTTTTTTTTTTTTTTTTTTTTTTTTTTTTTTTTTGGCTACAGCGCCTGTAGGCAGTGGTGACCCAGGGCTCGGATGGTAGGCTCTGGAGGTTCACTTGAAGGCTGTAATGGTTGGTCCTCGCCCGTGGTGGCGTAGGCAGGATTCTTATAGTGACGCCTGTGATTAGAGGCTCATGCTCGCCCGTGGTGGCGCAGGCAAGATTCTTATAGTGACGCCTGTGGTTAGAGGCTCATGCCGCCCCCCTGTGTTCTCCGATGCACTCACAATCGAAGGTAGAGTTGATGGGCAGGGCATGTGGGTGTTCTTAGGCCACTCGACGGTGCAGAAAGGTTTTGGGTTTCTTCGGGGATCGAACTCGGGTCACCGAGAACGCCAGTCGGAGACGCTAACTCCGCTACCACCTCCCCCGGAGGCATAAAACTCCGAAAGTAATGACACGATTATACACGTCTTTGGTTAGGCCGCACTTCCCCACTCTTATGTAGACGGCATTTAGCAGATATGTGACACCCGCTCAGGGCTGTTTCTGCGATTACATGTTGAACAGTTTATCACGCGTGTTTAATAACCAAGATTTTATAACCATAAGAAAATAAGGGTTTTCAGTAAGAATGACGAGAATGACACATGGTATGCACAGACTCCCTTACGAGGGGAGTTTGTGGCTTCTGAATATACCCTCACTGGAGAGGCGTGGAGTGAGAGGCGACCTGACCTGACCCACCCACAAGCCTAACAGCTGCCTGAGTATGTCCCGTGGCTGAGGCTAAAGACTGGTGACCTGGCTTGTTTCTGGTCCTTGTTGTGCGTCGTGCGTTGCAACAGTTGAGTCGCGCGTTGTTTGTGTTAGACAGTTGCTCAGCGGCAGGACTCACTGTGAGGGTCAAGGGCGTTCCCTCCTTCGTGTTGGAGCCTTGTTTAGGGCAGCCGTGCCTCCTGGTGGTCGCCGCCAGCCCGGGCCGTACGTGAGGCGCCTCACACGCATCGTGCGCCATATCTTCAATATAGCTGAGAAACGGCTGTACCGACTAAGTTGAAATTTGGTGTGTGGTTTGAGACCACACACCTAGCAATGTCACACAGGTCAAACTCAGGGTGACGCCGCACGTGCGCACGTGCGGCGGGTTTCTACGGGCTCGCTCGTCCTTCGCCGATTAAGGCGTCTTACTGGAAATATATAAATGATGAAAA
>JACEEZ010021714.1:494346-521846 GCA_016584305.1 Chionoecetes opilio
GCACAGCTAATTATTCCTGTGTCTTTGTATTCCCGCACAGCTAATTATTCCTGTGTCTTTGTATTCCCGCACAGCTAATTATTCCTGTGTCTTTGTATTCCTGTATTCCCGCACAGCTAATTATTCCTGTGTCTTTGTATTCCTGTATTCCCGCACAGCTAATTATTCCTGTGTCTTTGTATTCCCGCACAGCTAATTATTCCTGTGTCTTTGTATTCCCGCACAGCTAATTATTCCTGTGTCTTTGTATTCCCGCACAGCTAATTATTCCTGTGTCTTTGTATTCCCGCACAGCTAATTATTCCTGTGTCTTTGTATTCCCGCACAGCTAATTATTCCTGTGTCTTTGTATTCCCGCACAGCTAATTATTCCTGTGTCTTTGTATTCCTATATTCCCGCAGGCGAGCACCCGGCAGCGATACAGGGCAGCAGCCACAGGCACATGCAGACACTGCCCGGCCTCCTGCTGCTCGCCACCGCTGTGTCTACCCTGCACAGCCTCATGCAGCGATAAGAACAGCAGATACAGCAGATACAGCTTTACTACTTTTTCTATCCTACTTTAACCTATCTTTCTTTTTGTCCTTTTATATTTGAATTTGATTAATCCCTTCACGCCCAGATCTTTCCTTTGCTATAAAAAATCATATGTTGTTAGCCATGAAATAACGAAAAGTAACTGAATATACCAAATTAGTTAGTCGACGAGGATACTAAACAGGTCATATCTATTACATATTGCTTATATTCACTCAAAAATAGTCTAATGGTACCCAAATTACAATGGAAATTACGTTCTGGGCCTCAAGGGGTTAATCTTTTTTCCTGTGTACATTGTTTCCCACGGCAATAATAGCAGCACTGATAGCCTCACCTCACACCTAATTGTTCTTATCACGACGCCTTTATCCTGAGCCTTATCCAATCTGTCTTCCACTGTCTTTTGCTCTTATCACGACACCTTTATCCTTATTCTTATTCTCCAATCTGTCTTCCACTTTCTACTGCTCTTATCACGACACCTTGATCCTTATTCTTATTCTCCAATCTGTCTTCCACTTTCTACTGCTCTTATCACACCTTTATCCTAAGCCTTATCCAATCATTCTTCCACTTTCTTTGCCTCTTATCACGACACCTTTATCCTTATTCTTCTTATCCAGTCTGTCTTCCACTTCCTTCTGCTCTTATCACTACGCCTTTATCCTTATTCTTATCCTCCAATCTGTCTTCCACTTCCTTCTGCTCTTATCACGACACCTTTATCCTTATTCTTATCCTCCAATCTGTCTTCCACTTTCTACTGCTCTTATCACTACGCCTTTATCCTTATTCTTATCCTCCAATCTGTCTTCCACTGTCTTCGCTCTGTATCACGACACCTTTATCCTTATTCTTACCTCCAATCTGTTTCCACTTTCTACTGCTCTTATCACTACGCCTTTATCCTTATTCTTATCCTCCAATCTTCTTCCACTGTCTTCTGCTCTTATCACTACGCCTTTATCCTTATTCTTATCCTCCAATCTGTCTTCCACTTCCTTCTGCTCTATCACGACACCTTATCCTTATTCTTATCCTCCAATCTGTCTTCCACTTTCTACTGCTCTTATCACGACACCTTTATCCTTATTCTTATCCTCCAATCTGTCTTCCACTTCCTTCTGCTCTTATCACGACAACTTAATCCTTATCTTATCCCCAATCTGTCTTCCACTTCCTTCTGCTCTTATCACGACACCTTGATACTTATTCTTATCCTCCAATCTGTCTCACTTCCTTTGCTCTTATCACGACACCTTATCTTATTCTTATCCTCCAATCTGTCTTCCACTTTCTACTGCTCTTATCACGACACCTTTATCCTTATTCTTATCCTCCAATCTGTCTTCCACTGTCTTCTGCTCTTATCACTACGCCTTTATCCTTATTCTTATCCTCCAATCTGTCTTCCACTTCCTTCTGCTCTTATCACGACACCTTTATCCTTATTCTTATCCTCCAATCTGTCTTCCACTTTCTACTGCTCTTATCACTACGCCTTTATCCTTATTCTTATCCTCCAATCTGTCTTCCACTGTCTTCTGCTCTTATCACGACACCTTTATCCTTATTCTTATCCTCCAATCTGTCTTCCACTGTCTTCTGCTCTTATCACGACACCTTGATCCTTATTCTTATCCTCCAATCTGTCTTCCACTTCCTTCTGCTCTTATCACGACACCTTTATCCTTATCCTTCTTCTCCTATCTGTCTTCCACTGTCTTCTGCTCTTATCACGACACCTTGATCCTTATTCTTATCCTCCAATCTGTCTTCCACTGTCTTCTGCTCTTATCACTACGCCTTTATCCTTATTCTTATCCTCCAATCTGTCTTCCACTTCCTTCTGCTCTTATCACGACACCTTTATCCTTATTCTTATCCTCCAATCTGTCTTCCACTGTCTTCTGCTCTTATCACGACACCTTGATCCTTATTCTTATCCTCCAATCTGTCTTCCACTTCCTTCTGCTCTATCACGACACCTTTATCCTTATCCTTTTCTCCTATCTGTCTTCCACTGTCTTCTGCTCTTATCACGACACCTTGATCCTTATTCTTATCCTCCAATCTGTCTTCCACTGTCTTCTGCTCTTATCACTACCTTTATCCTTATTCTTATCCCCAATCTGTCTTCCACTTCCTTCTGCTCTTATCACGACACCTTTATCCTTATTCTTATCCTCCAATCTGTCTTCCACTGTCTTCTGCTCTTATCACGACACCTTGATCCTTATTCTTATCCTCCAATCTGTCTTCCACTTCCTTCTGCTCTTATCACGACACCTTGATCCTTATTCTTATCCTCCAATCTGTCTTCCACTTTCTACTGCTCTTATCACTACGCCTTTATCCTTATTCTTATCCTCCAATCTGTCTTCCACTGTCTTCTGCTCTTATCACGACACCTTGATCCTTATTCTTATCCTCCAATCTGTCTTCCACTTCCTTCTGCTCTTATCACGACACCTTGATCCTTATTCTTATCCTCCAATCTGTCTTCCACTTCCTTCTGCTCTTATCACGACACCTTTATCCTTATTCTTATCCTCCAATCTGTCTTCCACTTTCTACTGCTCTTATCACTACGCCTTTATCCTTATTCTTATCCTCCAATCTGTCTTCCACTTCCTTCTGCTCTTATCACGACACCTTTATCCTTATTCTTATCCTCCAATCTGTCTTCCACTTCCTTCTGCTCTTATCACTACGCCTTTATCCTTATTCTTATCCTCCAATCTGTCTTCCACTTCCTTCTGCTCTTATCACGACACCTTTATCCTTATTCTTATCCTCCAATCTGTCTTCCACTGCCCTTCTGCTCTTATCACGACACCTTGATCCTTATTCTTATCCTCCAATCTGTCTTCCACTTCCTTCTGCTCTTATCACGACACCTTTATCCTTATTCTTATCCTCCAATCTGTCTTCCACTTTCTACTGCTCTTATCACTACGCCTTTATCCTTATTCTTATCCTCCAATCTGTCTTCCACTGTCTTCTGCTCTTATCACGACACCTTGATCCTTATTCTTATCCTCCAATCTGTCTTCCACTTCCTTCTGCTCTTATCACGACACCTTTATCCTTATTCTTATCCTCCAATCTGTCTTCCACTTCCTTCTGCTCTTATCACGACACCTTTATCCTTATTCTTATCCTCCAATCTGTCTTCCACTTTCTACTGCTCTTATCACTACGCTTTTATCCTTATTCTTATCCTCCAATCTGTCTTCCACTTCCTTCTGCTCTTATCACGACACCTTTATCCTTATTCTTATCCTCCAATCTGTCTTCCACTTTCTACTGCTCTTATCACTACGCCTTTATCCTTATTCTTATCCTCCAATCTGTCTTCCACTTCCTTCTGCTCTTATCACGACACCTTTATCCTTATTCTTATCCTCCAATCTGTCTTCCACTGTCTTCTGCTCTTATCACGACACCTTGATCCTTATTCTTATCCTCCAATCTGTCTTCCACTTCCTTCTGCTCTTATCACGACACCTTTATCCTTATCCTTCTTCTCCTATCTGTCTTCCACTGTCTTCTGCTCTTATCACGACACCTTGATCCTTATTCTTATCCTCCAATCTGTCTTCCACTGTCTTCTGCTCTTATCACGACACCTTGATCCTTATTCTTATCCTCCAATCTGTCTTCCACTGTCTTCTGCTCTTATCCTACACCTTTATCCTTATTCTTATCCCCTCTCTCTTCCACTTTCTTTTACTCTTATCCCTACACCTTGATCCTTATTCTTCTTTTCCTATCTGTCTTTCATCGTCTTGGTCCATTTACAGTGGATTCATCTTTTTTCCTCTGTGGATCCTCTCCTCTTATTCCTCATTTTAATTGTTTTCTCCTATCCTCTATCCTGTCTTCGTCCTTACCTCGCGTTGCATGATGGTGCGAAGCGGCTGCAACAATATAAATGAAATTGTACCATCATTTTATCAATATATTCTTGGTTTTCCTATTTCCTAATATGTTCTTTGTTGTTATTGTTTTTTGTTCATCTCTTAGTATCTTAAAATTTCAATTATCTGTGGCTAAAAATCTTGATGGCTAAAAAATATCCACATCCGCAAATATAGAAAAATTGACATCCGGTCCACCTCTACATAATACTGATTTTTTTTTTTTTTTTTTTTTTTTTTTTTTTAGGGAAACTTTAAAGATCGCCTCACACCCATTGCTGTTCACTCCTCTATTTTTTTTTTTTTTTTTTTTTTTTTTTTTTACTTGAAACTAGTTTTATCCCTTATCCTCAACATCTTCTTATCTATTTTCTGTTGTTTCTTTTACCCTTGATTAATCTTTCTTCCTCTGTGCATTGTCAGACCCATCTCCCCTCAGACTAGTTTTTAGATTTGTTGTTGTTGTCATTCATTGTCTCTTCATTTTCTTTGTCCAGCTCAATCATTCTCTCTCTCTCTCTCTCTCTCTCTCTCTCTCTCTCTCTCTCTCTCTCTCTCTCTCTCTCTCTCTCTCTCTCTCTCTCTCTCTCTCTCTCTCTTCTCTTCTCTCTCTCTCTCTCTTCTCTCTCTTCTCTCTCTTCTCTCTCTTCTCTCTCTTCTCTCTCTTCTCTCTCTCTTCTCTCTCTCTCTCTCTTTTTCTCTCTCTCTCTTTCTCTCTCTCTCTCTCTCTCTCTCTCTCTCTCTCTCTCTCTCTTCTCTCTCTCTCTCTCTCTCTCTCTTTCTATGTAAGCACACACACACACACACACACACACACACACACACACACACACACACACACACACACAGACACACACACACACACACACACACACACACACCACACACACACACACACACACACACACACACACTTTTTCTTCATTATCTACACAGTTCACTCACATTTTCTTTCAATATATTATCTTTGTCCTTTATTTCCTTTGTTGTTTCTAGAGCTCAACTTTTATTATAGTTTTATTGTTTGTTTTATTGTTTTCAGAGTTATATAATATTATCTTTTATTTGCTTTAGTACGTAACCCCTTGAGGCCCAGAACGTAATTTCCATTGTAATTTGGGTACCATTAGACGATTTTTTAGTGATTATAAGCAATATTTTATAGATATGACCTGTTTAGTATCCTCAACCACTAACTAATTTGGTATATTCAGTTACTTTTCGTAATTTTATGGCTAAAAACAGACCATTTTATATAGCAAAGGAAAGATCTGGGCGTGAAGGGGTTAAATCACCCATTATTTCCCCTTTCATTTCTCTTCAACATTTCCTAAACACTCCTCACTCAACATTTTCTCAATCTCTTTCTCTAACTTTTCAACACTCATAATCAAGACTTCTTAAAAACCTCCTCTTCACTTTCCTGTTTCCTTAAATCACCCTTTCATTTCTCTTCAACATTTCCTAAAACACTCCTCACTCACAACTTTCTCTACTCCATCAACTTTTCAACACCCATATAATCAAGACTTCTTAACCCCTTGAGACCCACAACGTAATTTCCATTGTAATTTGGGTACCATTAGACGATTTTTTAGTGATTATAAGCAATATTTTATAGATATGACCTGTTTAGTATCCCTGTCGACTAACTAATTTGGTATATTCAGTTACTTTTCGTTATTTTATGGTTAACAACAGACCATTTTTTTTATAGCAAAGGAAAGATCTGGGTGTGAAGGGGTTAAATTCATTCCCTCAAGTCTATGTATTATGTTGTTTTTGTTGTTTTCCTGTATGCCTTCGGGTGAGAATAAAGTTATCATTATTATTATTATTATTATTATTATTATTATTATTATTATTATTATTATTATTATTATTATTATTATTTTATTATTATCTGATGTAGGTGTTGCTTGTGTTATCTTTCTATGTTATCTTTCCTGCTGTTCCTATCTTCCTTTTTGTTTATAATCCTTCCTTCTTCCTTCTTCCTCATTCCTGCTTCATAAACTCCTTAACTAACTTTACTTCATCCCTAAAACCTCTTCTTTATTTTCCTGTTTCCTTAAATCAGACTTTTATTTCCCCTTGCATTTCCCTTCAACATTTCCTAAACAACCTTCTCTCAACACATTCTCTATTCCATTAACCTTTCAACTCTCATATAATTATTCTAGTATACCATTATTATTCTACTAGTGCTATCTATACCTTCTCTTCACTTTCCTGTTTCCTTAAATTACCCTTTTTGCCCTTTCATTTCTCTTCAATATCTCCTAAACACTCCTCACTCACCACTTCCTCTATCCGATCAACTTTTCAACACTCATATAATCAACACCTCTTAAAAACCTCCTCTTCACTTTCCTTAAATCACCCTTTTATTTCCCCTTTCATTTTTCTTCAACATTTCCTAAACAGATGTCACTCAAAACTTTTCTACTCCATCAGCCTTTTCAACTCCGATATAATTTTTCTACTACTATTATTATTCTACTACTACTACTATTCTACTACTACTACTATTCTGCTACTACTAATACTTCTACCTACACTTCACTTTCCTGTCTCCTTAAATTACCCTTTTATTTGCCCTCTCGTCTCTCTTCAACATTTCCTAAACAATCGTCTCTCAAAACTTTCTCTATTCCATTAACCTTTCAACTCCTATATAATTATTCTAGTATACTATTATTATTCTACCAGTGCTATCTATACCTCCTCTTCACGTTCCTGTTTCCTTAAATCACCCTTTTATTTGCCCTTTCGTCTCTCTTCATCATCTCCTAAACACTCCTCACTCACCACTTTCTCTATCCGATCAACTTTTCAACTCCCATATAATCAAGACTTCTTAAAAACCTCTTCTTCATTTTCCTGTTTCCTTAAATTACCCTTATTTTGCCCTTTCATCTCTCTTCAACATTTCCTAAACAGACGTCACTCGCCCCTTTCTCTATCCCCACCAGCCCTTCAACACCCATATAATCAAGACTTAACACCAGCGACTAAATCCAACACCAACGTCGTTTCAACACCTATTTAGTACCGATTTATACACCCAGCACCACATGAATCACCATATTTACTCCCCTCACCACTATCACCACACATCACTGTACTTATTGAGGCACAGGTACTTACTCACTCATTCACCACCTCATTCACCAACACCCTGTCACCCCCAACATCCCCACCCCCCTACACAACACCCCCATGCACATACCGTCAACACTATAGTCGCCACTGCACTAATATCGCCAAGCGCCATATATTACGAATGTTAGCATCACTACAGATTCGTATTACACTGAAGACTGGTACATAATATAGATTAACTATTGTGCATTTCTCTATAGTGGTATATACACATTTGTAGTGATGCTAAAATTCGTAATGTATGGCACCTGGCGACATTAGTGCAGTGGCGACTATAGTGTTGTTGACCTGTCTTCTGTCCCCTTACTCCCTCTACAACCCCTACACCCACAACCACTCCACTAAAAAGGTTTATGGAACTCTCGCCGAAACACCAACCCAGAACTCTCGCCGACATTGGAACACTCGCCGATGTGTAAATTTTCGGCGACAGTTCCAGGTACCTCTGAAAACTGACCCCTCACCCCTTCCCCTCTGACCTAACCTGACCCCCCCCCCCCCCGTGTCCTAAATAACAAATGTTTCCCACCCCGAGCATTAATGTTATCCTGCGTGTCATTTGTTCACATTAATAAAGATGTATGAGTATTTTAAACCGAAAGAGTTGCCGCACGTAAATAGCACACACACACACACACACACACACACACACACACACACACACACACACACACACACACACACACACACACACACACACACACACACACACACACACACACATTAACATATTATTCAAAACCAAAATTATTCATGCTACCTACATTATAATATATCATGCAGTAGGGGTGAGTGTGTGTTGTGTGTGTGTGTTGTGTGTTGGTGTGTGTGTGTGTGTGTGGTGTGTGTGTGTGTGTTTTGTGTGTGTGTGTGTGTGTGTGTGTGTGTGTTGTGTGTGTGGTGTGTGTTGGTGGTGTGTGTGTGTTGTGTGTGTGTGTGTGTGTTCAACCATACACACACATCATATATGGACTTTTATAATAAGTATATAACTGTAATGCTAGTAGTAAGCAGGAAAAAACACCTATGTCTTCACTTGCCACGAATATTAGAGTAAGGTCTGACTGTGAGTATGCTAAAACACAAGTGAATAAATGTTTCATGAATCCAGCAACACTCGAGTGACAGGTTTGTATTCACCCTCCACTCACCTCCAGATGGAATAAATATATAACATCTAAAGCATCGCTGTTATTCATAGCCATGCCACTGATAGGCGTTAAAACAAACCACAAGGATAACATTTTAAGTCATCTAATTTAAGTCACTATAAAATAAGTCTAGTATAAGTATAAGTCTAAACAAAGACTGCCTTGTCCAACCCTGGTTTTGTAACTTCTGCTTCTATTGTGTGACACATTAAGGGCTCCCTTTGAGCTGTGACAAAACTGTGTTAACTCTGTGTCTTGTCCATCAGATATTCTCTTCTTCACCTCTAAGAAGATCTTCTCTGTCCTCATCTGTCTGTTGCACTCCTCATCTCCTCTGTTCTCTCCTCCTGCTCTCTCTTACTCTCTCTTGTCCT
Source organism: Chionoecetes opilio (assembly GCA_016584305.1). Lineage (NCBI taxonomy): Eukaryota > Metazoa > Arthropoda > Malacostraca > Decapoda > Majidae > Chionoecetes > Chionoecetes opilio. The sequence goes on from JACEEZ010021714.1 coordinate 503,501, forward strand.
GCTCATAAAAAGGATGCCATCAGCATACGCCAAGTAACATCTAACCAAAGTTCATTGTTTCTAACTATAATTGTGTGTTGGTCCCAGTCAGAGCTTATCGTATTTTTGTTAAAAAAAAAAAAAAAAAAAAAAAAAAAAAAAAAAAATGCTTTTTGAGATCCGGGGCTATTCATAAAACAATGGGGGCTACAGCCCCCCATGCCCAGTCCTAACTACGCCAATGGCATAATGTATGTTAATGACCCCTCTTTACCGTACTTAAATGCACTGTAGTGGATATTAATGTCACCCGTTAAAGCTAATATTAACATTTTCTTCCACTGCCTGGGAGAAAATGTACCAATATTGACGTGGCTAACTCAAACATGCGATACGTCTTAAAACTTGTTTAAGCTTAGATCACTTGCCCACCTAACTTACCTTCTCTCTCTCTCTCTCTTCTCTCTCTCCTCTCTCTCTCTCTCTCTCTCTCTTCTCTCTCTTCTCCTCTCTCTCTCTCTCTCTCCTCCTTCTCTCTCTCTCTCCTCTCTTCCTCACTCTCTCTCTCTCCTTCTCTCTCTCCTTCTGTCTCTCTCTCTCTCTCATCTATCGTCTTCTCTCTTCTCTAACATCAAATCCTCTCTCAATCTCATCCATCATAACATCTCTCTCTCTCTCATCCGGCTCTTCCTCTGCTCTCCTCCCATCTCTCCTACTCCCTCTCCTATCTTCTTCTACTCTCCTCTCTCTCGTCTCTCTCCTCTCTCGTTTAATCTCCCTCTCTCTATCTCTACCTTTCTCTCTCTCCTCATCTCCTACTTCTCTCTCGCTACTCACTCTCTCTCTCTCCTTCTTCTCTCTATCTCTCTCCCTCTTCCTCTCTCTCTCTCTCTCTCTCTCTCTCTCTCTCTCTCTCTCCTCTCTCTCTCTCTCTCTCTCTCTCTGGTATCTACAACCCCGAGTAGTTCAAGATACTAAAAAAAATTGTGAAAAAAAAGAGAAAAAAAAGAGAGAGAGGGAGTGTTGTTTTAACTATTACTTTAAAGCCTCCCACACATTACTGTCAGAGCGTATTGGATAGAAAGGTCATCTGATGTTTGATGTTTGAAGAATTTCGTCAGTTATCGACGCAGCTGAGATGGATCTCCAGTCCCCACTGTAACCAGACAGCTCTCTCTCAGACTACCCCTACCTAGAGAGCTGTCTGCTAGTGCTTATAGTGTTGGCCGAAGCCAGCACCCCGGGAGGCGGGTTACAAAACCCCGGCTAACACCCGGTACCCATTCACTGCTGGGTGGACAGGGGCTCGGGTTTTAAGGAAACAGCCCAACTGTTCCGCTCCGCCCGGGGATCGAACCCGGGACTTCTCGGTTGTGAATCGAGCGTGCTTCCCCTACACTACGGAGTACAAACATTGTTCGCAGCCTCACATTTGTTCCATCACTACCACGGCAGCCTAGCTCTTATCACAACCCCCTGGCCCACTCCTTCGTGCTACCTTGACTCATACCCTGTATTCAGAGCTGGGCACTAAATACATTGAATGTATTTAAATGCTAAATACTAAATACATGGGAGAAATGTATTTAAATACTAAATACATTTTACGAATGTATTTAGATACTAAATACTAAATACATCAATTGTATTTAGATACATTTGTAAATACATTTTAAATATACACAAATTTTAACATGTCCGGAAAAAATGGATTTCCTTAGGATTTCCTTAGATTTTGGATTTCCTTAGAAATTTCCTTCTCAGCCTAAATTTCCTAAAACTAAGGAAATCGCCTTGAAAGCGGAAACCCTGGTTCACTGTAACATCAGGGTTGCCAGATAGTTGGGCGGGTTTATGGCCAAATTAACTGATAAAAAAGTATTTACATTTTTATATTATGAGTATTTAAATACAATGTATTTAAATACTCTAAATACAATGTATTTAAATACTCATAAAAGTATTTAAATACTGTATTTAAATACATGACAACCAATGTATTTATAAATACATTTCTATGTAAATACACAAATGTATTTAAATACAAATGTATTTAAATACAAATGTATTTAAATACAAATGTATTTAAATACTGCCCAGCTCTGGTCATAACCATTACCGTAGATAACACTTAAGTCGCCAGTTCTACGTTTCTTTGTTATTTACAGACATGTGGTGGCGTTAATACTTACATTTCTACATCCATGATTTCAGGAAAGTTAGAAGGGACTATCTGGAGAGTCTGTGTCATTTTGTGTCTTCATCTGTGTCATATTATGGCTATAAATGAACAAATGACAAAAATATCAACCAAGTGGCGACGTTTTGCTTTTATGCATTTTTACTCTCGGCCTAATAGTTACGGTGTAAAATGCTTTTATAAGGAAACATAGGGTGAAATATATCTGTGATATTAATACCCTATTTAATAATCCCTATTTAAGAGTATATATAATTAGAGGGGTAGGATATTATATACCTTTAATAGGGGTACAATAATATACCCCTAATAATCTCCTGAGAGATACTTTAACAAATGATGTGAAAATACCTGGATCTTATATATATATAGGTTTGGTGAGGTTAGGTTAGGTTAGGTTTCAATTTTTTCGTTTTGCCAATGAAATTATTAGTCGTAGAGGAAACATTAATAGGATAACAACAAACAAACGTTAAGCTTGAGGTGTTTTACCAATTGGTATTATAGGTATCTCAAAAAAGGGGTACACTTGATTTTCAATAAATAATCATATTTTCTTAAATAACTCATAAACTATGAGGTTTACAGGAAATTTCTATGATAGAGTAAAGATAGAGCTTGAGCAGGCCTTTCTGATGAGCCATAGCAAAATGAATTTGGAGTTTAAATAAGTGAGAAAATTGTATTGGTGTATTTTTGACATAATATTAAATATCTCAATGTCTACAAGAGATAATTGACTTCTGTTTATGGCATTGGATAGAACACATCAACCTTAACAACTTTTCTTTTATGCGTTTTTCCATTAGGCCTAATAGTTACGGAGTGAAATCCTTTTATAAGGAAACATACGGAATTTGCGGACATATTTGCGTTTGCAGAAATACATCCGCAAAAGCAAATCCGCAAACATTTACACTTCCGCACATCCGCAAACGAATTCGGACTTCCGCAATTTGCGGAAGTTACGGTTTGCAGAAGTGTTTGCGGAAGTGCCCACCTCTGACACACACACACACTTCTTTTTATTCCTAAGTCTCATATAGGATCGAGAGGGAGAGAGAGAGAGGAGCAATCATGAGAGTGCCTTGGAGAAAGAGAAAAAAAAGTGAGAGAGAGAGAGAGAGAGAGAGAGAGTAAGAGAGAGAGAGAGGGGAAGAGAAGAGAAGAGAGGAGAGAGAGAGAGAGAGAGAGAGAGAGAGAGAGAGAGAGAGAGAGAGAGAGAGAGAGAAGAGAGAGAGAGAGAGAGAGAGAGAGGAGAGAGAGAGAGGAGAGAGAAGAAGAGAGAGAGAGAGAGTAGAGAGAGAGAGAGAGAGAGAGAGAGAGAGAGAGAGAGAGAGAAGAGAGAGAGAGAGAGAGAGGGGGGGGGGAGAAGGAGGGAAAGTGGCAAGGAGGAAGAAGAGAAGAGGGTAAAGGAGTAATGTTGCAGATTAATCTATAGAGTATCGAATAACAATAACATCCTAAGGGGGCGCGGGTCTTGTCCTATACGTATATCTACAAAGCCCAGAGAAGCGCCAGGTAGGAAGAGTGCACTTATGGAAGGGATGGAATCGTTACTCTCACAAAGAAAATAGTAAGAAATCTATTACCTGTTCATATAAAAGGAGTATTTTTAGTACCAGATTTATCAGAGCATTTTCACTTAATTTCTCTGTATCGGTTTTCTTTTTCTTATATAGTTTTGGGTTTTCCAGATGAATGTGAAGAGTGTAATGCAAAAAAAGGTCGGTAGGGTGCAAGCATTACCTAATAGTAGGCTGGGCAAAAAAACAGAAATATGTATATATAGCTACGTGTGCAGTATAATTTGGATTTCAATATATACATCTTATAAAAGAATAGTAATGTATGATGTAGGACTTCAAGACATTTAGATCAAGAATAGGTATATGTATATGGAGTTTCATACATGCAACACACAAAAAATCAAAACAAATGGGGTGCCGTTACAGAAAGGCAACACCCCAACAACATCATCTGATCTGATCTGATGCAAATCAAACGAAAACATTTCCTTTTTTTATAATAGTCTAAAGATTTATAAACTTTTTTCCATGTGCATCAATGGGTGGTTGTGGATGCGGGGCAACTCGTCCCGTCCAGGTATTCTATTGCATCAATGGGTGGTTGTGGATGCGGGGCAACTCGTCCCGTCCGGGTATTCTATTGCATCAATGGGTGGTGGTGGATGCGGGGCAACTCGTCCCGTCCAGGTATTCTATTGCATCAATGGGTGGTTGTGGATGCGGGGCAACTCGTCCCGTCGGGTATTCTTTTGCATCAGTGGGTGGTGGGGGGGAATGCGGGCACTCGTCCCGTCCAGGTATTCTATTCATCAATGGGGGGTGGTGGGATGCGGGGCAACTCGTCCCGTCCGGGTATTCTATTGCATCAATGGGTGGTTGTGGATGCGGGGCAACTCGTCCCGTCCGGGTATTCTATTGCATCAATGGGGGGTTGTGGATGCGGGGCAACTCGTCCCGTCCAGTATTCTATTGCATCAATGGGTGGTTTGGATGGGGGGCAACTCGTCCCGTCCGGGTATTCTATTGCATCAGTGGGTGGTGGTGGATGGGGGGCAACTCGTCCCGTCCAGTATTCTATTGCATCAATGGGGGGTGGGATGCGGGGCAACTCGTCCCGTCCGGGTATTCTATTGCATCAGTGGGTGGGGTGGATGCGGGGCAACTCGTCCCGTCCGGGTATTCTATTGCATCAGGGGGTGGTTGTGGATGCGGGGCAACTCGTCCCGTCCGGGTATTCTATTGCATCAATGGGTGGTTTGTGGATGCGGGGCAACTCGTCCCGTCCGGGTATTCTATTGCATCAATGGTGGTGTGGATGCGGGGCAACTCGTCCGTCCGGGTATTCTATTGCTCAATGGGTGGTGGTGGATGCGGGGCAACTCGTCCCGCCCGGGGTATTCTATTGCATCAATGGGTGGTGGTGGATGCGGGGCAACTCGTCCCGTCCGTGTATTCTATTGCATCAATGGGTGGTGGTGGATGCGGGGCAACTCGTCCCGTCCGGGTATTCTATTGCATCAATGGGTGGTGGTGGATGCGGGGCAACTCGTCCCGTCCAGGTATTCTATTGCATCAATGGGTGGTTGTGGATGCGGGGCAACTCGTCCCGTCCGGGTATTCTATTGCATCAAGGGGTGGTGGTGGATGCGGGGCAACTCGTCCCGCCCGGGTTTTCTATTGCATCAATGGTGGTGGTGGATGCGGGGCAACTCTTTCCCGTCCGGGTATTTATTGCATCAGTGGGTGGTGGTGGATGCGGGGCAACTCGTCCCGTCCAGGTATTCTATTGCATCATGGGTGGTGGTGGATGCGGGCACTCGTCCCGCCCGGGTATTCTATTGCTAAATGGGTGGGGGTGGATGCGGGGCAACCGTCCCGTCCGGGTTTTCCCTATTGCATCAGTGGGTGGTGGTGGATGCGGGGCAACTCGTCCCGTCCAGGTATTCTATTGCATAAAGGGGGTGTGGTGGATGCGGGGCAACTCGTCCCGTCCGGGTATTCTATTGCACCCAGTGGGTGGTGGTGGATGCGGGGAAACTCGTCCCGTCCGGTATTCTTTTGCATCAGTGGGTGGTGGTGGATGCGGGCAACTCGTCCCGTCCGGGTATTCTATTGCATCAATGGGTGGTGGTGGATGGGGGGCAACCTCGTCCCGTCCAGGTATTCTATTGCATCAATGGGTGGTGGTGGATGCGGGGCAACTCGTCCCGTCCGGGTATTCTTTTTGCATCAAGGGGTGTGGTGGATGCGGGGCAACTCGTCCCGTCCGGGTATTCTATTGCATCAATGGGTGGTGTGGATGCGGGGCAACTCGTCCCGTCCGGGTATTCTATTGCATCAGTGGGGGGTGGTGGTGGGGGGCAACTCGTCCCGCCCGGGGGTATTCTATTGCATAAATGGGTGGTTGTGGATGCGGGCAACTCGTCCCGTCCGGGTATTCTATTGCATCAAGGGGGTGGTGGTGGATGCGGGGCAACTCGTCCCGTCCAGGTATTCTATTGCATCAATGGGTGGTGGTGGATGCGGGGCAACTCGTCCCGTCCGGGTATTCTATTGCATCAATGGGTGGTGGTGGATGCGGGGCAACCTCGTCCCGTCCCAGGTATTCTATTGCATCAATGGGGTGGTGGATGCGGGCAACTCGTCCCGTCCGGGTATTCTATTGCATCAATGGTGGTTGGGGAAATGCGGGCAACCGCCCCGTCCCGGGTATTCTATTGCATAAATGGGTGGGGGGTGGATGCGGGGCAACTCGTCCCGTCCAGGTATTCTATTGCATCAATGGGGTGGTGGTGGATGCGGGGCAACTCGTCCCGTCCGGTATTCTATTGCATCATTTGGGGGGTGGTGGTGCGGGGCAACTCGTCCCGTCCAGGTATTCTATTGCATCAATGGGTGGGGTGGATGCGGGGCAACTCGTCCCGTCCGGGTATTCTATTGCATCAGTGGGTGGTTTGGGGAAATGCGGGGCAACTCGTCCCCGTCCGGGTTTTTCTATTGCATCAATGGGTGGGTGGTGGATGCGGGGCAACTCGCCCCGTCCGGGTTTTCTATTGCATCAGGGGGTGGGGGTGGATGCGGGGCAACTCGTCCCGCCCCGGGTATTCTATTGCATCAGTGGGTGGTGGTGGATGCGGGGCAAACTCGTCCCTTTCCGGGTATTCTATTGCATCATGGGTGTGGTGTGATCGGGGCAACTCGTCCCGTCCGGGTATTCTTTTGCATCAGGGGGTTTGGTGGTGGATGCGGGGCAACTCGTCCGCCCCCGGGTATTCTATTGCATCAATGGGTGTTGGGTGATGCGGGGTAAAACTCGCCCCCGTCCAGGTATTCTATTGCATCAATGGGTGGTGGGGGGATGCGGGGCACTCGTCCCGTCCGGGTATTCTATTGCATCAGTGGGTGGTGGTGGATGCGGGGCAACTCGTCCCGTCCAGGTATTCTATTGCATCAAGGGGTGGTGGTGGATGCGGGGCAACTCGTCCCGTCCAGTATTCTATTGCATCAATGGGTGGTTGTGGATGCGGGGCAACTCGTCCCGTCCAGGTATTCTATTGCATCAATGGGTGGTGGTGGATGGGGGCAACTCGTCCCGTCCGGGTATTCTATTGCATCAATGGGTGGTTGTGGATGCGGGGCAACTCGTCCCGTCCGGTATTCTATTGCATCAAGGGGTGGTGGTGGATGCGGGCAACTCGTCCCGTCCGGGTATTCTATTGCATCAATGGGTGGTGGTGGATGCGGGGCAACTCGTCCCGTCCGGGTATTCTATTGCATCAAGGGGTGGTGGTGGATGCGGGGCAACTCGTCCCGTCCGGGTATTCTATTGCATCAATGGGTGGTGGTAGATGCGGGGCAACTCGTCCCGTTCCAGGTTTTCTATTGCATCAATGGGTGTTGGGGATGCGGGGCAACTCGTCCCGTCCGGGTATTCTATTGCATCAATGGGTGGTTTGTGGATGCGGGGCAACTCGTCCCGTCGGGTATTCTATTGCATCAATGGGTGGGGGTTTGGATGCGGGGCAACTCGTCCCCGTCCGGGTATTCTATTGCATCAATGGGTGGTGGTGGATGCGGGGCAACTCGTCCCGTCCGGGTATTCTATTGCATCAATGGGTGGTTTGGGATGCGGGGCAACTCGTCCCGTCCGGGTATTCTATTGCATAAAGGGGTGGTGGTGGATGCGGGGAAACTCTTTCCCGCCGGGTATTCTATTGCATCAATGGGTGGTGGTGGATGCGGGGCAACTCGTCCCGTCCGGGTATTCTATTGCATCAAGGGTGGTGGGGGATGGGGGCAACTCGTCCCGTCCGGGTATTCTATTGCATCAAGGGGTGGTGGTGGATGCGGGGCAACTCGTCCCGTCCGGGTATTCTATTGCATCAATGGGTGGTGGTGGATGCGGGGCAACTCGTCCCGTCCGGGTATTCTATTGCATCAATGGGTGGTGGTGGATGCGGGGCAACTCGTCCCGTCCGGGTATTCTATTGCATCAGTGGGTGGCTCTGATGCAAATCAAACGAAAACATATCCTTTTGTAGATAAATATTGATCCTTCATAATAGTCTCAAGCTATATTTCCTTTTTCCACGTGGTAGTGTGTGAGATTCGCGTGTTGGTTCGTTGGTTCCTTCCCCTCAACAAGACTGGTAGCAGTAATCCCAGTATTCCTGCCACACCTGGTACAGGAGCAGCGCGCAGCTCACCACGCTGGCACAGTCCCCCACGACATCCCAAACGTCCCACTCCTCCTCCTCCACCTCAGGAGGACGCTCGTCATCGATGTCCCAGGTTTCGGGGGAGAATTCGTCCTCGGGAGTGGAGGAATATTCGTCATCGGTCTCCCACTCGTTCTCGCTGTCAATATTCGATGCGTCTGCAAGGTCAGGAATGTATTCGACCTGAGTCTCGCAGTCCTCGGGGGCGGTCGAATATTCGTTCTCAGTCTCGTTCTCGCTGTCGATATTCCATGCGTCTGCGAGGTCAGAGAAGTATTCGACCTGAGTGTCGCCGCACTCGATCTCGGGGGCGGTCGAATATTCGCCATCGGACTCTTCCTCACTGTCGATATTCCATGCGTCTTGCAGGTCGGGGAAGTATTCGACCTTAGTGTCGCAGTTGTCCTCATGGACGGTCGAATATTCGTCCTCGGACTCTTCCTCACTGTCGATATCCCATGCGTCTGCGAGGTCGGGGAAGTATTCGACTTTAGTGTCGCAGTTGTCCTCGGGGGAGGAATAACAGTCATCCTCACGGGGCCGCTGTCGCCCTGCACGGCGAGGCTCGAGGTGACCTTCAGGCGTGAATTATTTTGTTTCATTTTTGTGTTCATATTGAAATGAATATGTTTGTCAAGAAGAGTTTTGGGGCGTCATCGGGGCACAGCATAAAAGGTGGTTGTAGTGCCCGTGGGGTGGCGTGGTGGGTGGGGCAAGGGTAGTGGTAGTAGTAGTTCAGTTCTGTTTCCATTATTTCGTATGTAACTTGCATAGTAGACTAGAATACGTAGAACACGATTTACAGCAAGTATAGAATGTTATATTAATAAGCAAACACAGCGTGGTTTGCACATATATACAGCAAAAAGCTTACAGGTATTTACATCACTTCTACCATCAAATATGAACCTAAAAACTCACACAAACATGAAAAAATTACTTTGTACAAGCTAACAAACGAGAAGGATTAGGACAGCCACGTATTCCTGGGATCTCAGAGACTGTGTATATTTCCTCACACAAAAGGCGGCGGCTCAAATACTGCAACACAAAACGAAACTAGAAAGGAGGTAAAAAAAGACATAAAAGAGACATAAAAACAGGACGCTGACATTCCGCTCCAAAGAGAAACAAAACTAGAACACAGTCGTTTCAAAGCCAAACCAGCGCCTGAGGTGACCGGCCAATCACTCGCTCACACAGTTTGTTGACTTAACTAACACGTATTTCACAGATCAAATCAAGTAAATGTTCAAGCAAGTGATGGACATGGACGTCTGTATTCCGTGTTCTTGAGTTCCTCAGCGTTATACTACTTTTAACCCCTTCTCTCCTTCCTCTTATATATGGACATGTCATTTCCGTAGAGTTTGTAGTCCCTCAAGTGTTGGAAATGGACGTATGTATTCTGTAGATTGTTTTTGTCTCTCAGCGATATACTATTTGTTATCCCTCCTTTCTTTCCTCTTATATATGGACGTCTCATTTCCCTTGATTGTTTTTGTCCCACAGTGATGCTCTATTTTCCCCTTCTTTCTTTCCTCTTATAACTCCAGGCGTCTGTTTCCCCTTCTTTCTTTCCTCTTATAACTCCAGGCGTCTGTTTCCCCTTCTCTCTTTCCTCTTATAACTCAAGGTGTCTGTTTCCCCTTCTTTCTTTCCTCTTATTATATATGGACGTCTCATTTCCCTAGATTATTTTCAGCCCTCAGCGATATACAATATTTCCCTTCCTTTCTTTCTTCTTATAGCTCCAGGTGTCTGTTTCCCAGTATTTCCCGAGGCTGAAACATCACTTCGCAGGACTTATTTTTCCTTATCACACACACAGCCTACATATCCTTTACATGCATATACATTCCTTATCATTCCTTATTTCTGATGTCTGGCACATTTCCCCCTTTTTGGCCATAAATCAATCAATCCTTACCATAGGCTGTATTCATCTAGTTGCATTTTACAGGGCCTGAGCAACGCTCGTATGGCCCCGTCTCCATATCAACATTTATTTTATCATTCATCCTTAGTGGTTAGTGTTGGGGGAAGCCACCACCCCGGGAGGCGGGTCACAAACCCCCGGCTAACACCCGGTACCCATTCACTGCTGGGTGGACAGGGGCTCGGGTTTTAAGAAGACCGCCCGTCTGTCTTCGCTCCGCCCGGCCATCTGACCCGGGACTTCTCGGTTGTGAGCCGAGCGTGCTAACCCTTACACTACGGAGTCCCCCAAACATCCTGTGTGTGTGTGTGTGTGTGTGTGTGTATGTATGTGCGTGTGTGTGTGTGTGTGTGTGTGTGTGTGTGTGTGTGTGTGTGTGTTGTGTGTGTGTGTGCGTGTGTGTGTGTGTGTGTGTGGTGGTGTGTTGTGTGTGTGTGTGTGTGTGTGTTATGTATGTGCGTGTGTGTGTTGTGTGTGTTGTGTGTGTGTGTGTGTGTGTGCGTTTGTGTGTGTGGTGTGTTGTTGTGTGTGTGTGATAACTCCTTCACAACCTTCTATTATCGTCACATCAATCCATCATCTTATGCACATCTTTCCTCATCACCCACCCCCCCACCACACAACAGCGCACACTTTTTGTTTTGTCATTGTTGTTTTTCTGTCATTTGAAAACATGAACAAATTAAATCGGTCCACTCTTTTGCTGTCTCTCTCTCTATACCTACCATCTCACTCTCCTCTCTTCCTCTTCCTCTCCTCTCCTCCCTCCTCTCCCCTCTCCTCTCCTCTTCTTTCTTCTCTCTCTACTCCATTCATCACGCCAGGATTCTTTTTCACTGGCTTCAACTGTTGATTATTTACTTCTCTTTTATATATCTCTCTCTCTTCTCTTCTCTCTCTCTCTCTCCTCTCTCTCTCTCTCTCTCTCTCTCTCTCTCTCTCTCTCTCTCTCTCTCTCTCTCTCCTACATTTATTCGACATTATTGGACAACTGTATTTTGTTTCAATATCGTACGAGTTAGGGGTGAGAGGCCAGTGTGCAAACTTTCTAACTCAATGTCTGACACACAAAGCCACACGCACGCACACACACACACACACACACAGCACCAAACCATATCTTGTAAACGTTACTCTAAATTAGCACACATTTTCAGAGGCATTTAGGATACAAAGGAGTTATATCTACTTAAAATCTACTTAACTTACTGACTAACTACTTATTACTACTAACTACTACTACTACTATTACTACTACTACTACTACTACTACTACTACTACTACTTACTTACTAACTACTTTCCTAACGAGAAACTTAACCATTCTCTCTTAATCTATCTTGCATCAGACCAAGAAGATGGATCTCTATTCAAACCTAGCATCGATTCACTTCAAAACAAATGTCATAAGCGTCGAAGCAAATGTGGCGATATTAATGATTCACACTTTCAACCTTCTTCTTCTTCTTCTTCTTGTGACCTTCTTGTGACCTTCTTGTGACCTTCTTCTTTTTCTTCTTGTGACCTTCTTGTGACCTTCTTGTGACCTTCTTTTTCTTCTTGTGACCTTCTTGTGACCTTATTTTTCTTCTTGTGACCTTGTGACCTTCTTCTTTTTCTTCTTGTGACCTTCTTTTTCTTCTTGTGACCTTCTTGTGACCTTTCTTCTTAGTATCACTTCATAGGTCCTCTTCAACTTCGTCTCCTTGGTTAATTAACAGACTCATCAACTCTTCCCTTGGTTATTTCACTTGGGTTACTAAAACATTTTCTTTAGTTTTCGGTTCTTAAACTAACATTTTAATTTGTTGTCACCTTTGTGTTCCTCCTCATTCTGTTCTCCTCATTCTGTTCTCCTCATTCTTCCTCATTCTGTTCTCATTCTGTTCTCCTCATTCTGTTCTCCTCATTCTGTTCTCCTCATTCCTCCTCATTCTGTTCTCCTCATTCTGTTTCTCATCGTCATTCTGTTTCTCCTCATTCTGTTTCTCCTCATTCTGTTCTCCCCATTCTGTTCTCATTCTGTTCTCCTCATTCTGTTCTCCTCATTCTTCTCATTCTGTTCTCATTCTGTTCTCCTCATTCGTTCCTCTCTGTCTCATTCTGTTCTCTATTCTGTTCTCCTCATTCTGTTCTCCTCTTTCTTCCTCATTCTGTTCTCCTCATTCTGTTCTCCTCATTCTGTTCTCCTCATTCTGTTCTCCTCATTCTGTTCTCCTCATTCTGTTCTCCTCATTCTGTTCTCCTCATTCTGTTCTCCTCATTCTGTTCTCCTCATTCTGTTCTCCCCATTCTGTTCTCATTCTGTTCTCCTCATTCTGTTCTCATCTTTCTTCCTCATTCTGTTCTCCTCATTCTGTTCTCCTCATTCTGTTCTCCTCATTCTGTTCTCATTCTGTTCTCCTCATTCTGTTCTCATTCTGTTCTCCTCATTCTGTTCTCATTCTGTTCTCCTCATTCTGTTCTCCTCATTCTGTTCTCATTCTGTTCTCCTCATTCTGTTCTCCTCATTCTGTTCTCATTCTGTTCTCCTCATTCTGTTCTCCTCATTCTGTTCTCATTCTGTTCTCTTTCCTCATTCTGTTCTCCTCATTCTGTTCTCCTCATTCTGTTCTCCTCATTCCTCCTCATTCTGTTCTCCTCATCTGTTTCATCTCATCTGTTCTCATTCTGTTCTCCCTCATTCTGTTCTCATTCTGTTCTCCTCATTCTGTTCCATTCTCCTCATTCTGTTCTCCTCATTCTGTTCTCATTCTGTTTCTTCTTCTCCTCATTCCTCCTCATTCTGTTCTCGCTCATTCTGTTTCTCCTCATTCTGTTCTCCTCATTCTGTTCTCCTCGTTCTCCCATTCTTCCTCATTCTGTTCTCATTCTGTTCTCATTCTGTTCTCTTCCTCCTCATTCTGTTCTCCTCATTCTGTTCTCATTCTGTTTCTCCTCATTCTCTCATCTCATTCTGTTCTCCTCATTCGTTCTCCTCATTCTGTTCTCCTTCATTCTGTTCTCCTCATTCTCCTCATTCTGTTCTCCTCTTCTGTTCTCTATTCTGTTCTCATTCTCCTCATTCTGTTCTCCTCATTCTGTCCTCATCTCTTCTGTTCTCCTCATTCTGTTCTCCTCATTCTGTTTCTTCCTCATTCTGTTCTCTCTTCCTCCTCATTCTGTTCTCCTCATTCTGTTCTCTATTCTGTTCTATTCCTCCTCATTCTGTTCTCCTCATTCTGTTTCTCCCTCATTCCTCCTCATTCTGTTCTCCTCATTCTGTTCTCCTCATTCTCTGTTTCTCCTCATTCCTGTTCTCCTCATTCTGTTCTCCTCATTCTGTTCTCCTCATTCTGTTCTCCTCATTCCTCCTCATTCTGTTCTCCTCATTCTGTTCTCCTCATTCTGTTCTCCTCATTCTGTTCTCCTCATTCCTCCTCATTCTGTTCTCTCATTCTGTTCTCCTCATTCTGTTCTCCTCATTCTGTTCTCCTCATTCTGTTCTCCTCATTCCTCCTCATTCTGTTCTCCTCATTCTGTTCTCCTCATTCTGTTCTCCTCATTCTGTTCTCCTCATTCTGTTCTCCTCATTCTGTTCTCCTCATTCTGTTCTCCTCATTCTGTTCTCCTCATTCCTCCTCATTCTGTTCTCCTCATTCTGTTCTCCTCATTCTGTTCTCCTCATTCTGTTCTCCTCATTCTCCTCATTCTGTTCTTCTTCTTCTCATTCTGTTCTCCTCATTCCTCTCATTCTGTTCTCCTCATTCCTCCTCATTCTGTTCTCCTCATTCTGTTCTCCTCATTCTTTGTTCTCCTCATTCTGTTTCTCCTCATTCTGTTCTCCTTCCCATTCTGTTTCTCTTCTCTCATTCTGTTCTCCTCATTCTGTTCTCCTCATTCTGTTCTCCTCATTCTGTTCTCCTCATTCTGTTCTCCTCATTCTGTTTCTCCTTCATCTTCTGTTCTCCTCATTCCTCCTCATTCTGTTCTCCTCATTCTGTTCTCCTCATTCTGTTCTCCGTCATTCTTCTCCTCATTCTTCTTTCTCCTCATTCCTCCTCATTCTGTTCTCTCATCTGTTCCCTATTCTGTTCTCCTCATTCTGTTCTCCTCATTCTCCTCATTGTTCTCTCATCGTTCTCCTCATTCTGTTCTCCTCATTCTCCTCATGTCTTCTCCTCATTCTGTTCTCCTCATTCTGTTCTCCTCTCATTTCCTCATGTTCTCCTCATTCTGTTCTCCTCATTCCTCCTCATTCTGTTCTCCTCATTCTGTTCTCCTCATTCTGTTCTCCTCATTCTGTTCTCCTCATTCTGTTCTCCTCATTCTGTTCTCCTCATTCTGTTCTCCTCATTCTGTTCTCCTCATTCTGTTCTCCTCATTCCTCCTCATTCTGTTCTCCTCATTCATTCCTCCTCATTCTGTTCTCATTCCTCCTCATAATACCGTCCCCCTGCCCTCCTTTTCTTCCTATCATGGCGTGGTGAGGCTGACTGAGCAATTTTTCACCTCAATATCTTCACTTTCATCTCCATTGTGGTCACGTGCAGGATCATAGGTCAATATGTATCCCTTGAAACACTCCGCCTGCCCTCCTTAACCCCTTGAGACCCAGAACGTAATTTCCATTGTAATTTGGCTACCTATAAACGATTTGTAGTGATTATAAGCAATATTTTATAGCTATGACCTGTTTAGTAACCTTGACCACTAACTAACCTGGTATATTCAGTTACTTTTCGTTATTTTATGGCTCAACAACATACAATTTTTTATAGCAAAGGAAAGATCTGGGTGTGAAGGGGTTAATATAAACAGACGAAGCGTACTTTTTTCTCTTTCTTTACATCACAAAGGACTGGCCAAGGGAAAAACAAAAAAGGAGTAACAAAAAGCCCTACTTATAGTCTATTTTTTTTATTATGGTGAAAATGCAGTAAGGAAGCCACGCCCCCTGCCTGCCCTCTACTCTACGGGGCAGCTGATTGGTGCATTCCTCGTATCATCACTACCAATCACAATATCTTCACTACTTAACAGCGGCGTGACCACTGCACAGAGCAATCTTCACTACAAAGGGTGACAACATCAAAACACCCTCTATAGTGAAGATTGCTCTGTGCAGTGGTCACGCCGCTGTTAAGTAGTGAAGATATTGTGATTGGTAGTGATGATACGAGGAATGCACCAATCAGCTGCCCCGTAGAATAGAAGGGCAGGCAGGGGGCGTGGCTTCCTTACTGCATTTTGACCATAATAAAAAAAATAGACTATAGCTGCCAGTCCCTATAAAGAAAACAGTAAGAGAAAAAAGAAAGGGGGGTGGGCCAGTTTAATTCGGGAGGTGTCTTGTTACTCCTCTCTTGAAAATATTTAAGTCGTAGGAAGGTGGAAAAATATAAACAGAAAGAGTTCCAGAGTTGTGCAGGGGACCGTCCAAAAAGACAACAAACTTGATGTGTCTGTCGGTACCTTCAACTAACTGATGAAGACTTGTGAAATCATAACCGAAATGAAAATATAACCAATGAAAGCAAAATAATGATGAATATACTTTAATTAATGATCGTAACATATGGACAGGGTGCGACTAAAGACTGCTATGAAATGACATTCAGATAAGTAGAGAAGATGAAAGAAGAAAGAAGAAAAAGAGGAAGGGGTAAGAAGAAGACGAAGATGAAGAAGAAGAAGATTAAGAAGAAGAAGAAGGAGAAGAAAAAAAAGAAGAAGAAGAAGGAGAAGAAGATGAATAAGAATAAGAAGAAGATGAAGAAGAAGAAGATTAAGAAGAAGAAGGAGAAGAAGAAGAAGATGAAGAAGAAGGAGAAGAAGAAAAAAAAGAAGAAGGAGAAGAAGAAGAAGAAGAAGAAGAAGAAGAAGAAAGAAGAAGAAAAAGAAGAAGAAGAAGAAGAAGAAGAAGAAGAAGGAGAAGAAGAAGAAGAAAAAGAAGAAGAAGAAGAAGAAGAAGATGAAGAAAAAGAAGAAGAAGAAGAAGATGAAGAAAAAGAAGAAGAAGAAGAAGAAGAAGAAGAAGAAAGAAGAAGAAAAAGAAGAAGGAGAAGAAGAAGAAGAAGAAGAAGAAGAAGAAGAAAAAGAACAGAAGAAGACGAGAGACGAAGACGAAGAGAGAAGAAGAAGAAGGAGAAGAAGAAGAAGAAGAAGGAGAAGAAGAGAAGAAGAAGAAGAGAAGAGAAGAAGAAGAAGAAGAAGGGGTAAGAAGAAAAGAGAAGATGAAGAAGAAGAAGATTAAGAAGATAAGAAGAAGGAGAGAGAAAAAAAGAAGAAGAAGAAGAGAAGAAGATGAAGAAAATAAGAAGAAAAATGAAGAAGAAGAAGAAGAGATAAGAAGTGAAGAAAGAGAAGAAGAAGAAGATGAAGAAGAAGTGAAGAAGAAGAAAAAAAAGAAGAAGGAGAAGAAAGAAGAAGAAGAGAAGATGAAGTGAAGAAGAAGAAGAAGAAGAAGAAGAGAAGAAAAGATAAAATGAAGAAGAAGATAAAATGAAGAAGAATAAGATGAAGAAGAAGAAGAAGAAAAAAAGAAAAAAGAAAGAAGAAAATAAAGAAGAAGAAAAAGGAAAGATAGAAGATAGAAGAAGAAATGAAGAAAAGAAAAAGAATGAAATAGATGAATATAAAGAAGAAGAGAATGAAGAATGAAGAAGAAAAGAAGAGAGAATAAAAGAAGTAAATAAGAGAATAAGATTAAGAAAAGAAAAAGAAAATAAGATAGAAAAAGAAGAAGAATAAAGAAAAGAAGAAAGATAGAAAAGAAGATAAAAGATAGGAAGAATAAAATAAATAAAGAAGAAGAATAGAAATGAAATAAAAATAAGAAGAAAAGAATATGAAGAATAAGATGAAGAAGAAGAAAAGATGAAGAATAAGAATTGAATAAGAATAAAAAGAAAAGATAAGAAGAGAATACTAAGAAAATAAGAAAAGGAAAAAAGAAAAGAAAAATGAAACTAAGCATAAATAAGAATAGAATAGATGAATGATGAAATGATGGTTGAAGAAGAAGAAGAAAAAAAACATATGAATAAGAATAAGAATAATCTGAAGAAGAAGAATAGGAAGAACCAGAACATAAGAACATAAGAACTTAAGAAAATAAGGAAGCTACAAGAGGCCGCGAGACCTACACGTGGTAGTTCCTGTTACTTACCACTACCTACATCCACCTTTCATCCCCATCCATGAGTTAATCCAGCCTCCTTTTAAAGCTCTCTAATGACTCCGCACTAACGACCTGTCTACTGAGTCCATTCCAATCATTTACCAAATTACCACCCTATTTATGAACCAGTTTTTCCCTATTTTTTTTAATAGATTTAAATGGAGAAAGAGGAAAACCATCTCTCTCTCTCTCTCTCTCTCTCTCTCTCTCTCTCTTCTTCTCTCTCCTCTCTCTCTCTCTCTCTCTCTCTCTCTCTCTCTCTCTCTCTCTCTCTCTCTCTCTCTCTCTCTCTCTCTCACACACACACACACACACACACACACACACACACACACACACACACACACACACACACACACACACACACACACACACACACACACACACACACACACACACACACACACACACACACACACACACACACACACACACACACACACATCACACCTGCCAGTCTCCCGCCACCACCTGTCTCTCTCGTGGTCCTTACTCTCTCCTCACACCCACCCTGCTACCTTGTTTTCCCTTCACGCCACACCCATCAAAACACATCTCCTTCATTCTAGCAAGATAAACAGAACCCAAACATTATATAAAAAAATTAAAATATAATAGACAAAACCCAAAAAATAAAATAAAAAAGTAAAATATGATCAACAAAACCCAAAAAATAAAATAAAAGTAAAATATGATCAATAAAACCCCCCCAAAAAAATGAAAAAAGTAAAATATGATCAACAAAACCAACAAAATAAAAGAAAAAAGTAAAATATGATCAACAAAACTCAAAACATAAAATAAAAAAAGTTAAATATG
>JACEEZ010021714.1:526846-536846 GCA_016584305.1 Chionoecetes opilio
CACACACACACACACACACACACAGACACACACACACACACACACACACACACACACACACACACACACACACACACACACACAGACACACACACACGCAAACACACATGCACATATGCACACACACACACACACAAACACACGCACACAGACAGTCACACACGCAAACACACATACAGTCACATGCACACACACGCACACACACAAACACACACACACACACACATAAGGAGAAGAAAATGTTCCAAAGCAAAATTATAATAAAACTAGCCGCAAAGCCGCCCTCCGGGCGGACTTTTTGGCTAGCTCCTGCGGAGGGCTATTGGTGGGCCTTCGGCCCACCAAACACAGACTCTCCAGATAGTCCCTTCTAACTTTCCTGAAATCATGGATGTAGAAATGTATGTATTAACGCCAACCCATTCACATCACCCCCAACCCATTCACTCACCCATTACCCATCACCCCCCACCAATTCACTCACCCATTACCCATCACCACACACCCATTCACTCACCCATTACCCATCACCCCCCACTTATTCCCTCACCCATCACCCATCACCCCCAACCCATCACCCCCCACCCATTCACTCACTCATCACCCCACACCCATTACCCATCACCCCACCCATTCACTCACCCATTACCCATCACCCTACATCAAGGTTTCCTCAATTCTCGCAACCCACTTTTTTTCACAATTCTCGCTAATAGGCTACTAAAAATAAAAAATAAATAAAAGTGATCGGATCATCCCATAAGTGGGCTTAAAACCTTCCCCTGGTCGACCCGGTTCCAAAACTGTGCCATATGATGGGATTGCGCCACGGGGGGCGGCACCTATCACGGACACACATACACACACACTTTCGCTTATATTATTATAGATAAACATTAAACAAACACATACAAGAATATAAACACTGAAATAAACATTAATGAACACAATTTTTTTTTTTACTAATATGAAAAAAAGAAAATTAAAGACACAGAAAGAAAAAAAGATTAAAAGAGAAGGAAGGAAAGGAATCTTATATTATTTCCATATATAAAAATTGACGAAAATACAATAAAAAAGCATGAATAAAAAAATAAATGAATAAAATAATAATAATGAAAAATTAAAAACACGAATAAAAAATAAATGAATAAAACAATAAGGATGAAAATAAAAAAACATGAATAAAAAAATAATTGAATAAAATAATAATAATGAAAAATAAAAAACACGAATAAAAAATAAAAATTTAAAGTAAGAATCTGAAAATTGAAAAAACAACAAAATAAAAAGACACATTCCGTAAATACTTTTGTAGCAGGAAGGATTTTGTAGGTAGGAAAGGGGAAGGGAAAATTTAGGAGCAAATAACTATACTCTTCCTAAACCAATCCAATGTTCCTTCCTCTTTCCTACTTTTGTTTCCTCTCTTCCTCCTCCTCTTCCTTCCGTAAATACTGGTAGTTAGATATCAAGGATTTCTTTTCTGCAGGAGGAAGGGAAGGGGAAGGGGAAATATAGGACCTAATACCTAGCCCCTTCCTCAACCAAGCATTTTTCCCTTCCTTTTTCCTACTTTCGTTTCCTCCTCCTCCTCCTCCTCCTCCTCCTCCTCCTCCTCCTCCTCCTCCTCCTCCTCCTCCTCCTCCTCTCTGCACTTTGAACTCTGCGAAATTCATCTTATGAAGAGGCTGCAAAAACTGAATATATTTTCCCTAAAGGATCGTAGAATCCGTGGGGACTTGATAGAAACTTTTAAGATCCTAAAAGGATTTGACGTCATTAATCAAGAGAACCTATTTGAGCTTTCTCCTCAAGTGACAACAAGAAACAACGGTTTAAAACTGAATTGTCAGGGTTTCATAACAGATCTCCGTAAAAACTATGCAATGTTAGAGTTGTTAATCGATGGAACAATTTACCAGCAAATGTTGTCGAAGTTTTATACATTATTCACAATAACTTCATTTAAAAACAGACTTGACGCACACTGTAAAGTAAATGGGTATTGATAGTGCCCTGCGAATTCATAATATAGTCCCCCGGATCGATTAGTGTTAGTGGTAGTTGTAGTTAGCATATTTCATATCCTATCATTCTTCACTACGAAACTTCCATGTTCCTATCTTCTTTAGGGACATGGTATCCCTATATAACTGTCCTCTTACATGTAGTTTGATAGTTAGTAGTATGCAGTTCAGCAGATACCCTAGTTATAGACCAATAGCTAGCCTGGTATTTGTTCTTCCTATGTATTCCTATGTATTCCTATGCCCTCCTCCTCCTTCTCCTCCTCCTCCTCCTCCTCCTCCTCCTCCTCCTGCTGTTCCTCCTCCTCCAGCTCCTGCTCCTCCTTCTCCTCCTCCTCCACTCCTACCTTTTTGGAGTAGGAACAGGAGATAGGTGTCAGAATATCAGTGTTATTCATTAAGTTATTCATTATTCTTCATTATTATTTATCAGTGCTATTCCGTGTTGTCTTCCCAAGGTGAGGTGAGGAAGACCATGCCCTTGACCGCGAGGGGGAGGGAGGGGGAGGGAGAGGAAGGGGAAGGGAAGGGAAGGGGGGAGGGGGAGGGGGAGGGAAGGGCAGGGGAAGGGAAGGGAAGGGAGGGGTAGGGAAGGAAGGGGAGGGGAAGGAAGGGGAGGGGGGAAGGGAGGGGGAAGGGAAGGGGAGGGAAGGGAGGGGGAAGGGAAGGAAGGGCAGGGAAGGGAAGGGAAGGGAGGGGGAGGGAAGGGAAGAGAAGGAAAGGTACGGGAAGGGAAGGGAAGGGATGGGAGGGAAGGGAAGGGATGGGAGGGGAGGGAAGGGAAGGGGGAGATAGGAAGGAAGAGAAAAAGAAGGTCGATGTGGTGAAGGTTCGTGAGGGAAGGGAAGGGAGAGGAGGGGGAAGGGAGGGGAGGGAAGGGAGAGGAGGGGGAGGGAAGGGAAGGGAGGGGAGGGGGAGCGGAGGGAAGGGAGGGAGGGGGAGGAAGGGAGGGAAGGGAAGGGGAGGGAGGGGGAGGGAAGGAAGGGAAGGGAGAGATAGGAAGGAAGGGAAAAAGAAGGTCGAGTGGGAAGGTTCGTGAGGGAAGGGAGGGGAGGGAAGGAAGGAAGGGTGAAGGAAGGAAGGAAGGGAGGGAAGGAAAGGAAGGGAGAGAAGGAAGGAAGGGAAGAAGGTGAGTGGGAAGGCAGGAAGGGAAGGGAGGAAGGGAAGAAGGTGAAGGGAAGGAAGGAAAGGACAGGACGGGAAGAAGGGAGGAGGGGAAGGTTCGTGTGAATAGAAACGGTTCTTCATCTGCCTAGTAATACGTGAAGAATTGATGGTCAACTGCAAGTATGCGACCACACACACACAGCACAGAAGCGCACAACAAAAGAGAGAGAGAGAGAGAGGGGAGAGAAGAGGAAGAGAGAGAGAGAGAGAGAGAGAGAGAGAGAGAGAGAGAGAGAGAGAGAGAGAGAGAGAGAGAGAGAGAGAGAGAGAGAGAGAGAGAGAGAGAGAGAGAGAGAGAGAGAGAGAGAGAGAGAGAGAGAGAGAGAGAAATATGAGGAATCGTTTCATAACAAATAATAAAAATTCATATATGAAAAGAAAAAAAATAATAAATAAAAAAAAATACATACAAATATCCATAGACAAACCACTCAACTAAATAGTGATAAGTGACTATTATAAGGACCAGAGTCAGACTTTAAGATAGGGAGCATGAAGAATGTAACCTTTAGTCTGTAAGTTACTATACTCCAATGTAATGTTGAATGTAACTCTCTGTAAACTGTTAATTAGCATAAATATATATATAAATAAAAAAAAAACCCAACCCATAGCATAATATTGTATCATAATAACTCATAAGCGACTATCATAAACAGCATTCAGCATCCCTTAACGTTAACATTGCATCTTAAAAAACTTAACCCTATCTCGACATCATATTTTGTCTACACTTCTCTGTAGTGAACAAAAAATCACTATAGCAGAAAAATGAGGAAAGGAAAGGGAGAGAGAGAGAGAGAGAGAGAGAGAGAGAGAGAGAGAGAGAGGGGAGAGAGAGAGAGAGGAGAGAGAGAGAGAGAGAGAGAGAGAGAGAGAGAGAGGAGAGAGGAGAGAGAGAGAGAGAGAGAGAGAGAGGGGAGAGAGAGAGAGAGAGAGAGAGAGAGAGAGAGAGAGAGATACAAGAAAATGAGAAGAGAAAAGATGAGAGAGAGAGAGAGAGAGAGAGAGAGAGAGAGAGAGAGAGAGAGAGAGAGAGAGAGAGAGAGAGAGAGAGAGAGAGAGAGAGAGAGAGAGAGAGAGAGAGAGAGAGAGAGATCTTCTAAACGGATGTAACAATTCAGTTACTGTTTGATAGCATGAGTAATATCTTTGTAATGAGTAATATGAGTTTAAATGGGAAGTATGTTTTGCTGCAGCCTTAGTAATATGTATATACATGTTTATGTATGTGTATATAAAAAAATAAAAAATATATAAATCTACAACAACAACAACAACAACAACAGTGATAATGTATATTAAGTATGTGGTGTATATGTATTTGTGTGTGATGTATAAGTATATATGTGTGTGTATGTATGTGTATGTGAATGTATGTATATGTGTGTATTTGTATGCGTATGTGTGTATGTGTATGTATGTATATGTGCATATGTATGTGTATTTGTATGTGTACGTGCGCGTACGTGTATATGTGTTTGTATGTATATATTTGTATATGTGTTTGTGTGTATGGTTTGGGTTTGTGATTATGTGAATATGCGTATACGATACTTCTAACTCTATGAAAAACCAGATATGAGTTTACAGTATGAATAGGTACGTATGTATTATATTAGCTTATGTGCCCTAGGTAATTATTGAAATTTACGTAGATTATTTTTGGGAGCTCTTTAAAAATGTTTACATTAAAAGAGCTCTGCCTTGATATTTGTGATATGTTAATTTTCTTCGGGTTAAAGATGGGCAAATAAACAATTTTGACTTTGACTTTGAGAGAGAGAAAGAGAGAGAGAGAGAGAGAGAGAGAGAGAGAGAGAGAGAGAGAGAGAGAGAGAGAGAGAGAGAGAGAGAGAGAGAGAGAGAGAGAGAGAGAGAGAGAGAGAGAGAGAGAGAGAGAGAGAGAGAGAGAGAGAGAGAGAGATCTGATATATGATCAATTATAATTATCGTATAAATACGATAGGCGGAGGAAGAAGGCGAGAGGGGAAGGAGGAAGAAGGGGAGAGGAGGAGGAAGGGGGGAGGGGAAGGAGGGACGAGGAAGAGGAAGGAGGGGAGAGGGTGAGGAGAAGGAAGGAGGTAGGACAAGGAAGGGAGGAGAGGAGGAGGAGAAGAAAGGGAGGAGAGGAAATGGGAGGAGGAAGAACTATTTTTTTTAAAGTATCCTTCGCTTTGTATACAATCCTTCAGAGTCCTTCACGGGCCTCTTCGCTCCTTCACGCACCCTACAGGAGTCATGCGAGTGTGTTGAAAATCCCACAGGATTGCTATAGTATTCCTAGGTTTTTATAAGTACTTTGACAATCGCATGGGTGGCTCAAATAGGGATTAATAATAATATTACTAATACTGAAAATACTAATACTGATCGTTGTATTGAAGTAATGATTAATCTAGCAATGCCTATCATATTTTTATGTCTTGTAGTAAGTTTTGTCTAATTTGTGATATTTAAGGAATATCTGGAAGTATCATGTCATTGTGAATTGGCTGAAATAGAGACTTCTAATCATTGTAACCGAAAACTGACTCCAGATTCGTGTTCAGCATGCCCGAAAACTTCTAGGAACATTTTTTCAAGCAAATCCATTTTTCAAAAATATGGCAAATTTTGCAAGGGAGAAAAAACAGCAAAATTGCAAAATTTACAATATTTTTTGCAAAATAGATTTGTTTGAATATTTGTTCCTAGCAATTTTCGGGCATACTGAACACGAATCTGGAGTCAGTTTTCAGTTACGATGATCAGAAGTCCCTATTTCAGCCAATTCACAATGACATGATACTTCCAGATATTCCTTAAATATCACAAATTAGACAAAACTTACTACAAGACAAAAATATGATAGGCATTGCTAGATTAATCATTACTTCAATAATGAGAGAGAGAGAGAGAGAGAGAGAGAGGAGAGAAGAGAGAGAGAGAGAGAGAGAGAGAAGAGAGAGGAGAGGAGGAGAGAGAGAGGAGAGAGAAGCAGAGAGAAGCGAGAGAGATGGAGAGAGAGAAGAGAGAGAAAGCCAGACAGAAAGTAATGCCGCAGGGACGAGATGGAGAGAGAGACAGAGAGAGAAAGGTTTGGGGTTGGGGGAAGAAAACATGAGGAAGGAGAAACCGAATGATGGAGATGGGGTAATGGAGGTCGCGGATAAAGGGAGGAGGCGTAAGAAGGATAAAGTGGCGGAGGAGGCGGAGGCGGAGGAGGAGGAGGAGGAGGAGGATAAAGGGAGGAGGAGGATAAAGAGGCTAGTAAAGAGGAGGAATGACCAGGGAGATGGAATGATGGGACAGGTCGTGGAATGTGAAAACACGAAGGAGGAGCGGACGACGGAGGAGAGAGGGAGGAGGAGGGAGGGAAGGGAGAAAAGGAGCAAACATAATCAGGTTGGGGAGAAATTTTACCAGTTATCTTATGATCACGTGATGCTGTAGTCTGACACACACACACACACACACACACACACACACACACACACACACACACACACACACACACGTGTGTGCGTGTGCGTGTGTGTGTGTGTGTGTGTGTGTGTGTGTAAGGATTAGTACTACGTCCGTAGTGTAAGGGTTAGCACGCTCGGCTCACAACCGAGAAATCCCGGGTTCGATCCCCGGGCGGAGCGAAGATAGACGGGCGGGCTTCTTAAAACCCGAGCCCCTGTCCACCCAGCAGTGAATGGGTACCGGGTGTTAGCCGGGGGTTTGTGACCCGCCTCCCGGGGTGGTGGCTTCCCCCAACACTAAAAAGATGAATGAGAAAAAAAGAAGTTGATATGGAGACGGGGCCATACGAGCGTTGCTCTGGCCCTGTAAAATACAACTAGATGAATACAACTAGATGAATACACACACAAGCAAACACACACACACACACACACACACACACACACACACACACACACACACACACACACACCACACACACAGATATGCCTCTCCTCACAAAATAATGAAGAAATTGTAGTATAGCAACTAAGATGGTAATAGAGTTAAAAAATCTAACTTACGAGAAAAACCAAAGAACAAAAAACAGCCAACATTTAAAATTTAACAGAAATAAAAAGATGACTTAGTTACAGAACATTGATTAATTGATACGTTGATACCCGATACTGGTACTATACTGATGCGTATCCCGATGTCTCGATATTGCTACGGAGGATACTTCTTCGATGTTGTTGAGAGAGAGAGAGAGAGAGAGAGAGAGAGAGAGAAGGAGGAGAGAGAGAGAGAGAGAGAGGGGAGGGGAGAGGAGAGAGAGAGAGGAGAGGAGAGAGGAGAGGAGAGAGAGAGAGAGAGAGAGAGAGAACTGACGCATGATACCCGGCCCAGGCCAGCATAGGAGCTAACTTGCCACCCTCGCCTTTGTGTATGCGACGCCACGCCTCGCAGTGTGTGTTGCCGGTGTTGCAAAAAATAGGTAACGCCGTGAAATAAGTCGTGCCTTACCTCACCCCCCCCCCCCCCGCCGTTCCTAACTTATTTACCACAAAATACTCCTTTATAAGTGATTAACCATGACGTGTGTGGTACTGTGGTTGCTGGAGGTACTGGAGGAGACAGGAGAGAAGAGATTTTTTTTTTTTTTTTTTTTTTTTTTTTTTTTTTACATTTGTGCCTATAGCGACTGTAGGCAGTGGTGACCCAGGGCTCGGATGGTAGACTCTGGAGGTTCACTTAAGGGCTCTGATGGTGATGGTTGGCCCTCGCCCGTGGTGGCACAGGCAGGATTCTTATAGTGACGCCTGTGATTGCCGTATAACACTGTCAAACAACCATCAGGTGACACCCTCACTCACACAGACCAAAACTAATGAAATTTTTTATTATATTAGTATTTAGTACCACAGACGTCCTGGTTAATCACTTATAAAGGAGTATTTTGTGGTAAATAAGTAAGGAACGGCGGGAGTGTGAGGTAAGGCACAACTTATTTCACGGCGTTACCTATTTTATGCAGCACTGGTACTATACTCTATTTTTTTTAACAAGGCAAAAATTTCATGTTATTTTAAGGTCTCATGCTTAAAATGATACCTATGTTTACCTGATACTATGGTTAACTATGATAAAATACAACGGAAATTAAGAAGAAGTGTAGTATTTCCTTCTCCTGGCATCAAATATTAGTCAGTAAGCAGGCAGGATTATTTGCCTCGTTAAAAAAAATAGACTATAGGTGACCAACGTGCGCAGTCTTAGGCACCAATAAATGACCTGCGGCACCAATAAATGACCTGCGGCACCAATAAATGACCTGCGGAACCAATAAATGACCTGCGGAACAATAAATGACTGGCACCAATAAATGACCTGCGGCACCAATAAATGACCTGCGGCACCAATAAATGACCTGCGGCACCAATAAATGACCTGCGGAACAATAAATGACCTGCGGCACCAATAAATGACCTGCGGCACCAATAAATGACCTGCGGCACCAATAAATGACCTGCGGCACCAATAAATGACCTACGGAACAATAAATGACCTGCGGCACCAATAAATGACCTGCGGCACCAATAAATGATGCGAACACTGCGGCACCAATAAATGACCTGCGGCACAATAAATGACTGCGGCACCAATAAATGACCTGCGGAACAATAAATGACCTGCGGCACCAATAAATGACCTGCGGCACCAATAAATGACCTGCGGACAATAAATGACCTGCGGAACCCAATAAATGACCTGCGGCACCAATAAATGACCTGCGGCACCAATAAATGACCTGCGGAACCCAATAAATGACCTGCGGAACAATAAATGACCTGCGGCACCAATAAATGACCTGCGGCACCAATAAATGACCTGCGGAACAATAAATGACCTGCGGACGCCGGACCAATAAATGACCTGCGGCACCAATAAATGACCTGCGGAACAATAAATGACCTGCGGCACCAATAAATGACCTGCGAACAATAAATGACCTGCGGCCCCAATAAATGACCTGCGGAACAATAAATGACCTGCGAGCAACAATAAATGACCTGCGGCACCAATAAATGACCTGCGGAACAATAATGACCTGCGGCAACAATAAATGACCTGCGGAACAATAAATGACCTGCGGCACCAATAAATGACCTGCGGCACCAATAAATGACCTGCGGCAAACAATAAATGACCTGCGAACAATAAATGACCTGCGGCACCAATAAATGACCTGCGGCACCAATAAATGACCTGCGGAACCAATAAATGACCTGCGGAACAATAAATGACCTGCGGCACCAATAAATGACCTGCGGCACCAATAAATGACCTGCGGACAATAAATGACCTGCGGACCAATAAATGACCTGCGGCACCAATAAATGACCTGCGGAACAATAAATGACCTGCGGCACCAATAAATGACCTGCGGCACCAATAAATGACTTGCGGCACCAATAAATGACCTGCGGAACAATAAATGACCTGCGGCCACCAATAAATGACCTGCGGAACCAATAAATGACCTGCGGCACCAATAAATGACCTGCGGAACAATAAATGACCTGCGGCACCAATAAATGACCTGCGGCACCAATAAATGACCTGCGGCACCAATAAATGACCTGCGGAACAATAAATGACCTGCGGCACCAATAAATGACCTGCGGCACCAATAAATGACCTGCGGAACAATAAATGACCTGCGGCACCAATAAATGACCTGCAGCACCAATAAATGACCTGCGGCACCAATAAATGACCTGCGGCACCAATAAATGACCTGCGGCAACCAATAAATGACCTGCGGAACAATAAATGACCTGCGGAACAATAAATGACCTGCGGCACCAATA